>QEPC01005543.1:253958-273955 GCA_003113815.1 Sphenodon punctatus | reverse complement strand
TCCTGGAACCGCTGGGGTTCCATCAGTCTCCGAGGGCGGACCATCCTAACTGGTCCCTTCCCCTTCTGGAGGGGGCGCGCTAGAAGACCGGCCTGAAGGAGATAATGGTCCATCCACGACAAGGGCACCGCTGTAACCTCCCCCAGAACCGGACCCCCCGCCTCAAGGCCAGAGCCAAAGATCAGGTCGAGGGTATGTCCTCCATCTGGTATGGAGACTGTGTCTGTTCGTCACTGGCCTGGACCTGGCCTCCCTCATCCATGCCTTCATCACCTCGAGGCTGGACTACTGCAATGCACTCTACGTGGGGCTTCCCTTGTGCCTGGTTCGGAGGCTGCAGCTAGTGCACAATGTGGCGGCCCTCCTCCTTTCGGGGACGGGTCGTCGGGAGCACATAACACCTGTGCTCCGGATTCTGCACTGGTTGCTGATAGCGTGCTGATCCAGGTTCAAGGTTTTGACTTTGATCTACAAGGCCCTTCACGGTCTGGGCCCCCCGTGCCTCAGGGACCGCTTCAACCAAAGGAGCCCCAGAGCGGCTCCTTTGGTCAGCTGGGGGTGCCTTCTTGGAGGTCCCCCATGTTAAGCGGGGGGCCACAATGGAGAGGGCATTCTCGGTGGGAGGGTGGGTTAATGGGGTTTTATCTCCCCTACCCTTTTTTATTGTTTTAAATGTTTCCCGGGCCCTGTTTTAATACTATATGTATTTTTGATATGTTTTAAATGGTTTTATATGTATTTTATATTTTTTTGTTGGAAGCCGCCCCGAGCTGTTCTCAGGAGGGGCAGCGTATAAATCTAGAAATAAATAAATATAAAATAAATATAAATCTTTCAGCAACTGTTTTTTGTTGTTAGAAGGTGGGACTGACATTAAGGAATGGGCTGCCCCTTTTCCCATTTCAGTCTGTTACCCGACAGCATTTCCTGCATGATTAAATTGAACTGCCACCATTTTTGGCAGGGGAGGCAGGTGGATGGAGTTTTGGTGGAAAGAGGGAGGGATTTTCCCTCTTTTCCCCTCTCCCCATGTACACTTTGAACTATTGTAACTTCACTAGGGACAACAGAGTGGCAATTATTTTCCTCACAGAGGTTTGTGAGGATTCAAATGATAGAAAATGGTAGATAAGAGCATAAGAACAGGAGAACTGCCATACTGGGTCAGACTAATGGTCCATTAAGCCCAGCATCCTGTCTCCAACTGCAGTCACCTTCAGGTGCTTTGTAGAAATACACAACAGGTCATAACAGAATGATCCATTCTTTGCTATTTACTCTCAGCTCAGAGAGTCAGAGGTCAGGTTACATCCCCTTGACCAACTTGACTAATAGCCATTTATGGACTTATTATCCAAGTACCTATCCAATCCCTGTTTAAACCCAGTTATGCTATTGGCCTTCACAACATCCTCCGGCAACAAGTTCCACAAGTTAATTGTTTGTTGAGTGAAAAAGTACTTTATTTTGTTTAAAATCTGTTGCCAGTTAGTTGTATAGAATTTCCCCTCACTCTAGTATTATTAGGGAAGGCAAATAACATTACTTGTTCCACACCACTTATGATTCTGTAAACTGTTGTCATATCATATCTTATTTCAGTCATCTGAGATAACTGTCCAAGCTTCAGCTTCAGCTTCATTCCAAGCTGAAGAATCCTAATCTGGCAAATTCCATACAGTTGATCATTTTTGTTACCCTTTTCTGAATCTTTTCCAATTCTACTGTATTTTTTGGAGATATGGTGACCAGGAGCATTAAGCATTAATCCTTCCCCATTCAAGCTCCTGCTGATGTGCTTTTACATCAGTAAAAAGCAAAACCTCACCAGTTTTTCTGGGGATGGAGGGAAACGTGTGAGGAGTCATGGGGCCTGGCTGAGAAGGACAGTATAAAATCTTCCTCAGGTTATTATTATTATTATTATAAACATTTATATAACGCCAGTCATGTGACCTGGTGCTGTACAGAACATAGAATTAGACATGGTCCCTGCCCGTGGCTTACAATCTAAAAGACAAAAAAAGGGGGGGGAGACAAGGAGAGGGGACAGTGGGAGAGACAGGGGAGAAGACAAACAAACATTTAAGCAGATGCGAAGTCTCAGGTGCGTGTGCTTTGCTTGCTTTACAGAGAGGTTGGTGGAAGCAGTCAGCAGAGGAGTTGCTGAATAATCCTAGCATTTGTAAGACTAAAACCAGTCTTCTTCTCTGCTTCTAGTTCCTGCCACTACCTCTGCTGGCTTCAGTTGTTTTACACAGGAGAGGCTTGGTCTCCACTTGTGGACTGAGCTGGCAGAAGAGATGAACCTGCAATTAGGAAGCTGAGGTGGAAATACTCAGGACCACCAGAATGTCTCCCTCAGTATATGCATTTATGCTCCTGACTTAGTTGCAAAGAGCCCAAGCAGTGAAGAAGAAACGTAGGCTCCGTGGCTTAAAAAGCTCCACTTCCACTGCACCGAGTCAGCACTTCTGCCCTGACCTGCTTCCTGTATTATTTAGTGTGTGACTTGTTGACTTGGGCTTGTTAGAGTTGATCTTCCTCCCCATTTGTTTCTTCTTTTCCTTCCCCTCCCATATCTTCCAGCCACAGCCTAGGTGGGAGAGGACAGCAGGAGTCAATGATGCTGAGAGTGTTGGGGAGAGGGCTTGGTGGCGGAGCTGCTAGCCAGGGGGGCAAGGAGGAGGGGAGGGAGGGCTCGAGGAGGAGAAGGAAAGTGGGAGAAGTGCCGTGGGAAGTGAGTGGTGTTAATGAAAAATTCAGCAGTGGTGGGCCCAGACGCATTGGCAAAATTGCAGAAACAGGGCTGATTAATATTTAACAGGGTGAGCTGCCGCTTGGCCGCATCTTATGAATAGATTCCACCCCACCCCCCATACACACACACACACACCCCTTCGCTCTTCCCTCTTCACCACCCAAATTCTCACCTCCACTGTGCTTTGGTGAGGTGTGTGCCCATGACACCCACTGTGCTTGGCTCTTTGCCCTCTTGAGAGTTGCCGGGGACTCCCATGGGCTTTTCTGAGTGGTGGAATCTGTTAGTGGTCTGCTGGCTTGGGGGAGGTAGGGAAGCCAAGCCGAGAGAACATATGAAAAACATCATTTATTTTTCATGGGGATGGGAGAGCAGGTTGTCCTATTTAGTCACATTAGATGCTCTGTTAACACAACAGAAAAAAAAAGTGTAAATGCTGCTACTGAAAGAAGGCAGCTGAGCTCCTGTTCTGACGCTAATGGGTCCTCCCACTCAATGGCCCTGAGTGTTTTAAGGGGTTAAATATTTTTGGATTCATCATGAGGTCCTCCTGGAGATATTCTCATGGGAAAGGTGAAGACAGAACTACATGTGCATGAGGTCCTGGCTCTGGTGACTTTCTGAAGATAGAGTGGTAGAAGGTATGCACTGGTAGATGGAAGACATCCAATCTTTATTATTATTTTAGCTATCCAACAGCAATGGGTGAACCCCCTAAAGATTTGGGGGCAGATGCTCCACTGAAGCTTATTTAGGGAGGACTGGGGGTGGGGTAATGGGGTGGGGTTGTCTTGGCTCCTTTGTGAGAAGAGTGTGTGTGAGGGAGTGCTCTGGCCCCTCTGTGAGGGGGGAGGGTTCAGCAAGAGAGAATTGGGTGGGAGGGAATGTTCCAGCCCCCTTGTGGTGAGGGAAGTGGATGGGGAAGGGAAGAGAGGGTGCCTTTGCCCCCCAGTGAGAGGAGGGGCATATGCATGGGGGAGGGTTGGGGAGTTGGGAGACGGGAGGGTTGTTTGGTGGGGAGTTGGTGTATGGTTCCCCTGGTGAGAGGGGGGTACAGGTATAGGGGTGGAAATGGGTGGGAGGGAGTGCCATGGCCCCTCTGTGAGAGGGATGGGGATAGGTACGTGGGAAGGAGGTGACCCCCCTGTGAGACTGAAGGATGGGTATTATGAGAGGGGGTGGTAGGGAGATATGGGTGGTTGGGTGGTGAATGAAGGAGGGTTGTGGGGTGGGAGATTCCCTTCCTCACTCTGGCGGCCCTGGTGTGTGGGGATGGGAATAGGGGGGCCACCAGGAAGGGGGGCTGAAGGAATAGGGGTGGTGCTGTGGAGGGGAATTATGGTCCTAAGGGGGGATGGTGTCAGCGAAAAAGAAGGGACAGATGCTTTGTGTCTGTTCCCCTTTTGCCCCTCCCCCCACAGGTCAGGTGAGTAGGAGAATGAGGTTATGAGGGCCTCTGGCCTTCAACTGGTGCAGCAGAATGCGAGGTCAGTAGTAAATAAGCCAACTATGATCCAGGAGTCTATCCTGGAGTGGGCTTCTGACCTCACGTGTATCATGGAGACCTGGGTGGACAGTGAGTCAGGGATGGTTTTAGCTGACCTTGTTCCGGCCGGGTACTCTGTGTAGCATCATGCAAGACCAGAAGGAAAGGGTGGTGTGTGTGTGTGTAGCCATTGTTTTTAGGGATGAGTTGCCAGTCAGGAGGTATTCTGTGCAAACTGAGTCTGGTGTAGAGGGCCTCCACCTTGTGTTTGATTTGACTGGGGACAGATTAAGGGTCCTGGTGTTATACCGTGCACCCCACTGTACAGTCGCATCCCTGCTACTCTAGCTGACCTGTGTTGTAGGTGGTCTTGAGGTCCCCCAGGCTTATAGCCTTGGGAGATTTCAACATACATGCTGAGACTGGACTGTGTGGTGCGGAGCAGGAGTTCATGGCCTCCATGGCAACCATGGGCCTGTCCCAAGTTGTGATGGGCCCAACACATGAGAGGGGGCATACTCTGAACCTGGTATTTTGCACTGACCTGGAGGTGGGGGGTTCTATGATTGGAGTTGTTATGGTGTCACCTTTGTCGTGGTCAGACCATTATCTCCTGAGGGCTCTCGTCCCGGCACACTTGTGCCCCCAACAGGGTGTGTAACCTATTAGGTGGGTCTGCCCTTGGAGACTTATAGAGCCAGTAGAATTCCAGAATGCTCTGGGGGAGTTACCCTTGGATTTCGACGGCCCCTCGATCAATGCCCTCATTGTCATGTGGAGTGATCTTCTGGCAGAGGTCATCGATTGAGTAGCTCTCAGGTGTCTGCTTCATGTGCTTCGGCATCACAGGTCTCCATGGTTTACGGAGGATCTGGGATGGCAGAAGCATGAGGGGAGGTGGTTAGAGCATTGGTGGCACTGTACTCATGCTGAAGACAACCAATTGTGGCATAAACTATTTTTGAAGGACTATGTCGTGGCTGTGCGGGCATCAAAGAAAGGGTTCTTTTCTGCCATCGTAGCATCTGCTAAATTGTGTCTAGTGGAACTTTTCTGGGTGGTGAGGGATCTGGTCAGTCTGGCCTGTCTCCACCTGGAACTGGAGTCATCCAGTGCCCATTGTGACATGCTTATGGTGTATTTTGCAGATAAAATCGCTCACATTCACCATGACTTCGACTCCGCCTTTTCTGAGGCAGTGGTAAAGTCAGAGGTGAATGCTCCATCTTGTCATGTTTTGTGGTACCAGTTTCAGTTGATGTTGCTTGCTGATGCAGAGGATGTGCTTGGATCTGTCAGAGCCATAACATGTTAATTAGATCCTTGCCCATCGTGGCTGGTGAAGGCCACCCAGGAGATATTGGGGCTGTTTCTGGATGGGGTGTCAATGCCTCCCTGTGGAAGGACAGGGTGCCAGATTGCCTAAAAGAGATTGTAGTCTGGCCCCTACTCAAGAAGCCATTGATTGACGTTAGTTTTCCAGCCAGTTATTGGCCTGTCTATAACCTTCCCTTTTTAGGGAAGGTTATTGAACGGGTGGTGGCTCGGCAGCTCCAGAAGCATCTGGATTGCATTGGTTCCTTGGATCCTTCGCAGTCTGGCTTTTGGTGGTTGTGCCACCGAGACTGCACTTGTGGTTTTGGTCAATGACCTGTGGCTGGAGTTAGACAGGGGCAATTCAACCCTGCTAATTCTACTGGACCTGTCAGCAGTTTTGACACAGTTAATCATGAGATGTTGGTGACTCGCCTGTTGGACCTACCTGGTGTGGGTGGAACCATTCTTCAATGGTTACATTCCTTCCTTCCTAGCCAGAAGATCTCAGTGGCTGGTACTGGGTGATTGTTTTTCATCCCCAAGGGGGCCTTCCCTGTGGGGTCCTACAGGGTTCTAGTCTGTCCTCCCCTCCTGTTCAATGTGTATATGCAGCCGCTGGGAGAGGTTGTGCACAGGTTTGTGGTCTGCTGTCATCAGTATGCTGATGATATCCAGCTTTACCTCTCTTTTTCATTCAAACTAGGTCCAGCAGTCTTTCCCGATGTCTGGCTGCTGTGGGGGACTGGATGAGGCTGAGACGACTAAGGCTGAATCCTGATAAGATGGAGGTGATGCTCATTGGCAGGGTCAGTGATCTGGGTGAGGGTGGGCTGCCCATCGTTGATGGAATTCGCCCTCCCTTGGCCTCACAGGTTCAGAGCCTTGGGGTGCTCCTGGATCACCAGCTGCTTCTGGATGTCCAGGTGGCAGCTGTGGCTAGGAGTGCCTTTCACCAATTACATCCAGTAAGACGGCTCCGGCCATATATTTCGGATCAAGACCTTGCCACCATCACCCATGCCTTTGTTGCCTCGAGTCTGGACTACGGCAATGAGCTCTATGTGGGGCTGAATACAAAGAAAAAAAGAAGGGGAAAGGACAACCTACCTACACTATTGAATATTTATAAATATTTTATTGGTTCATTAATAAATATCCATTAGTGTGGGTAGATTACCCTTTCCCCTTCTTTTTTTCTTTGTGTTGGGTTTTTGGACTGTGTCCTTGGAGAAGTGGGTCTTACTGAACATCAGGATACTTTTCTGTTTTTGTTTCTCTACATGGGGCTGCCCGTGGTGATGGTATAGAGGTTGCAGCTAGTGCAGAATGTGGTGGCCAATCTGCTTATGGGGTCAGGTCATCGTGAGCACATTACTCCGGGTCTTTGTGAACCGCACTGGCTGCCTATAGTCTTTCAGGCCTGATTCAAGTTGCTGATACTGACCTATAAAGCACTAAATGGTCTGGGTCCTACCTACCTGAGGAATCACCTCATCCTTCATACCCCAGGGAAGCCCCTGCAGTTGTCTGGGGGTGCTCTTCTGGAGGGCCTGCATTTTTGTTGAGTGGCCATTATGAGGAGGATGTTTTGGTGGCTGCTCCATTGGTGTGGAACTCTCTTTTGGCAGAGGTCTGCCTCTGTATGGATCTTCTCACCTTCTGGTGGCAGTGTAAGATCTGGTTGTTCCACCAGGCATTTGGTGGAGGGGATGGGTAGGATGGGGGTGGGAGCTAGGGAGGGTTGGAGTGGAGACGGGTTGGGGGACGGTCTAGGGTTGTGAGGTGTCTTATGTTTTTGTATTTCTGGTTTGTTTTATATGTAGTTTATGTTTGCGTTTTAATATTTTAATAATTTTAATATTGTAAGCTGCCCTGAGCCACCTTTGGTGGGAAGGGCGGATATTAAATTTAAATAAATGAAATAAAAAATAAAAATAACAGGAGTCCCAATCTTCTCCAGGTCACAAGACCAGGAAGTCATCATCACCTCTGTCTTGTTTGGATTATCTTCAGTCATCTTATTCTCATCCAGTCCCCGACAGCATCCAGGCATCAGGTGAGCACCGAGACTGCAGGGCATGGATCAGATGAAAGAGAAAAGTAGAGCTGGGTGTCATCCAAACCTCCTAATGACCTTGCACAGCAGCCTCATAATTACTGGGTTCTCTGTAAGGGGAGTGGGGGGGGCTAGTGATTCGGGGGGGGGTTGTTTGAAATTCTCCCTGAATATACACTCCTCCCAATACCTGCCTCTGCCTTTTACACTTCCCCCCTACCTGTTACCTTCAGTCTTGACATATGTGAGATACGTTTAACATATTGACTATAGTCTGGAAATATTGGCTTTAGTTTGGACATAAAGGCCTGGACATATTTGGTTTTCTGATAGCTTTCCCCCTGCTTAACTTTTAACCTTGTTAGTTAAATTTTAGAAAATATGAGTAAGTTCACATTTAGGGAAGTAGAGGCATACAGCCGATGAAACATCTCTGTTGCACAAATGGGTTGCAAGATTTAGGCTTAAAATAGTTTATAAAAACAGGATATTTCATGGGCGGAGGTAACGACTTTAGTTCCCCAATATCTTAAGCACAAATGTCACACATTTATAATTTTATACGTGCATCAATCCTTTTTAACTATGCTATCAGCAGTTATTAATATATGAATTACTTAGCCTGAGTTTGATGTCAGTTTTCTTATAAAAGTTTAAGTCACCAAGGAAATATTAGCTCAGATGCCATGAACCCTCTGTGGTGCTCTTTGGTCACCATGGTGATCCTCTGGTCACATGATCTTCTATCTTCCTTGAGCTTGTATGCCTGGGTAACTATGCTAGTTTTAAGTTTATTACTTTAACTTTTGTACTTTTAATATTTAGAACAATCTTAAGTTTTAACTTTAATTATATCTATATAACATGTACATTTGAAATACTTTTATAAACCACCTGTTAAGGTTTTACTCTGTTTTGGGGTCTTGTCTCATGGAAAATGCTTTTACTATGTGTTCATAAATATTTTCAATTATATTCTTATTACTAATTACATCTCTCTCTTCATTTATTTAGTCATTTTAATCTCTCTGGGTAGTTCCACAATCTAGCTGTTTGCCCAGGTTTTGAACCTGCGTAATTATCAATCAGTTATCAATTAGGAAAAAGATACAATAAATCAATAACCAAATCAATATTAACCTAAAACCTGGCAACATACCCATCAACCCAAATGAAAGGATAGAGAGAGAGGAGAGGGTGAGGGGGCAGCAAGTTTCCCCCTCATGTCCCTAGCTTCAGTGCTTCCCTCAACCTGCAGAGAAATGGATTGGGGATGAAAGACCAAGGCAAGGTGTGGGTGCATGGAGCCTAAATTATAAGCAAGCACAATATGTGAGACTGTACAATGTCTTTACTGTTTCCATGGCATGGAAGTTAAGACAGGAGCCTTAACTTAGTTTCCATGCTTTGGGGTGCATGATTGAATTTGTAAGGGTGGGCCTTAACTTTTCTCTTAAACCATTTTTTGTTAGTATATTATTTCCCTGATTTTTGAATGAGGAATACACAAAATTACTCCCCCATCCTGGTTCCCTGCACCTCTTCACTCCAAGTGTCAGGGTATCTCCCTAGCCCCCCCGCACTAAGCGACCCCCCCACAGCTGCTCCCCAGCACCTCCCCACCCCCATAACCAACTAACCCCCAGGAGCTAATTGAGATGTGTGCTTGTAACCTAGGAAAGGGCTTCGTTTCAAACCCCTTTTGATTTCCACTGTTTCCTAGTTGGAGCAGTAAAAAAAGCAACCAAAAAACCCCAACCTACAAACAACAACATCATCCAACCCCCCACCCCACCAAAAAAAGCCAGTTCCTCTCGGGAACACAGTTGTCTGAACAGGAGTGTGATGGCAGAGAGGGCAGCCTCACCATTGTACCAGGCTGGGAACCAACTACAGCAACAGCCTAGGAGGGAGGAGGCGAAGGTGTCACACACTTGCCCCATCATCCAGGGGACTGCTCCAAATCCAAGGAGACAGTCAGCAATGGGGAGTGAAGATCGGACTGGTCTTGATGTCACCAACAGTGACAGGGATTCCACAGGCACTGCTGGTGACATCATCAGCAGGCACTGAAGGTAGCAGAGTCTAGTGGGTTATTTAACCTGCAGGCCAGCTGGGGTGGGGCAGAGTCAGAGCTGGGAGAGGCAGTTCATCAGTGCAGCCCCACCCAGTGACTCAACCCTGAGGATAGACCCTGACCACCTGGATCTGAGGTAATGGGTTGGTGGGGTTAGAGAGGGCTCACAGGCCGTGATAGCGCTAGCATAGTAGCCTGGACTCTAGACTCATAGGGATGGGAGGAGAACTGAATATAGAGTTGGGAAGCACCTAATCCCCTCTCTCAAGCCTTCACCCAGAGCAAGGGTGAACAACTCCCCCCGCTCTCCGAACCCACAAAGGAAAGTGTGCGGGCTTGAGGGGACAAGGGTTGTGACAAAGAGCCAAGAGTTTAGTTTTAAAAGTTAATCCATCTGTAAATATCAGAGAATCAAGAAGTGAATACACAGATCATAGATTAGAATAGATTAGAACTGCATTACTCATTAGCCCAGCAGGCAGCACAGATATGCATAGTGAACAGCAGCAGCATGAACTACAGTTCCCAGCAACCCTAGAGCCACCAAAGCATGCTCAGTGCGGAAGCAGAAGCCAACAAGAGCACATGTGTGCCGTTATGAAGTTTCCCATTGATTAATATGGGAAATTAAGACATTTACAACTTTAAAACTACCAGACGGATTTTGAACAATCAAAAAAGAAACACATCCAAACACACACTCGCGAATTCTTGAAAAGCACTCCACATCATAAAAATGTTTGAAAAGTACATTTTTTACCCAATAAAAAAGTGTCTGAAATAGAAAAAAGCAATTTTACTCCAATTCTCAAACTGCTGTAAATTTTTGGTATTCATTCCTTTCTCAGGAATTCAGACAAATAGGATAAATGGTGCTGATTTTCTAAGCAATAGAATGTTCATGCATTATACAGAAAGTTGTGAGCTGACCTTAAGTATACAGCTGCTGCAGCTTTATAATTAAATCATAAGAACTCCTGTTCAGCTGTAGAGAGGCAGGTTAATCCAGAGGCTGAGTTGCTAGCTGGAGAACAGGGTTCATTTCCCTTCTCTTACAAGCTCTGGGGTAGGGGGGGCATGGCTTCTGAGACATGGAGACATGGATTCTGGAGCAGGCTTGGGTTCTGGTAATTCATAAACAAATATATATAAATTAAGTACTGACCCTATACTCAGAGAAGCCCCCAAGTGTTGGAGGCTGGACACATGCAGAGACTGGAAGACTGAGCTTGTGAGCACATGTCTCTGTGATCTGGATTCTTCTGGTACAACCATGTCATACCTGAAGTTTCCTGCACCTGTAGGACAGATGTTCCTTTTCTTTTTAACCCTCCAAGACTGTACAATCTGGGAATGGGTGCTTGTGGCAGAGTGGCCTGAGAGTCCACTGTCACTTTAAGATCAGTAGGACCAGGAGAACAGCGGCCCCTTTAAGATTCAGCAGACTGGGCTGTGAAAAGGCCCTTTAAAGACCAAAACCCCAGTGAGTGGAGGGATGAGATCTGGGTAAGATCAGAGCTGAAGGTACAGGTGTACCAAGTGCATATGGGGTGGAAGGCAGGCCCTCAGCCTGGCCAGAGGGCTGCAGAAGATCTGGAAGCTGAGCAGAGAGGCTACAGTGAGAAGTGGCTGCTGCAGGCAGGCAGGTTGGCCATGTGAAATTGATCTGAAAGTAACAAGCTGTTGCAGAGGCAAGGCTGAGAACTGCCTGTTGCTGGAATTGAAGCCAGGAGGTGAGAAAGCTGCAGGGAAGCTGAGAGCAGGCCAGGATGGGACTGGAGGTTCTGGGAAATATTTGCCCAGATGGGGCTCAGGTATTACCAAGTGCAGGAACCCTGGCTGGACCCCGGTGGTGGGGGACATCAGAAGATCGAGCAGGAATAAAGTGAAGCCAAGTTAGGAGCTGGGAAGCTGTGCTACCTAAAATTGCACCAACTGGTAGACCTATTGTGTCTGGGACAAATGTGATTTTAGAACTGTTGGCTAAATTTATGATTTTCTTTTTGAAACCAATCACATGGTAGTAAGGCCCTTTTCACACAGACGCCACCCACCCATCTCCTCCCATTGAATGGTTGGGAGAATGACTGTGTGAATAGCACCAGATGGGTGTGAATGCTCCCATGACCCACCCATCTCCACCCATCTACACCAATGGAGCAGCCGAGAAGGAGCTGGCATGCTCCATGGTTGGAGGTGGGTGGAGATGTGTGTTGAACACCCAGCCATCTGTGTGAACGGGGAAGCACACCCACCCACGGGAACGGTCTACCAAAACCAGCAAGAGACAGTTAGAGAGGCACTGCAGTAGCCCACAAGCAGACACACCCACTGGGAGACACGCAGAACGCCTGGCCAGGAACCCTTAAAGGAGAGGTGAGCGAGGACACAGGTGCGCCGGCTCCCAACATGTCAGTCAGAAAAGCCCAAGACAAGACAAAGGGAGCCAGTGTCATGCCACTAGGGATGTGCAACACGGTTCGGAAGTTCAGAGTTCGGACCAAACTTGATCTGTTCGGACGTCCGAATCGAACTTCCGAACCGAACTTCTGAACTGAACTTCTGAACTGAAACAAACGGCCAAACCGAACCTAAAAACGACCAAAGAGTTCGTTCATGTTCAGCCGCGTTCAGTTGAGTGGGAAAAACGTGACAGAAAGGCAAAAATGTGACAGGGAGGGGGAGTCAGCTGAGGAACAGATTTCCTGGCACCAGGGATGGAGAGGCTTGGAGTAGCAGCCAGCCTGCCCAATCACCATCACCAGACGGGCTTCGCAGTCTGCGATTGGCCATGGGCTAGGCTGCATGGAGCCAATGGGCTTGCGGTGAGGTGGGTGCAGCGAGTAACAAAACTCATTGCCTCCCCCCTGCCAACACCTTCTGAGCTAATCACTGTTCCTGAACAACAGGAGTTTCAGAAGGCTCCCTCTCCCAGCAGTTACCAGCTCCCCAATCCATTGCCATCTTCCTTCTATTTCACCCATCCAACCCATTTACCTCCATATTATCATTTATGTAGATTATATTAGATAGATTTAGGTGTTATTTTTTGTTTTTACCCCTCCCTGTGTTCTATCTCCCTACCCTCCATTGAATCCATTCCTTTCCCTCTCCCTCTCTCTCCATATTCCATTCCTCATTCCCTTCCCCTGTTTTTTTATTTATTAGAGTAGGATTAGTTTGATTTAGGTTTTATTTCAGTTTTTATAACCCTGCCTGTGTTGTTATTATTATTATTATTATTAACAAACATTTATATAGCGCCAGCAGTGTACCTGGCACTTTACAAAGTAATAACATAGACACGGTCCCTGCCCCTAGGGCTTACAATCTGAGAGACAGGAGCTGGGGGAGAGACTTAGGAAGGGGAACAGAGGGAGAGACAAGGGGTCTAACATTCATGAAGATGCGAGGTCTCAAGTGCACGTACTTGGCTTGGTTACGATGAGAATGACAGCAGGCAGGTCCATGTTGCAAGGATAAGGGTAAACCGATCGTAGGTATAGGAATAGTGGCTCAGCAGGATAAAGAGTCAGACAGAGCAGAGCGAAAGAGGTGAGTTTTAAGGAGAGATTTGAAGGTATGAAGGGAGGGGGCAAGGCGGATGTGGACAGGGAGGGAGTTCCAGGCATGGGGGGCAGCAAGTGAGAAGGGACGAAGGCGCTTAGGGGAGCAGGGAAGGCGTGGAAGGGTGAGAGAAGGGACAGAGGAGGAGCGAAGTGCACGGGCTGGAGTATGGAGGGCGATAAGTGCAGAGAGGTAGGGGGGAGCAAGGTTGTGAAGAGCTTTATAGGTGAAGACTAGGAGCTTGTGCAGGATTCGTTCAGGAAGGGGAAGCCAGTGAAGCGAAGAGAGGAGGGGCTGCACATGGTCGAAGCGACTGGCGAGGTAGATGACCCTGGCAGCAGAGTTTTGGACAGAGATGAGGGGAGAAAGGTGAGACCGGGGAAGGCCAGTGAGAAGGAGGTTACAGTAATCGAGGCGAGAGATGACCAGAGCATGAACAAGAGTTTTGGCAGACGAGACAGAGAGAAAAGGGCGAATCTTAGCAATGTTATGGAGGGAGAAGCGACAGGATTTAGCAACAGAGTCAATGTAGGGTTTAAAAGAAAGGGCTGAGTCAAAGATGAAGCCTAGGCTACGGGCTTGGGGGACAGGCAGGATGGTGACTCCATCAATAGTTATTGACAGTGAGGAAGGAGAGGAAGGATGAGGGGGGAAGATAAGGAGTTCAGTTTTAGCCATGTTGAGTTTGAGTTGACGTTGAGACATCCAGGTAGAGATGTCAGAGAGACAGTTGATGAGACGAGCTTGAACAGAGGGAGAGAGAGAGGGAGTAGAGAGATAGAGTTGAGTGTCATCAGCATAGAGGTGGTATTGGAAGCCATGGGAGGCAATGAGTTTGCCTAAGGATGAGGTATAGATCGAGAAGAGGAGAGGGCCAAGAACAGAGCCTTGAGGAACACCAACTGAGAGGGGGAAGGAGGAGGAGGCGGAGTTGGAGAGAGACACATTAAAGGAGCGGTCAGAGAGGTAGGAGGAGAACCAGTTATGGACAGAGCCACAAAAGCCAAGGGAGTGAAGGGAATCCAGCAAGAGTGAGTGGTCAACAGTATCGAAGGCAGCAGAGAGATCAAGGAGGACAAGAATGGAATAGAGACGTTTAGATTTAGCCACCAGAAGATCGTTGGTGATCTTAGCGAGAGCAGTTTCAGTAGAATGAAGGGGGCGGAAGCCAGATTGGAGGGGGTCAAGGGAGGAGTTGGAGGATAGGAAGTCAAGGCAGCGGGAGTAGACAACACGTTCAAGCAGCTTGGAAGCAAAAGGAAGGAGTGAGACAGGACGATAGCTAGAAGGGTCAGAGGGGTCAAGAGTGGACTTTTTGAGAATAGGAGAGACTGTGGCATGTTTGAAGGCAGAAGGGAAAGAGCCAGTAGAGAGGGAGAGGTTGATGATGTGCAGGAAGGAAGGGGCGACAGTGGGAGTAATGGAGGTGAGGAGGCGGGAAGGAATGGGATCAAGGGGGCAAGTGGAAGGGTTGGAGGAGGAGAGCAGAGAGGAGATTTCCTTAAGGGAGGCAGGGGAGAAGGAGGACATGAGAGAAGGAGGGGGAGGAGGGAGAGGGGTGGGAGTGGGAAGAGAGGAGTGGGAAGCGATGTCGAGGCGGATCTTGTCTATCTTGGAGGTGAAGAAGGAGGCAAGATCCTGAGCAGAAAGGGAAGAAGGAGGGGGAGGACAGGGAGGCTTGAGGAGGGAGTCAAAGGTAGAGAACAGGCGGCGAGGGTCCCGAGAACAGGACTCAATGCGGGAGGCATAGTAGTGTTGTCTAGCAAGGGAGATAGCAGAAGTAAGGGTGGAGAGACAGAATTTGAAGTGAAGGAAGTCAGCGTGAGAATGGGATTTGCGCCAGAGTCGTTCAGCAGCACGAGTGCAAGAACGGAGGTGGCGGATACTAGGGGTGAGCCAAGGACGGGGGTTGTGGGAGAAGGCAGGGCGGGAAGAGAGAGGGGCATGGGAGTCAAGTGTGGAGGAGAGAGAGGCGTTGAGAGCAGAGACAGCGGAGTCAGGGGAGGAGGAAGAGAAGACTGTAGGAAGAAGGGGAGAGAGAGAGGAGGCAAAGTCCAGGGGATCAATAGCTTGAAGGTCACGGAAGGGGCGTAGAGAAGGGGAAGAGGAGGGGGGACAGTGGGAAATGTTGAAAGAGGCAAGGAAGTGGTCTGATATAGGATGAGGATCGAAGGAGAGATCAGCGACAGAGCAGTTTCTAGAGAGGACAAGATCAAGAGAATGGCCATTAGTATGAGTGGGGGAGTTGGTCCAAAGGTGGAGGTTGAAGGAGGAGGCTAAGGAGAGGAAGCGAGAGACTGAGGGCTGAGATGGGTCATCAACATGAATGTTGAAGTCACCAAGGATGAGAGTGGGGATATCAACAGAGAGGATTGTTTTGAACTGTCTGTGTTCTGCCCCCCATCCCCGTGTAATATTGTATATATATATATATATAGTAGTAGATATTATAGTAGTTAAGTTAATACTTATAGTTATTTAGGCAGGAGTTAGTGCTAGTTAATTATTACAGTTAAGTTAGCTTATAGTTATAGACATTTAGTTGCATTGGTTTTATAATAGCAGTAGTTAGATATTTAATAGTAGTTAGATTTAGTGTAATATAGATATATATAATATTAGATAAATAAATTTTTAAAAAGTATATAAAATATTTGTGCTCTCTTTGGGTTGGAGAAATGGAGAAGGGAGGTAGGAGAGGCCGAGGCCGCTCTGCTGCCCATAAGGCAGACAATGAGGCACGTGGCAGGGGCCTTGCCATTAGAGTGCCAGAAGTGGGCAGAAACAGCAGCCCAAGCACATTCCCACGCCCCAAGCTGCGAAGGCCTGATGTTGGATCTCACTCTCCCAGCACTAAGGGCCAGGGGGTTGGGCATCGCCTCCTGGCAGTGGAAGAGGCTGTGGTGGCTGTGTCATCTGCGGGTGCAGGCGATTAAGGGGACGAAGTATCCCAGGGGCCAGCATTGTCCCCCGACTCCCCCATTGTAGAGATTGATCTCAGCCCGGCTGCTAGAGGCAGGGCCCGATCCCCGGGCAGCAGGGAGCATAGCAGCAGCAGGAACAACAGCTATAGGGGGCAGGGGGAGAGTGCTGCTCAGAGTGGGAGCAGCATGGGGAGTCCAACAGCCTCTGTCACTCTGTTTGGGGATAGGGACAGCGATGCAGAGATTTCTGTGGAGGTCTCCGTATCTGGTGCGGATGAGGTGGTGGCTGTCCCTCCACAAGGTGTATTGCCATTGAAAGTGCCACCATGTCTGACTCCTGCCCCTCCCAGCAGTGCGTCACCTGGTGCAGGCCAGAAGGCAGTGGGGGGCAGAAAATCATGGGTCTGGGACCATTTTAAAGTGGTGTGGGCGGATGATCCCCGGGAGGTGCGGTGCACTTTGTGTAGCAAGGTGGTGAAGCATGGGCAGGTGCTCACCAAACTTGGGACAACAGCCATGTCCAGGCACCTTAAAACATGCCACAGTGCTGATCTGCTCGGCAGGCAGGCTGGGTCAGTGGACACTAGCGGGTTCCTGATCCAAGCGGCCACTCATCCTCCTTCATCGGGTAACCGTCCCATTCCAGCGGCTGCCTCTAGCAGCAGGAGCAGTATCGCTGCTAGGGGGGAGCAGCAGGAGAAGCCGCAGCATCAGCCGACCATGGAGGAGCTGGTGTGGGGGCAGCTGCCAAGGCCATTGGCAGCTGGAGGGCAGCGTGGCTTTCAAGAGAAAGCCACGTGTCTGTTGGGCGAGATGATTGCGCTCAACGGGCAGCCCTTCTCCATGGTCTGCTGCTGCCGCCAATGCCGCATATGCTCTCTGTGCCACGGGTTCTGGGACCCGTCATTCCACTCACAGAAAGCCATCATTTAACTGCATCAAGAAACAGCCACTCCAGCCTCAGGACTCACCGCCAGGGTTCTGGGGCCTATGTTACAGGCAGGGAGGTCTGTCCAATATCTAGAAGGTGCCACTCTAACCCCAGGACCCACCATCAGGGTTCTGGGGCCATCATTCCTTTGCATAGGGTGCTGTCATTCCACCACATCAAGAAACAGCCACTCCAGCCCCAGGATCCACCGTCAGAGTTCTGGGGCCTATGTTACAGGCAGGGAGGGCTGTCCAATATCTAGAAGCTGCCACTCTAGCTCCAGGACCCAACGTCATGGGTTTGGGGCCATCATTCCTTGCACAGAGGCGCTGTCATTTCACCATATCAAGAAACAGCCACTCCAGCTCCAGGACCCACTCTCAGGATTCTGGGGCCTATGTTCTGGGGCCTATGTCAATCCTGCTGCTGCTGTCTGTTGTGCCACGAGTACTGTGCCCTGGCAATTCAATGTCTGCCGGTGCTGCCAATGCCGCCTATGCTGTCTGTGCCACGAGTTCTGCCCCAGCAACCCAATGTCTGCTGCTGCTGATGCTGGGTGAACATTACAATGGGGCAGAATGGGAGCTCCTGTACCCGACTCCTTTTCGATTGGCTGCGGGCAATGGAGACTTCAGAACAATGCTCGCTTATCTCTTAGGATGAACTGTTCACACATCCCTACAGATCATAGTCCTCTCCACTTCGCAGATTTGACCGATGGCGCATATCCAGTTGCTCAACCTGCATTCCATGCTGAGTTCCTTGAGGATTTCCACTGTGATGACAAACTCAGTTTCCTTGCCTTCTGATGATTTGGAGCTCGCCCGGGATGATCTCAATCCTAAAAGAATCTTAAACTTCTCCTTCAGGCCAGAATCCTTGTTCTGTGGCTTTGCCATGGTTAGCTAAAAAGTGCCAGGGAACTTCCACCCTCTCCATCCAGCAGACACCTGCCCCTGCCCAGTCCCATTAGCCCTGTCCCTTCATCATTCTTAGCCTGGACCTCAATGCTCTTGGACTTTAAGGTGCTGATGGCTCCCGTGCATGGGGCCGTCAATAAAGTATGTCACACAAGGCATGCAGATTAGCAAAGTCGTGCTAATGGGTGACAATCGAGGGTGAGGTGGATTGGTCATGTGACATTATACCCATATGTTTGTGTCTCTGTCACAGTTAGTTAGTATGTGAGTATTTAGGTAGGTGACTAGGTGTGGGTGGGGAGTTTTACTTGCTTTCCTGTCTCACCTCAGTCTCTAGACCTCCTCCCATTTGCCGTCATTCCGCTCATGCTGATGACCCCCAGGTCTTGGCCTATGTGCTGCCCGTGCCAAGGGTTCTGTACCATGGCCACCAATGTCTGCTGCTTCCAGTGCCAATGGCCCCCAGGCCAGGCCTATATGTTGTCTGTGCCATGATGCCATGGCATCAAGAAACAGCTGTTGTCAATGGCCCCCAGGCCTATATGCTGTCTGTGACAAAGGTTCTGTACCCTGGCAACCCACTGTCTGCTGCTGCCACTGGCCCCCAGGCCTATATGCTGTCAGTGCCAAGGGTTCTCTACCCCAGGTTGCTGCCAAAATCAAAGCCTGCCTCAGCCTGCCTTCCTGCCTCTCATGCCAAGATGCCTATCTGCCCACCCAGGTTGTTGCCAAGAGAGAGAGAGAGAGAGAGAAATAAGAGAGAGAGAGAAAGTCTCCCCATTGCTAGAAGGAGAGACAGACATGATACCACCCATGCTGTCACCTGCACTATATGGCCAGAGATAGAGAGAGGGAGAGAGAGAGAGGCTCCCCACTAGAACAAGAGAGATGGGGTGGAGGGGAGGCCAGCTCAAGCAGCCACCTGCCAGAAACAGGAAGAACTCCCATCTGTGCTCATGCGCCCGATGCCCACATCCAGCAGTAAGTCTACCAGAATGAGATGGAATACAACATATTATATGTGCCTGCCTGCCTGCCTGTGTGCGTTCCTGTACCTGCTGCTACCACCTACACCTATCGCACGATTGAATGAAGTGTGTCAAACCATGCACTAATTCTAGGGATATCATTCAATTCCCATAGGCTTTAGGCTGTCGTTCCACTGTACCTGAAGCAGCCAGTCATGCCCGCCCATCCCAGGAACCATCAACGAGATTCTGGGACCATCATTTCAGTCATGGGCGGCTGTCATTCCATTCTGGGTGCTGCCACTGCTCGTGCCTGTGCCTGACTGTCCAGCAGAAATAAAAGCCCCTCTGACCACCAGCTCCTGCCACCTACTGCCCGCTGCCAAGGAGCTTGTCTCTCTTTTTCTCTGGCACACCCACACAGACACAAGCCCTGCCCCTCCTGGGGGTTGCCTGCAAGTTAAGACCCTGCTGCTGCCTGGCACATCTTTGGGTTAATACCTTAAATACACTACATGTGGAGCCAGCCAGATGCTGCTGGTAAGGATCGACAAGCTGTATGAGATTCTGCCACCTGCCAGCCAGAACTTCAGCACACAGAGATAAAAGATTGGACAAGCCAAATGAAGCTCGTATCAAGAAATATAACTACTTTTATTAAAACTATTTAAATAACAAAACAACAACAACAACAACATTATGAAACCAAAATCAAACATTGAAAGGAAACTTATAAAGGAAACTATTAGTCTCTGGGCCTGTCCCCTGGGACTTGGGGGAAAGGCAAAAGGCGTTGCGGCGCAGCACAGGGCTGAAGGGTGGCCACCCAGTCCTCTTCTATCTCATAGTCATGGGCCACGGTGAACTCCATGGCCCCTTCCATGTCCCGATGCCACCTGGAGACCACCTGGTGGTAGAGTTCCAGCCTCTCCATCTTGGTGGAGATGTACTGGGAGTACGCCTCCACCTGATTCTTCTCCACCTCGAGAG
>QEPC01005543.1:240867-253858 GCA_003113815.1 Sphenodon punctatus | reverse complement strand
AAAGGGGAGTTGGCGCCGCTTATTATGGGAATCCGCACAAGTTTCGCTTCCGTTCGCCAGTTCCGATGCCGCGATACCATGAGCGACAAGCCGCAGCCGCAGCCCTCGGAAAGCTGCCTCTGCCGTACCATGCCATGATGTGCGGAATAGGGGTTTCCGTCGAAAAGCTGCCGCGGCGGTATGCCGCTACAGCCCTATCCCCAAGGTCTCCCTGGAGGCTTTCACCAACCAGGACGGGCACGGGTCTAATTCACAACTAGTGGCTCTGACAGACCCCAGGACATTCACCGCATCAGCCGGCGTCACTTCCTGAAACTCATCCCGGAAAGATCAACCAGACGGTGCCTCCATAACCTCATGCCCCTCGCTTACTGCTTCCAATCCAGTGTCAAAGTTACTCTGGATCTGAGTGATCTTGTCTGCAAAGTAGGTGGCAAACTCCTCACAGCGGGCCTGGGACAAGTCCCCATCCAGGCGGAGGGGACTTGCATTTATGATGATGCATTTATGCATGTAGTTAATTTTGGCCCTCTTTCTGCCCCCTGGTGAAGGCCAAGTCATGTATGTAAGAGGCCACTATCTCCCTGTCTACATAGAGGAAGTGACCCATCTGCTCAGCGAACTCGTGGGTGCACATGGCACGGCAGGACTTGAGATTGTTGTCCTGGATATGTTTGTATCCTGACCTCAAGTCCTTTGTCTGCTGCATGCATTGGGCCCCATCCCTATTGTACCCTATGCACTGCATCTCCTGGGCGATGGCTTCGCCCAGGAGAACCACATTAGATTCAGTAATGGGGATCACTGCCATGACAGGAGGGATTGGGGAGTCAACAGGAAGCTACACCCGCTAACTGACCATGGGGCGGTTGGTGGGTAGCCAGGACACGCAGCTCACAAGACAAAGACAGAGAATGATGCATTTGACAGGCAATGTTCAGTTCTCAGCCAGTTGGGCTATGATGCGCCTGCATAAGACGTCCCTGTTCTCCCTGTTCGCCTGTTGGAAGTTGAACTGGCTCT
The DNA here is from genome assembly GCA_003113815.1 of Sphenodon punctatus. NCBI lineage: Eukaryota > Metazoa > Chordata > Lepidosauria > Sphenodontia > Sphenodontidae > Sphenodon > Sphenodon punctatus. Next base: position 252,835 of record QEPC01005543.1, on the reverse strand, counting down.
GGTTAAGCAGAAGGCACCACCTCATTTTAAGCTGGCCGAAGGCCCTCTCCACCATGCACCTAGCAGTGGCCAGGCGCTTATTGAAGAACACCCGGTTGGGGGGTGAGAGCAATGGGATAGGCCCTCATTAGCCATGGGGTCAGGAGGTAGGCGGGATCCCCGATTATAACCAGAGCCATTGACACTCCCTTGATGACCCGGAACAGATACGGGGCTATCTCCCCATCAAATGTGCTGGCATAGAAGGGGGAGGAGCACAGGATCTAAGCATTGTGGCTCCTCCCCGAGAGGCCCAGGTACACATCTGTGAAGAGACAATGGTGGTCCACGACTGCCTGAAGATTCACAGAGAAGAGAGAACACACTCTTACTGTTGAGATGGTCTATCTTGCTGTGGCTATGGCAGAAGATTGGGATGTGAATGCTGTCTATTGCGCCTATGCAATGAGGAAACCCATCGCCTCAAAGCCACTGATCACCACCTCTGGGTCCCATAGCTGGAGGAACCACTCAAGGAGCAGCTCCACAATGAGGTTGCAGACATCATGCAAGGCCCTGTTAACGTTCGAGGCCCCCACACGAAACTGCTCAGGAATGGTCCTTCGGGAGTCAGGGTTCGCCAGGCACCACACCGCTATCACCACCCACATCCCAGGAGGAATAGGGTTGCCCATAGCACATTTTTCTACACTTTCATCTCTATGATGGCTTACGCCAGGAATTTCTCACCCCCATTTTGGGAAAGTATCCAGGTAGAAGTGACCAAATATTATTGGCCTTACTCCTGGACAGCCCGGACCCCAACACAATACAGAAAGTAGCTGCATTCCTGATAAGAGCAGTCCACCTCAGAAACCGCTTTCTTAATGTACCCTCCTGATGATTTATATGTAAGTAAACACCAATTATTTTTTGTATGTGATCTATGCTGGAATATTCGATCACCTTTTAGTAGTAGTATAAAAATGTTCTTTGTCTTGTTTCTATCTTTTGTTATTATCTGCAATGATCTAAGATCACGCAATAATTGATTTTGATTTTGATTTGATTTGATAGGGTTGCCCATAGTGGTTGCATGCCTCCTGAGGTGGGGGGGGGGGCAAGGATGTATGCAACCAGGGTCAGCGGGGAGCAGGTCATCCAGAAGTGGGATGTCCATTCCTCATCGGTCCACGTGACCAGTATGGTTTCTCACCAGTCAGTGCTGTGTGTCTGCATCCAACCCAGCCTATGCATTGGCAGGGTCATCCAATGGCCATAGACATTGAGGGGCAACCTGGAGAGGATGAGGCGGACGTGCTGCGATGCTACTGTCCTTGCAATCACTAAGTGTCTGGCCTACACCCTCCTTACCCATCGCACCATTTTCACTCGGGTCAGGTCAGCTGCCCATCTGCAGCAGGGCCCATGGGTATACCATTGATGGGCTGGGAGCAGCAAGGTGGCTCACCGCTCATACGCCTGTTCTCAGAAGTTGAAGTATGCCACCAGAGTGTTGAGGAGGGCAGCACGCACCTGTGGGATGCCTACAACGGGCATCATGCTCCCACCACCGTGCCCACTCCCCGTGAACCAACCACCACACCCTGTGACCACTCACCAGGCCCCAACCAGGCAACGCACCCTGTGAACAGGAACCCTGAGACAACAACCCCACCCGGTGATCGCACCCCTCGCACACACCCTCTCACCCGCAGGCAGCAGACCATATTTTCACCACAGCTCCCCACCCCCCAACAGTGTTACATGCTCACATGCCTTGATCACCTTCTGTATACGCTTCAGGCCTCTCATGTCACTTTCTCGCCAACGCATCTCATGACCAGTACAGAGTTGCACCGCTTGCTCACCAACTGCACCCCCAACCTCTCTCACACAGCTCTATCTCCCTCTCAACATGCTCCCAAATCGCTCTCTCCGCTCCCTCTATCACTATCCGAACTCCACTCCACAAATACCACCAACTTGCCTTGCCCTTGTGGTTGAATTGGCTCCTATATGTAGGTGGGTGAAACGTTACAGGGCCGTTGTGGTTGGTTCAGCTATATGGGTGTGGCCTGCACACCTGTCTGGCGTCTCAGTGATGTCGCACAGCATGGAAGCAGGATGACTCGCCAACACAGCTGCTGTCTGTATGCCCAGGGTAAGGTGTCATGGAACCTGCTTGGCCACGCAGCCCAACGAGGAGCCACCCTTCCCCCAGCCTGTGCTTTCTGAGCCCCTCATGAAAATGCTGGTCATAGGGCCTGCATTTGGGGCTCCCTTGGCAGCAGGGCAGCTGAACGGATGCCTGCAGTCATGCTGCTTGGATGTGCCCTGATATGGCGGCACCTGGAAGGTTCCCAATCTAATTCTCTCATGGCCCCTGACCTGCCTCCCTCACTCTTATTGGGCAGAAATGTGTCCTCCCTGTGCCTGTCTGTCTGTCGTGTGTGTGTGTGTGTGTGTGTGTGTGTGTGTGTGTGTGTGTGAGAGAGAGAGAGAGAGAGAGAGAGAGAGAGAGAGAGAGATATTCCCAGACCCACCATGCCAGGCTGCTATCAGCCGGCTAAAGTCAACTGTCAGGGAGCCAACAGCTCTGGCTCCCTCCCAGATCATTCCCAGTCATTCTTCATCCACCTCTGGTGTACTCCTGCTCGCTTCCTCCTTACTGGCCATGTCCAGCCAAGGATCTGGCCATGCCTTCAACCATTGGGCCAGTGAGGAATGGCCGGTGTGTGCCACCATGCTGCTGGGTACCCTGGGGTACCACAGTGACCTCCAGCTGTTGGTGAGCAACCCCCTTTCCGTTGATGATGGCTTCAATCTCGTTTCCCATTATATGTGGCGGATGGGTCACCCCTTTGGGGATACTTAGTGCCAGAGGTGGTCAGGGGAGCTCAGCTTTGCACCCCAACACCACTGTGACCATGGGCCCCTATCCGCTGTTGTGCTGTCACGGGAAGCACAGGAGATAACTTCTCGCGAGGTGGCTGGTCATCACGACTTCGAATTGACTCTCCAGGTTGGGGATCCAAACGTTGCTAGCTGCTACATAAGTGTCCTTCTGTGTGCCCGTGGCTTTTCTCGCCCTCTAGTGGAGTGCCAGACCTGCCTCAAGGAGCTGGGCTTGCTTCCCCCTGAGGCTGGTGGCCCCTTCCTGACTGGAACACCCACCAAGCTGGAGATGGCTGCCCTGAGAGCTGTGCTAGACTGTTTGGATGTCCAGGCTGCTGCTGCTGCCACAGGCCACCCCCTTCTGCCTCGCTTCATGGTGGATACCCACATGCATGCCTGTGGCTACCGTCAGGGCCTTTTCACCTGGGAGGGCCTTGTGCAGGGGCCCCTGATCCCTGAGTGCCTGCTCCTGCATCGTGAGCCTGCCATTGCTACATCCTCCTTCATGGATTTCCACTCCCTAGCGATGGAACAGCATTCCTGCTTCCCTGTGTCCATTCTTCTGGCTTCTTTCCCACTGAGTGCACCCTCCACCTTTCCATCTGTCTCCTACTCTGTGGTCTGTTGGGATCCTGTCAGACAGTTTCTGGGCTGGTCAGGCATTGAACCCTTCGGACCCCTTACCGCTCCGTTCCTGCATCCAGCAGTGCAACCCCTGTGTCCCTGGCATCTGCTCCCTCTGGCCAGTGGCTCGCCTTCCAAGACCCTGTTCAAAGAAATGATTGCCTTGATAAGCAAGCAGCCTGTGTTCTCCAGTTGTGCCTGTGGGTCCTTTGCACCTGCTGCTCATGGTCCAGGATAGGTTTGAGTTTGGGGGCCCTGGGGGCCCTGGTGACTGTGGATGGGCCATGGCCATGTGTCTCCGAGTGCTGTGTGCACCCTTGCCTGGCTATATGGGGTACGTTCTGACTCCTCTGGGTGGGCAGGTATGTATTTTGGGCTATTGGCTCTCTACTGGGTGCTCCCTCTGAGGGATTGCATTTACCACCCTGCTGTTCTGCTCAGTGAGCCCCATGGCATGTCGTAGGGTAGCGGTTACTCCCACTGCAGTCCTGCACCTAGTCGGCTGTGCACTGGGGCTGTGTGCTTGTGCATAACTGCGTGTGCCCGCTGGCATAGCCTCCTTGCCTCCTGTCACGGGGGGTCCATCCCTGCTTGCCTTCTGCCTACCTCCCTTTCGTGCCATTGTGCATTCTCCCCAGGGCATGGTTCTTGCATCTCTGTGTGTGCTACTGTCCCTTTATGTTGCTCTGGCTTCGCTGTGGTTCAGACCCTGTGGTGCATTATGGCTACCACCCCCTATCAGTCCCCCATTCCTCCTCTTGCAGCCATGGAGGGGCGCTGCAATCGGAGGGCTCCTGACCGTGAGTCTGAGTGGCCTGATTGGTGTGATCCATCTCCCTTTGCGCTCCCTTGGGGGTGACCTATGGGGTGGTTTCCTCTCCTGTAATGGGATGGGGGTGCCCTGGTGGGACTGGGTGGGATGTTGTGTGCTTTTGGGTGGTGACCTTCCCATCCCCACCTCCCGCTTCTGCTTCCCTTCTAGATGTTGTGCTTATGCTTTTTACTGTGCTGTGGCTGGGGGTGATGGCCAGCCAACTGCAGTGGGCGGCATCTCAGCTTTGTGCGGGGGCATGGGTGTACCAGGAGATCCGTGAGTTACCCCTGTGTATGTGTCTCCCCCACTTTTGTGTGNGCCGGGGGAGATGGCCAGTCAGCTCCAGTGGGCGATTGCTGAGCTTCGTGCTGGGGCCAGGGTTTACTAGGAGATCCGTGAGTTACCCCTGTGTATGTGTCTCCCCCACTTTTGTGTGGGGTCCCTGGATGTTCTGGCCTGTGGCCTGCCCTTATGGTGTGCTCCCTCTCCCTCTCTCCTTTAGTGCAGGCAATGATTAATGAGAGGACCAGGGAACAGGAGGAGGTAGTTCAGCTGGTCCTGCATGTCCTGCAGTGGGTGCACCAGTTGGACCGTGTCCAGGCTGGGCAGTGGAGCAGGGTCCAGGTTCACCGGCCCTACTGAGGGCACGGATCTGCCCCAACACTGTGTAGGCACTATGTGTCTCTGTTAATTTGATCCCTTGGGCCTGTTGCTCTTGCTAGCTCATTATTAAAGTTAATTCTGCATTGTTCCCCTCAGTCTCTGTGTTCTGCTTCCCTCTGGTGTTCCCCTCTGTGTGGGCCGGGTGTGGTTATTGTGGGGTGGGTGTCTGGCAGGGCATGGGTCCGTGGATGTGTGCTCCCTGCTCCCTGTTGGTGTACATTGTATTAGTGGGTTTTCTGTGGCCTGGACCTTTGGCCCCTGTCCTGTCGGTTTGGTCCCCGCACTGTTTGCGTTGTTTCCCATGTCCCTCCCCCCCGCGGACCCTGATGTCCTTTCCTCTCTTCCCTGTTGTTTGGGCAGGCATGCTCAGGGTGTGTGTGTCTGCCTGTCCTCGGGGACCTTGGGATTTCTGCCCGCCCCTTTCCTGGAATGGTGTTGGGCTGTGGCTGTGCTGTGTGTATCCTCGCCCTGTGCTTTGTGTGTTGTTGCAGCATAGCTGCCAGGTAGAGGTGTGCATGTTGTTTTTGTTACAATATTAATTATCGTTACAATAACCATAACGAAAATTGTCATTTTCATTTTTGTTATTTTAATAATGAAAACGACAAATGAGAATACCAAAAATGACAAGCAAGAATACCAATAACGGTAACGATACCAATACCGATATCGATACTGATACCAAAGATGGTACCAAAAATAATACCAAAAACGATAACAAAAATGATAACGATAACAAGAAACAAAAATGACAATGTCGTTATCATTAGTGCTGTGGCAGTTGGGTTTTGGAGGGAAAATGTAGAGAGGGGAGGAGGCAGCAGACATCTCGGAGTCTTAATAGGGTTGAACTCTTGAACTGTGCCTGTGTTGGGAGGGGTGAACAGCTCAGCAGTATCTGATGGATGTATCCCTGGTCAATGAGCAGCACAAGCACGCCCCAGCAGTCTCATAGGACTCTGTGATTGCTCAATGCCTGCTGCCTCCCACAACCAATCAAAGGGGCTCTGGGGGAGTGCACTGCAACCCTTTATAATGGGAGGGCCAAGTTTTTTCTCTCCATTGTGTGAGAGCTCTGCTTGTCAGGTTGTGTTTACAGAATTGTGGTGCTTACACATAAAAAATCCTCCCTAGCCCTCCTTGTATTCTTTCTTTCTTTCTTTCTTTCTTTCTTTCTTTCTTTCTTATTCCCACCAATACGTTTCCTTCCTCATACCCTACATTTTACGTTCTGTCTTTCCCTGTCCTTCTCCCCCCTGTACATTATATAGAGATAGGTAGTATAGATTAGATATAGATATACATTATAGACGTATAGATTAGATTAGAATAGTTATATAGATAACTGATTAGATAATAGATAGTTTTCCTTTCCAGTTCCCGTCTCTGATAATGAAAACAATATCCAAAATGATACCAAAAATGATACCAAAAATGATAACGACAACAAAAACGAAAACGCCTGTCGTTAATAACAATAACAAAAATGACATTTTTGAATAAAGAAAATGAAAACAAAAAATGAAAATGACATGGGGGCTTGGTGCACACCCCTACTGCCAGGTTGTCACGGTTGGACAGCACCTCTCCGTGCCCTCCAACTCTGCCTCCTCCATGTGCTTTGCTGGCTGCGTGTGTCACCTCTGCAGTCCTGTTCCATGCATGATGTTTGGGGGTTTGGGGCTGCTATTGGCTGTGGTCCTTGCCGACCGGGGGGGGGGGCTGGTGTGGCCCCCACCCATTATGGGGCTTGCCTGTTTGTTGTGTGCACTGTGCTCTGTCCTGGCCACCCCCTCCCTGGTTCTGCCCCCCTGCTCCCTCTCTCTGCTGGGTTCCCCTGTGTGCTTGTGTGGACTATAGTCTGCGGTATAGTTCTGTGGATTTGGGGAACTTTGGTGCCCAGCTGTCTAACCTGTGTCTTGGGTCTTGGTAGGAGCTGCTTCTTTGTATTGCTTGACTTTCCTGCTCCCTCCTCCCCTGCCTGTTCAGAGTCTGGCAGTGTAGGGGTGGTGCCATGTGTCACGGCTTTGTTTGCTTGGCCATGTTGTAACGTCACTCAGCTGGGCGTGATTTCCCCTTCACTTGGTGTACGAGCTGTCTGTGTGAATGGTATGGGTGTGTGCTCGGTTGGACCCTGGATGGCTGGGTGCCCAGTGGGTGGGAGCCAGGCCCTCCCTGGAGTTCCCACAACCCCCCACAGTGGTGTCCGTGTGACTGCCTCTCTGCCAGTGGGTGTGTGGTGAGTGTGTTCACCCACACACCACCAGGCCCGCGGTGTTGTCCATGTAAAAAGGGCCTTATATTCATATACTAGAGATTCTTCCCACTTTTAAGTATCCTTATATTTATTCATTTATTTATTTATTCACCAATTTATATCCTGCACCTCCTGCCGAAGCTGCTTGGAGTGGCTAACAATTTATAAAAATAAAATATAAAATCACAATAATATAAATATCAGTAGAATTAAAACATTTCTAAAAGGAACGTCAAAAAACATACATAAAATAGAACAAAATGTAACAACCCCCCCTAACCCTCAAAACCCTCAGCCCTCATCCCCCATCTCCCTTGCCAAAAGCCTGGCAGAACAGCTGGGTCTTGCATTGACACTGAAAGGAGGAAAGGTCCAGGGACAACCGGACCTCGCCTGGAGGGAGTACCACAGCCTTGGTGCGGCCATCGAGAACACTCTCTCCATATTCGCCCCCACCCACCCCCCCGGATAACCAGGGGACTTCAGGAGAGGTGCTCCCAGCTGATCACTGGGGCCGATCCAAAGCCCAGGGATATCAAATTTGTCTTTTTGAGGAAAGGTGAAGTTTGGGTTGTCACCTTAGATATGGTATCTTTATATTCTAATATTCCTCAAGATGAGGCATTATCTATTATTAGACAGCTATTAGAGTTGCATAGAACAAAAGGTCATCCAGCTAGTTATTTGGCTAAACCTTTACAATTAGTCATGTCCAGAAATTACTTTAGATTTGAAGACACTTTTAATTTCCAGAACTTAGGCATAATGATGGTTTCTTCGATGGCTCTGGAAGTGGCTAATTTATTTATGGATGCTTTTTCAAAATATATGTGTTTAATAGCGATGAGTGTTTTTTCAGAATAAATTTTTATATTTGGAAATGGTATATTGATGACATATTTATGATTTGGAAAGGCTCCTTAGAAGTACTGATACGTTTTCATCAATGGTTAAATCAGTGTCATGAGCCCTTTTATTTTGATCTGCATTATGATTTTAAGTCTATTTTGTTTTTGGATATTCAGGTCAAGGTTTTATTACTTCTACATATTCCAAACCTATGGACGTTAATAGGTTTATTTACTTTAATAGTTTCCATCCCTCCAACTTTAAAATGAATCTACTCTATGGGCAGTTCCTCAGACTTAGGAGGAATTGCTCTGGAGATTAGACTTTTTTGTTAGAATCACATTTGTATGGTATTTTTGTGTATGTGGGTACCCAAAGAAATTTTTGGACGTTGCAAGGGGTGGGGCTTTTGATTTTTCACAGAATGAATTGTTAACTAAGATAGAGAAGAATCCTGGGAGACAAAGGATTGTTTGTCCTTTAATCTATAGTCACTTATCTTTTAAGATATGATCTATTATTAAGAGATATTGAAGACTGGTATAGCATATTCCATCTTGTGATCTTCCTCCTTTGTTTTTCTTACAAACGTAGTAAGAATATTAAAGAGATTTGGTAAGAGCTGATATTCAGTCTCATAAGGTTTTCAAACAGTTTGGGATAACAGAAGTTATTGGTTATTTTAAGTGTGGGAAATATTGTTATTGTAAGTTTACTGTCAATTAAACAGCGGCGGCTCCCTGACAGGATCATCCACCTACCTGCTTGCCTCGCTGTGCTGTGTCCATCTCTGCTGCCGAGGAGGAGGGGGTCCCTGATGTCGCTGCTGCCTTGCTCCGCTGTGCTCCACCTGTGGGGAGGCAAAAGAGACCTGTGTGAGTTGTCGGGGGCGGGCGGGGAATGCAGAAGCCAGGCGTGAGGGCTGGCTTGTCCCCTCCCCCACCTGGACGTAGCCGGGGCTTTAAGGCCCAGCGGCCAGTGGCTCCTGCCACAGACCGTGAGCCGCAGGGCTGTGGCCAAAGGGCGTGGTACTTTGGGGAACTTCGAGGTCACAGGGGGTGGCAGGGGACGTTTTGGTGGGGATTTTGTTGTACAGGGCTAGGGAGGAGGGGTGGGAGTGTAGGAGAGGTGGGTAGAGGGAGGGGGTAGGGTGTTCCAGTGACTGACCCTGGTGGCAGCAGGGGAATTACTGGGGGGAGTATTGGTGGGGAGTGGGGAGGAACCTGAACCCTGTGAGAGAGGGGAGTCGGGCGGGGGATATGACCCCTACCGGCCCCTGATGGCAGCAGGATGGCCGGGGGGTGGGTGGGAGGGAGGTTTTAGGGGGGGAGGTGGGGAGGAAGGCCACAGGGTGAGCAGCTGGGTTTTGGGGGCCAGGATTTGGTGGACGGGGGGGAGGGTGCGGCTATTGGGTTGGTTCTGGGGCAAGGACAGTATGGTCCATGGGGTTGGATGGCTCGCACCCCTAGGGGACCAAGGTGCCTGAGGGAGGTGCAGGTTGCCATCCCCCCACTGAGGGTGAGGGAGGAGCCAGGTCCAAGGTCCACACGTGGGGGGCTGTTGCTGCTAAATGTGAGGTCCATTGCTAATAAGGCCTCAATTGTCCAGGATTTGAAACTCGGATGGGGTCGTGGACCTCGCATGTATTACGGAGACCTAGCTGGATGAGCTGGTCGGTCCAATCTTGGCCAATCTCATTCCAGTCGGGTATGCCGTGCAGCATCAGCCCCGCATGTATGGATGGGGAGGTGGTGTAGAGATTATTTTTAGAGAGGACTGGCCTGTTAGGAGGTATCCAGTCCCAGAGATTGTGGGTATTGAGGCCCTTCACGTGGTGTTCGATTTGGCTGGGGGCAAGCTAGGGGTGCTGCTGGTATACTGGACCCCTTCCTGTCCGGCAGCATCCCTTACCGCTCTAGCAGAGCTGGCCTCGGAGGTGGTGTTGGGCTCCTGTAGGACTGGTCCTTCCCCCTTCTGGAGGGGGTGTGCTGAGAGACTGGCCTGAAGGAGATAATGGTCCGTCAATGACAAGGGCACTGCCCTAACCTCCCCCACAACCAGACCCCCCACCTCTAGGCCAGAACCAAAGATCAGGTCGAGGGTGTGCCCCACCACATGGGTCGGGCAGATAACCTCCTGGGGTAAATCCATGGTTGCCATGGTGGCCATGAATTCTCACTCCGTCCCAACAAGGCCAGCATCGGCGTGAATGTTGAAGTCCCCCAGAACCAAAGTCCTACAGGAGCCCAACACCACCTCCGAGGCCAGCTCTGCTAGAGCGGTAAGGGATGCTGCCGGACAGGACGGGGGTCACTGTAGGGGACTGGGCAATGCAGGGGTGGCGGGACCGGGTGACTGTGTGCACTGTGTGGGAAATAAAGGCTGTAGTCACTAGTATGGCTCACGCTCCCATTTTGGGGGGACACGGGTGGGGGGCCCCCTGTGCAGGGGAATGGCCATGGAACCGTGGGTGGGTCCCCCAGGGGGGAGTCCCTCACAACTGGGCCCCCCGGGCGATATGCCTCACCAGGGCATTCCGGATCAGTTTGGCATAACAGTACTCCCTGGGGTTCTCTGCGTTCACGTACAGGGGTACAGGACCGGGGGGCCAGTGGGGCTCGGGGTACTCCATGGTCGCCCCCTCAGTTTCGCAGACATTGTGCATCACGCAGCAGGCACTGATCACCAAGGCCGAGGTCGAGACGGTGTAATCCAGCTGCCCAGATACACTCCTCCAGCGCTGCTTGAGGGCCCCGAAGGCACGCTCCACCACGGTTCAGGTGGAACACAGGCGGGTATTGTACAGCACATCCGCAGGGGTCTTCAGAACAGGGTACACCTTCATCAACCAGCGGGTGAGGGGGTAGGCAGGGTCCCCTAGAATACAGGGGGGCATCGGGACCCCCTTGATCCACCTCATGCCCATGTCCGCGAAGTCCCCCCGGAATATGCGGGCATATGCGGGCATAGAAGGGGGAGATGATCATGATCCTGGCGTCGTGACTGCGGCCAGAGTTGCCCATGTAGATGTCTATGAACCGGGCCCGGTGATCCACCACCGCCTGCAGGTGCAGGGAGTAGTAACCGTGCCTGTTCACATACTCCAGGGCCTCCCTGGTTGCTTTGTGGAGTATCTCTATGTGGGTGCCATCCACGGCTCCCATGCAGTTGGGGAAGCCTCCGGCCATGAAGCCCGCCATCACGGCCCCCTGGTCCAGTAGCTGGATTGTTCTGTCCAGGAGGATGCCCTCCACCGCCTCACACACATCCCAGAGGATGCAGGTGACAGTGCTGAGCACCACCCCGAAGTGCTGGGACACTGAATGGCAGGAGTCGGGCGTGGTGAGGGCCCAGACCCCTATTGCCACCCACTGGACCATGGGCATGGGGTCCCCCATGGATGTGTGCTGCCGCTCCAGTCAGGGTGTGAGGAGCTCCGCTAGGCAGATCAGGGTGCTCTTGCTCATCCTAAAGTGGGCCCTCCACTCTGGCTCTTCCCAGTGGGCCAGCGCCCTAGTACACCAAGCCTGTGGCCACTCTGTGACCCATATGATCTGGCTATGGGCATAGCGAGCAGGGCTGCCTGGTGCAGGGTCTCCCTTGCCCAGAGGAGGTGCCTGGCAGCCCAACGGAGCAGTGCAGGCCTGGTCCGGCTCCGACTCGCAGCCTGCCAATCCGCCCCGGAGATTCGCTGCGCCCTGAGCCGCGCACGGGCTCTCCTGCACCCGTGGTGGGCCCGGAGGCCCCTTGCGGCTGTCTGGGCCAGGGCAACCCACAACCTGGGCCAGTTGCACCTCCACGGCCAGGAGGCGCAGCTGCTCGGTGTGGTCATGGAACCACTCGGCTGCGAGCGCAAGGAACATCCAATAGGCAGCTGCCCTGTC
>QEPC01005543.1:143808-182883 GCA_003113815.1 Sphenodon punctatus | reverse complement strand
CCCCCCAGGGGGGTCTCCCGTGCCCCATGTCCCCCCCCTTGTTCCCCCTTACCCTTTTCCTGGGTGCCTCCTCCGGGCCCGTTCTGGCCCCTGTCCCCGGGGCGTCGCGACCTGGCTGCAGCTGTGGGCGTTGTGCCTGGGCCACCTCCCTGGTCGGGTGCACCCGTGGGCCCCCTTCCTCTGCCTGTGCCCCCTCCACCTGCATTGCTGGGCCTGCCTGCACCTTCTCCGGCTCCTGCCCCGCCACTGTCGCTGTCTGTGCCTCCGCTCTCTTCCGCCTCCCTCCTCACTCCATCCCGCCACGCTTGCTTGCTGCCGCTTTCGTTTTAAATCTTCCTCCAGTGGTTGTGTTGTTGCTGGTTGCCCGGCAGTGATGCTGCGTGCCTCGTCCCCGGCTGGGGCTCATTTTGTTTGGTTTCGTGCGGGGATTGGCGTCCAGACGTTACTTTTGGTTGGTTCCCAGTGGGGATCCATTTGACCACACTTCCCGGGACCTTCCCCAGGCTAGCCCGGGAAGCGTGGTTGAAATTGGCCCCATGTGCGTATTGAGCATGATGAACATCTGGCGCGCGCCGAACAGACGTTCAGGGCCCTTTGGCCCCGCCACGGGTATGAGCGTGGTTCACTGTGGTTGAGCGTGATCTTGTAACGTCTGAAAATACCCAATGTCTTATAACATCAGGACCTTTTATCCAATCTTTATGAAATTTGGCAGCTTTGGTAATTTTGGGGAGGGTTATAATATTTCCAGGTTTCATGCAAATTGGATGGAATATAAAGACATTTTACCAGCAATGTGTATGCAGCTTTTCTTAAAATAATAACATCAAATTGCTTATAAAATCAGTTTTTTTTATCCAATCTATTCAAAATGTGATACACATGGTGCACTCAATTGGGGGTACAATCCCTCCAGCTTTCATCAGAATCAAATAAGAAACAACAACTTTATAGCTGTTAATATGTTTTTCAGTTTCCCCCCATTATTTAGAAAACAAAAATATTTTTGTTTTTGTTTTCATTATTATTTTTATTCACTATTACAATAGTAAAAATGAAAACAATTTTTTTCATTTTTGTTATCATAATAATGAAAATGAATTGCACACCCTATCCAACAGATGTTAACCAGGTATTCAATTAGAAATGGAGTTAAATTTGAAGTTGAAACCAGGATCTGGGTAAGTGTGTGTGTGGGAACTGGGAACATATTAGGTGGGTGCAAACAGATGGGACGAGGCCTTGCTCCCCCCCTTCAGAAAAAGTTGAGCGGGGACATTCCCTCCTCATCTGCATGGTGTGCTGGCTAGACTGAAGCAGGGAGCAGTCAGGAGTCTGGAGCCGAGGAGAAGCAGCCTTGGGCCTGGGAAGATGAGTAGCCCTTTGGGTCATGTTTGGATACCAGTTGGTGCCTGAATGTGACCAGGTTGAGTCAGGCACCCCAAATTTGATGGGGTGCGTAACTGGCCAGGTACCCAGTTGCAGCTCTAAGCCTGGTATAGGTATGGGGCAGATACAAAACTATAGATGAAAGGAGTACGCAAAGAAATGGGTAAACCTGTTGAATGTACCCTGCCAGAACTGAAAATGGCAGTTTTGGGGTTATAACTGATATACATTCCTGTTACACCCCATCAGGTATCCACTTTGTTTAGTTTGTTTTAGATTCTTTGGGTTGTTTTAGTATGGTTTGCGTTATTTCAGTATTCCACCCCTAATTCCCGTAATACTAGCGCTATTGAGTAGAGGCTCAAACAGATTGGCATTTTTCGTTTCCATGGAACTAATCTGCAGATACAGAATAATGATCAGGAATCTACTGCATTTCTTAAAACCTGACAGATCTCCACACATCCCTGTTCTTTATTGTCTAGCTACCATTTAATTTCACCATTTTGTCCGCATATGCGATATTCCAGAATATGTTTTTGTTCATGCACATGGATTTTGGAATATATTTTTGTGCATGCGCAAACTACAGAAATCTATTTTGGCTATTTGCCCATTTGGAACAATTATCGAAAATGATGTAACTGAAATAACCAAACCAAAAACCTGACTCCCCGCTACAATAGATTACCCAAGAAAACAGATATCAGCAATCTCATTTTGGCCATATATATTATTTCTCTGATCACATTATGCCCTCTGATCACATTATGCATTGGCTGCCTGTAGAGCAGTGGACTGAATTTAAGATCTTGTTGCAGGTTTTCAGGGTCTTGCATGGTGTAGGCCCAGGCTATATTCAAGACCTGCTCTTGGAACGTTGCCCTGATAGTTATCTGCACTCAGAAACTACCTGCTGTGCAGGGAATCCATCATCACAGCATTAAGTTGGAGAGTGATCAGGCCTTTGCTGTGGTGGGCCCCTCAGTGTGAAAGACAGTCTCTCCAGATGTTTGTCTTGGTTCCTCCCTCTTCACCTTTAAAAAGCACACAAAAACTTATTTATTCTCCAGGTACTTTTAGGACTGAGGCTGCTTTCCCACGAGATGCTTTTGTGCCATCGGAGCATGCACTACTCAAATCTAGCGCAGCTCCTGTCTGGTGGGAAAGTAGGAATTGCGCCTCTCCCACTGCCAAGCTCGCACAACGGACAGGGTTGCGCGAGCTTGCCGGTGGGAGAGCCGCAATTCCTATTTTCCCATGAGACGGTAGCTGCACCAATGATGTCAGCAGCACAAATGATTTCCAAGGGGATTGTATTGTTAATGCCTTCTTATGGAGTGGAGGGTGCCAGCCAGCCTTAAGTATACTGAGATTCATCATCTTCTCAAGAAACCATCTCTTGACATTTAAGTGCTTGCCAATTATCAACAGGTCTCCAATATGTCTTACTTAGGGAATTTATAATAATAATAATAATAATAATTATTATTATTATTATTATTTAGTAGTGGTCAAAAGACTACCTCAATTTTTTAATTTATTATTTATTTTGTTTATTTAAATTTGTTATCCTGCCCTTCCCTAAAAGGCTCAGGGTGGCTTACAAGTAAAATATAAACATAACATATAAACATATATAAAAACATATTAAAAAGTCCATAAGAACAGTAAAAGACAAAAAGAACCCAACCCCCCCAAGCCTCACATAATCCCCCACTAAACCCTCCCAGTACCTTCTGCCGATGTCCCACATCCAACCTCCCCTCACAACCCTGCCCCAATACCAATCCCAACCACCAACCCCCCATCCCCATCCCCTATCTCTGCCTGACGAACGCCTTTACAAACAAGGTCTTACACTGCCTCCAGGAAGCCGCTTAGGCTCGGGCTCAAATGAATCTCCAGGGAAAGGGAGTTCCATAATTTTAAAAATTCCCTCTTCTACGGGTTACCGGCCGTGCTTTTCTGTCACTTGCAGCTTATTCAGAACACGGCAGTACAAGTGCTTACTGGTTTGGATCGTCATAATCATATTATGCCTGCCCTGGGTTCTCTGCATTGGCTGCCTGTGGAGTGACGGATTGAGTTTACGATTGCGCTGCTGGTTTTTAGGACCCTGAATGGTTTAGGCTCTGGCTATATTCGAGACCTACTTCTGGAGTCTCACACTGATGGTTATCTGTGCTCAGGAACCACCCACTGTTTGAGGATTCTGCCATTGTGCCATAAGTCAGTGGGTGATCGGACTTTTTCTGTGGTGGGCCCCTCATTGTGAAAATTGCTCCCTCTGGATGTTCATCTCAGTTCTTCCCTCCTTCCCTTCAAAAAGCACCTGAAAACATATTTATTTTCTAGGTGCTATTAGGATCAACTGCTGGTTCCCTTAATTGTACTCTCTCCTCCCTTTTCCCGTCACCCATCTTAAAGTATTTTATTACTGTTTTAAATTGTTTTGAATTGTTTAAAATTGTTTTATACTTTTATACTGTTTTATATTCTGTGAAGTGCTCTGAGTGCCATGCAAGGCGGTTTGTGTGTGTGCTATAAAAATAAATTTATTTATTTATTATTATTATTATTATTATTATTATTACATCAGGACAGCCACCAAGAATGCCCCCCCTGCAAGACCCCATCGTATGAACAAGGCTAACAGATGGTACCCACAGGGAGGCGTTCCTGGCTGATAGCAGGGGCCACAATGGGGCATGGAAGGACAGGTGGTCTCTCAGGTATGTGGGACCCAGACCCTTTAGAGATTTAAAGATCAAAACCAGCACCTTGAATTGTGCCTGGAAAGCTATAAGAAGCCAGTGCAGACTACGGAGCACTGGTGTAATGTACTTCCGGCACCTCACCCCTGTAAGGAGGTGAGCCACTGCATTCCTCACCAGCTGCAACTTCCCAACAGTCATCAAGGGCAGCCCCACGTAGCATAATGCAGTAATGTAGCCTCAAGGTAATGAAAGCATGGATGACACTGACCAGATCTGAATCAGAGAGAAAAGGCCACAGCCTCCTCATGAGATGGAGTTGGGAATAAGCGCTCTGGGCCACAGCTGCAACCTGACAATCCAGGCGCAGCAAGGGGTGCCAAAGCACTTCAAGGTTTTGATCTTGATTGACCAGAGGGGGTATTATCCATCAATTAATACCCTAAAATAATAAACCCACTACCAGGTTTGGTTCCAATACAAGCGCACCTGACTAGTTCTGGGATGGCATAAGACATGAGAGTCCTTAACTCCTTCTTCCCCAAACCCAACAAAATTAGATGGGCCATTGAATGTCAACAGCACAATGGTTCTCAAGGGGATTGCAAGCAGGGCCTGGCTTCAGTCAGGCAAATTGGCAGCAGATTTGAAAATAATCCATAAGCAACAAGAGGTCACATCACTAGTACAGCCAGCCAAGGGTCACCCCCTCACTGGAAATTGCTCTTACAGGGGTAGGAAAGGGGAGGGGCACCCTGTTCACTCCACTTGCTGTTAAAAAAGAGTGAGAAAGAACAATGAACCCCAAATCAGAGACATGCTCAGGGGACCACAGCACATCAGGGACCATGCATGTACACACATATGCACACCAGAGCACAGAAAGGAAAACATCAATAGGGATGCACAATGAAAACAACTGAACATGCATACACAAGGCTGGATGGATACATGCAAATAGGGACAGGCTGGGGCTGGTATTTTGTTGTACCCAAGAGTGGGCCCAATCCAAAGTGTATGCATGCACCATGTTCAGGTTGTACTGTCCGCATACCATGTACATGGAATGTGCATGTTTTAAGGATAGTGCGCATGTGATGCACACATGTTCTGTGCTAGATGCATGCATGCACTGTATGTGTGCACTGCATGCATGTAGTACGTGCACACACCTTGGACTGACTCCAGTGTCTGCAGAAGGTAAGCATGGGGCTGGAGGTCTGGGAAGAATGGAAGAAGCACCCCCTTTCACAGTGGTCTGTGTTATCTGCTCCACACATATCAGAAGGGAAGCTAAATGCATACAACTAGCAGGGGCTTTTCTCTCTCTCTCTCTCTCTCTCTCTCTCCATGATACATCGAAACCCGACTGCTCCTGTATTTAGTGGGAGTGAGTCTCTGTCCTCTAATTGCTGAAGCAGTAGAATGCAGCAAGTCTGTACAGCATGTGTGAACCAGACCTGGAGAATAGCTCATTGACAGAGAAAGCGAGGTGATGGGGTATAGCACTTCCACTGGGGAGGAAGGAATCACTATCAAAATCAATAGCTGTTCTTTGCAGGAACATGATTTATCTAAGAGGGTAGAAAGCAGCTTTCAAGGGTTGGTGATCCATTATTAATTCCTGAGTTACAGGTCCCAGGAAAGATACAAAGCAGTTTCAAGGGTGTCAGGGTCAGGCCCTGAGCTCCTGGCCCTGGGCTTTCTGGGTAATGGCGTATTGGGCTCAAAATACTAAGAACCCAATATACCAAAACCCTTTTACAGCAGCAACACAGACAGCCCATTGGGCAACCCTTTTACAGGCAACCCTTTAACAGCAGCAACACTGCCTGTGTTGCTGCTGTAAAAGGGTTTCGGTATATTGGGTTCTTAGTATTTTTGGCCATGCTCATCCAACTTCCTGATTGGTCCCCAACCTACATATAAGGTATGCTGGGGACATCAGGAGGCTGGAGGAGCATCTCTCTCTTTTCCTTGCCACTGGTGCTTCTTCAGCCTACTGCTTTCCTTGGAATTAGCTCTTTTGCTACTGCTATCAGGTTGTATCTATTCATACCAACATTAGCCTAGTTTTTCCCTTCCTCTTTTTGGACCCTTTCACCCTTGTTTGTCCAGGTGTGGCTTCCTTTTACCTCTGGGTTGATTACCATAGTCCCTTAGTGGGACTGTTTGTACTAGGGATGGGAATACTAAAGTGTAGAGGTGGGACTCCAGGCAAAATATCGGTATCAGTTTCTTTTGGTTTCAGTTCCCCTGTGTCTCAGATCTCCTATTGGTATCATATCTATCAGTGTCAGTTCTTTTCCCCATTGACTTCAATGGAAAAGAGAACCCTTTGAGACACAGGGGAGCCCACTGAAAATAACCCTGGGCGTACTCCTCACCCCACTCCTGGCCTTGGAGGGTGGGGGTAGGGATCAATTACCCTTAACACCCCCACCCCCCACCAGGACCTGGCTTTACCCAACCCCCAGGGCCCCTGTATTTTACTGTTGTTTCCAGTCCAGTCCAGAGGGGTCACCAGTTGGGCCACCAGCTGGGCCACCAGCTTCATTACTGGTGGCTGGGTCTCCTCCACTGCTGACTGATGTCGGGAGCCGGCTCCACTGCAAGGCCACTGGTCCTTCTCTGGTATGGGGCAGCGGAGAAGGCCCAGCTGCCTGGCAGTGGAGCCAGGTCCTGCCACCAGCCAGCAGCAGAGGAGGCTTGACCACTGGCAGCGGAGCCAGCTCTTCTGCCGGGTAGTCAGACCTTCTCTTCCTTCTTCTTACAGGTCTGGAGCTGAAAGAAAATGGCGCCGGATCAGCAGCGGCGCAGTGCACATGTGCAAAATGGCCTCAGAGGCCATTCTGTGCATGTGTAACCCTAATCCAAATTGGCGCTGGCAGCATCTATGCCATTTTGGAAGAGGGCAGATGTTCTGTGTATGTGTGGGGAGCGTGAAGATGAAGACCAGGAACTTGTACTGAATGCGCTCATGTAAAGGGAGCCAGTGCAGAGTGAAGAGGAGGGACTGAACATGGTCAAAGCGATGGGCAAGGTGAATGACTTTGGCAGCATGTATAATAAATATTATTATTTATTTAGGCAAGTTAAGAGAGGGAATATCAGAGCAGGGGAATCAACAATGACTAGGAACTAATAACTGCAATGGACAATAACTCAAATTCATTTTTTTAATCAAATGTTATTGTGGCGTGACCCACAGGTCATTGCCCCAAATAAAAACATCACGTCATAAAACACTAAGAAAAATTAACTTCAGATATAAAATAATTAGCTACCATTAACAATGGCTACAATTAACAATTAACAAGTGGGGAAAGACATGGAGCAAGGGAAAGCAAGTCAAACAGAGCCCAGTAGATGGCAAAGGTGCCCCTTTAAAATCTAAAATTTAGTATCTGTGACTCGCTGTAGTATTATTACTGGTCTCCCCTGCTCTGATCTCTCCTCTCTTATCTCCATTCAACACTGCTGCCAAAGTCATCCACCTTGCACATCGCTTTGACCATGTTTAGCCCCATCTCTCATTGCTACACTGGCTCCCTTTAAGTGAATGCATTCCGCACAAGCTCCTCATCTTCATCTTCAAACGTCTTCATGGCCTTGGTCCCCCATATTTCTCTATTCTTGTATCCTGCCACACTTCTGCCTGGGCGCTGTGCTCCAGACACTCTAACACTGATAAAATGGGTGTTACATTTTAATATTCGTGTTGCAGGGCACCCATAGAGCACATCTGCAGACCTGCAACATGTATAATAAAATAGAACACACATTTTATCAGTGTTAGAGTGTCTGTGTGAAAAGGGCCTACTTATTGCATCTTGCTCCCTTGTGTATAGCCTTGAGCTCTTGCTTGGTTCCTTATTCCCTACTTTGAGTGCTTGCAGTACCTTGAGCCTGTATCCCATTGCTTGGTTCTTCATTTCCCAGTTAATAATAATAATAATAATAATAATAATAATATTTATTTGCGGCCAAAGCCAAATCAAACAAATGAACAAACAAAACATACAAACAAAGCATCTCCCAGGAGAAGGGAGTACAATAAACCACATGCCTCCCCTACACCCCCTGGGAAACCCAAAAGATCACACTATAATTACAAATGAAGATACATTCCACAATCCCTCACTCTTGATCAATAGGTTGCCTAAACTTTAGGAACAATACACGGAGAATCAGAGCTGCCATGAGAAACTGGGCGACAGCACTAGTAATTTCAGGGTCCACATCCCCCAGCGCCAGAAAAAGAAGATTCTATTCGGTTCTACCCAGATATCTCTGGAGAAAAGTAGAAAGATACTTGGCGCGAATGCCATCATACAGATGACAATTGAATAGCACATGTTGAAGCATCTCAACACTTTGTGCATCGAAAGGGCACAGCCGCTCGTCAAAAGCTAGTGCCCTCATTCGCCCCTCCAGTAAGGCTGTTGGCAAGGCATTTCGCCTTGCACATAAAAACAGATATTTCCCCCGTGTCACTATGGCTGAAGATAGATAACCAGCCATAGTCAGAGATGATCTAACAAAACAGAGATAATCTGCCACATGTGATACTTGCTATCTCCTCCCAGGCTGCACACAGAGAGGGCAGACATGGTCACCGCTGCGGACCACCCCACATGTGAGCACCTCATCTCAGGAATGTGCCCATCAGGAAAGGGACGGAGGCCCAGTGCCTCCGCATGCAGCTGACACTCACGAGCGCTGGCCTCACAGCCAAAGTAGCAAAGGTCGGAGCTCATACTTGCATAGGCACCAGAGAGGATATTAGGGCTGCACAGGAGCAGTTGCACGGCCTGGAAATGCCATAGGTCACACAGGGCCATGAAAGATCCAGAAATGGGGGTTACAATGCGTTGTGGGGCGTGGAAGCCCAGGGGAAGCACAGCCAGCCATGGTCGAGCAAGCAGTGGGTACGAAAAGCAAGGAAAGAGGGGCCCCACATGCCCAGGTGGGATGGGGAGGGAAGCAGGGGAGTTCCAAGGACATGCGATAAGCCCACAGGCTGCAACATGGGACGGCTAACGAATGAGGCGTGGGGTGCGGACCCTACACAGCTGCAGGAGCCGAGCGCACAGACAGTACAGCCAACACTGATAGCAGAGCGGTGATGACAATAGGCAGCTAACACTGATAGCAGGGAGGTGATGTCAACAGACATGCAGCTGTGGACAGCATGCCCGGGGGCATGCGGGCCCAGGGCATGAGCCCCCATGCCTGAAGCGCAGGTGCGATCAGGGGGGGTGAACCCAACAACCACACACTGGCCGCCCAGCCACCGCAGGGGCGGCCGGACAAGGGGGTGAGCACAGGTGCCCAGGGGCAACCCGCACAGGTGCAAGGGTGAGGCAAGGAGTTGGGGCGGAACCAGTCCTCAGGCAATAGAGGCGCACACCGCACCGCACCAGGGACACTCTCCACCATGGATGCGGGATGGAGGAGTGCATGCATGGTTCCAGGCACACGCAGACCTCATGCACATCACCACAGAGGCGATCCACCTGGCTGCCCCTGCATACAGGTGTGCATGGCCAGGAGTGCTGCAGTCGCCCAGCGCACCCACCATGGGTGCAGGCGCTCCCTGCCCAGGCTCAGTGCCCTGAGGGTGTCTGGGGCATACCACCGGGCCCTCCACCATGCCCAAGAGCGGCCAGAAGTGCTCCATGCGGTTGCCAGCTGACAACACTGGCGGAGGGAAGCCATGGGATGAGCAGCAATGCTCACCATGCCCATTGCATGGTGGATCTGGGTCACTGAGCAGGCACATGAGTGGTGGGCCGGGGCCCTGGCTCGTTGGGACGTAGTCACCTGGAGGGCGCACTTCAGGATGGACAGGCGTTGCCTCCTGCAACTTGCAGAGCTGTTGATGCCCTGGCTGGAGCTGCAACACCCCCCCATGCAGGTCCCCATTCCCATGGTCCAGCACGTGGTCATAACAGTATGGGCCCTGGCAATGCCCGATTCCAGCCGGTCCATGTTGCAGCACTTTGGTGTTGGGGTGAGCACTGTCACCGGTATCCTGAGAGACTTCTGCGAGGCCATGGAGGGCAAGCTCCTGGACCGCATGATCCAGCTCATGCACCAGGAGGCCGTGATGGCTGACTTCGTGGCTGGCGGCTTCCCCAACTGCCTGGGTGTCGTGGACAGCACCCACATAGCACTCCTCTGCCCCTCCAATGGGGAGGCCACGGAATACATCGACCGGCACGGGTACCATTCCCTGCAGCTCCAGGTGGTAGTGGACCACTGGGGCCAGTTCATCGACATCTACACCGGCCACTCCAGCTGCAGCCACGATGCCAGGATCCTGACCATCTCACCCCTCTATGCCTGGATGTGCCAAGGGGACTTCCCAAACATGGGCATGTCCAGGATCAAGGGGGTGCTTATGCCCCCATGCATCCTGGGGGACCCGGCCTATCCCCTCCTCCGATGGCTCATGAAGGCATACCCGGTCGCCAGGAATACTGTGGAGGCACTTTACAACATCTGCCTCTGTGCCTCCAGGGCCATGGTCAAGAGAGCTTTCGATGCCCTTTAGCATTGCTGGATGTGCCTCGGAGGCTGACTGGACTACACGGTAGTGACCTCGGCCCTGGTTATCGGCGCCTGCTGTGTGCTGCACAACATGTGCGAGACCAATGGGGATGCCCTTGAGTTCCCCGTGCCTCGGCGCCCACCCAGACCCATGCTGCTCTACGTGAATGCCAATAACCCGAGGGAATACCACTACGCCAAGCGGATCCGAGCAGCCCTGGTGAGGCAGATTGCCAGAGATGCTGCCACATGAGGGCTCCTCCCCCCCCGTGGCCAGCACCTGTACCCGGCCCACACCCATGGGTATCTCACTGCCCCCAACTACTGTACAGAGATGCTCAATAAAGATTGCGGTTGGTTCCACTCATGTGTTTATTGTGCTACGAGTGACCCCGTGCCCCCCTCCTTACTCCCCAGAACCCTGCCCCCCTTACCTCCCCCTCCCTCATCCCCCCTGACCCTGGAGCTTCCTGGGCCATTCCCTTGACCATCCCCTCAGCCACCCTGCGGGTGCCATGGAGCTCTAGAAGCTCCCATCGCCACCTCTGTCTGTGTCCCCGACCATGTCCTGGGAGGCCTCCATGTCTGGAGTGGCCAGTGGGGTTGGGGTGGGGGGCAGCCCTGGTGCCAGAGGGGTCCCCCTGGGTGGCTGCTGTCTCCGGAGGCCTGGTGGGACCAGGAGGTGGATGCGTGGCCCTGTGGGCGTGCCACCAACTTAGGCGGTGGAGTCGCTGTGGGGCTCAGCACCGGCGCAGGGGCCAACAGGATGCCTGGCGGAGTGGCTGCCATCACGTACTCGCTCATGCTCCCCACATGTAGCAGCAGTGATGTACCTATGTCCAGGCACCAGTCCATCTTGTGTGAGTGCTCTGCCACCATCCAGCCTATGGCCTGCTGTAGCTGTCCCAATGCCTCCACCTGCCTGTTGTGCTCCTGGTGCTCCCACCTTCGTTCCAGGTGCACCTCCGCCTGCAGCCACCAGTCCCTGGCCTCCGCCTTCTGCAGGGCCCTCTCTGTGGCTGCCTAAATGCGGTCGATGGCCACTATCATCCACTCCCCCTGCTCGGTGGTGCTCCGGATGATCTCCTCTGCCTGATCCTCCCTCTGGTGCCATACCCATGCCCTGTGCTCCTGCATCCACTGTGCCAGGGGCACGGATTTGGCTGGAGGGGCCGCTGCTGGTTGCCCTGTTGGGGTGCACAATGGGGTCTGTTAGTCTGGTCCTGTCACCTGCCACCCATCCTGTTGCAGTGCTGCGGGTGGTGGGCTGGCCCCCTGGTGGGTGGGCAATTGGTGCCCTCCCCCTGGTGGCCCCCTGTGCCCTGACTGTCCCTGCCTTGCATCCCCCACCCCAGTGTGCCCCATGTGGGGCCCCCCTGCCGTGGAGCCTCACCTTGTTCCTCTGGTTGCTCCTGAGGATGCTCCCTGCCATCCCCCTCACCTGGAGGTCCTGTGTGACTAGGTGCGCTGTGACCTGTTGGAAAGCAGTGTGGGATGGGTTGTGTTACCCTTGCATGGACCCAATCCCCATCCCGTCGCCCCACTCATCCCACTTGCTGACACTGGTGGCCAGCCTGCTGCGTCTGTCCCCCATGTTCTGTGCCCTGGTAGGCCCCAGTGCCCTTCAACCCCCTTTCCATGGGATTCCTGGGGGCCCCGTGTGCACTGGCTGAGGGTGACCAGTGTACCAGCCTCTGATCCTCCCAAGTCAGACTGTGGGAGTGTGCTCCCTGTGCTGTTGTGCAAGGGGGGCCTACTGATCCCTGATGTCCTGGGGTGTTCCTCTTGGGGGGCTGGGCCCCCAGAGCTGCTGCCTTCTTGTGGGGTTGCCAGGGGTGGGGGTACTTTGGCCCATTCCCTGCCCTGGACCACGCACTCCCCATGAGCTGCGGGGCAACTATGGAGCCCTTCATGTGTAGGAAGTGGTCCAGGGCGTCATAGTAGGAGGCAGTCCGGGATCTGTGTCTGGACTGCCAGTTTTTGTCTTTTATTGCCTTGTACCCCCTCTTGAGCTCCTTCACCCTGGAGTGGCATTGGGCCACTGTCCTGTGGTGTCCCACCACTTCCATGTCCCACACTATATCTTTGTAGACATGGTCGTTCCGCATGTACAGCTAGTTCCACCTGGTGCTCCAGGGACCCGCAGATCCATATAAAGTCATGGGTCTCTTTGTGTCCCCATTGCCCCCCTTGCTGGTACCGCCATCTCCCACGTGTGCCCTCCTGCTCCTCCTGCTCCTCCCGCTCCTCCTCCTCCACTTGCCCTCCGCCTGTCTCCTCCGGGGGCTCCAGCTTCCAGGCCTGTTTCTGGATCTGTGGGTCGTAACTGGGGGGTTAGTTTCCTGGGTCCCTCGACCCTGTGGCCCACCTCCCTTCCCTTCCCCCTCCCACTGGGTGCCCCTCCTTCTTGCCCCTGTGCTGCTGTGTGTGCCCCCCTCACTCTCCTTACCCATTTCTGGGGTGCCTCCATCCCCTGGCCTGTTGTCCCCTCTGGGGCAGCCTGCCCTGGCTGCTGCTGCTCCTCTGCCACTGCCTCCATCTTGAGCATCACCTCCTCCTCCTTCCTTCCTCGCTCACCCTCTGCTCTCCTTGCCCTTCCGCCTTGCTCCCACCACGTTCCCCTGCTGCTGTGTGCCCTTTAAATCTCCCTCCACGGTTTGTGTGTTGCTCATTGCCTGGCAGCAACATTGCATGCTATTGCCCCAGCTGGGGATCATTTTCTTTGTTTCTGGCTGGTGGTTGCTGTTCAATTGTTACTTTTGCGGTTTCTTGGTGGGAATCGCATTGACCACCCTTCTGGAGACAGTCCAGTCCCGACCTCTGGAAGGGTGGTTGGCTTTGTCCCCTACTGGTGATTGTCCGTGGGGAACATCTGGCAAATGCTGATCAGATTGCATGTGGTTCAGTGTGGTTGACTGTGATCTTGTAACGTCTGAAATTACCCATTGCTTCTCTGCATAGAACATTGAGTCTTGCTTGGTTTCCTATTCCCTAATATGAGTGCTTGTTGTATATGGAGTCTGTGTACCTTGTTATCCTCTGATATTGCTTCCTTGCATTCAGTTCTGGTTGGTTCTCTGTTTACTCCCTACTGCTTATCTTGGCTTCCTTGCATACTTTTCCTGAGTCTGTGGATAATTTCAGATGTTATACGCTCCCGGGTCACCATAGTGGATTCCCAACAGTGGCAAGCCAGCTAACCCTCCTTCCCCCGTGGTCCAGGACAGCCCCGAACAGACATAATGGGAGCGGGACCACAGCAGGGAAATGGACGGTTGGACCATGGCCCGGGGCAGTGCAACAGACGTTAGGCCAATTTTGGGCCATGGTCAGAACACCCAGAAGACACTGGAGAGGGGCGGGAGGCAGACATGACCGACCAAGGACAAAGGAAGCCAAAAGAGCCAAAAAGAAATGCCCACACAAGGGAAATGGGAAGGGAGGGAGAGGAGGGAGAAGAGTGGCTGAGGCAGCGCACAGAACATGCACAGGGAAACCGAGAACACAACGGAACACACAACATAAACACTCACCTGGGAGCAAACACACCCGAACGGGAAAGGAAGGAATGGGGGAGAACACCGGAATGGCCAACACACACAGCAAAACAGACAAGGGGGTAGGCGGGGGGAGCCCTGGGCCAAGGAAGCAGAGGGGACCAACCTGGGGACAGATTCATACATGGGGAATGGCATCCAGAACCCCACCAACAGCACCGTCAGCAAGGGCCACCCAACAGCAACACAGGCAGCCCAAGGCACGGGGGTCCCCACAGGGACAGAGCAATGTGACAGTGGGAGGGCAAACAAGTAGGGAATGGCACAGGAGCAGTCCAACGCAGGTCCAGGAGGCAGGCAGGGATTTCCCATGCCGGCGCAAAGGCGCAGATGGGGATGGAGGCGAGCCTGAACAGATGCGCTGCACAGGTGAACCCCCTCCACCGGAGGTCACCGGGAGGCACAAGCAGGGACTCCAGACCCACACAGTCATAGAGGCACCTGGGGGAGGTTCTGGACCATGGGCACAGGTGAGTGGGCAGCCAGACAAGGGACGACAACACCACCTGTAGAGCTGGTAGCTGGCTTGGAGAGCAGGACACAGCCACAAGAAGGGACTGGCCATGGAGGGTAATACCACAGGCAGAGAAGGCCATGGGGTGCCCAAGGAGGGGGCAGAGAGACACAGGCAAGGGCAATGGAACCCATGGAACCAGCCGGAACAGCAGTGAGCCCGGTACAGCATGGAGTGAGCGGAAAGCGACCCAAGGCGGTATGGGGAGGCAGGAGCACACGGCATGGCCGGCATCCAGGGCTCCAAAGACACCGGGGGCCTCAAACCCATCTGCAGGGGGTCAAAAAGAGGCCCGGGGCGGCCCACCAGATGCATGTAGTGGGGCCACTGAACCATGCCCCGACGGTAGCCCAGCGCAGAAATGTGGTGGGCGATGAGGTAGTAGGCCTTGAACAGATCCTGCATGGTGAGCTCCACCTGAACATCAGCACAGGACCACACACCAGCCAGCACTGACAGCTCTGCTCGGTGGGCTCCGATAAGCCATAGTCAGCAGCAGGGGACCATGGAAGATGCCCAAGCTCCAACAGGCAGTGATATGCTGCGCCATGTGAGCGCTGGTACCCACAGGCCCCGTGGACGCAGCCAAAGAAGGAAACAGCCAGGGCAGAGCCCCACTTCACCAGAAAGGTCATGTAGGTGGCCAGTCTGCACACTGAGAGGGCTGACATGGTCTCCGTCATGAATCACCTCACATGCGAGCACCACATCTCTGGAATGAGCTCATTGGAAAAGGGACGGGGCCCCAGCGCCTCTGCATGACACCGGCACTTGCGAGCGCTGGCCTCATAGCCAAAGTAGCGAAGGCCGGAGTTCATACTCGCATAGGCACCAGAGAGAGTATCAGGGCTGAACAGGAGCAGTTGCACGGCCTGGGAATGCCACAGGTCACACAGGGCCATGGTCTTGCAAAAGGTCCAGCTATGGGGGGCGCCAGGCGTTGTGGAGCGCAGGAGCCCTGGGGAAGCAGTGGGTACTAACAGCACGGAAAGAGGGGCCCCAAAGTCCCAGGTGGGAAGGGGAGGGAAACTGGGGCACTCCAAGGACACGCAATAAGGCCACAGGCTGCAACATGAGATGGCAAATGTGTGAGGCGTGGGGTGCATACCCAACACAGCTGCAGGAACCAAGTGCACAGACAGTACAGCCAACACTGATAGCAGGGCAGTGATGGCAACAGGCAGCTAACACTGATAGCAGGGAGGTGATAACAACAGGCAAACAGCTGCAGACCGCACGCCCGGGCACATGAGGGCCCTGGGCGAGCACAGGTGCCCAGGGGCACCACACACAGGTGCAAGGGCGGGGCAAGGGACCGGGGCAGGACCGACCCTCGGGTAATAGAGGCGTGTGCACCAGACCACACCAAGGACATGGTCCACCATGGATGCGGGATGGAGGGGTGCATGTGGGATGTACCTGGCCATCTGCACGGACGGAGTGGTTCCAGGCACACAGAGACCTCCTGCACATCTCCACAGATGCAATCCACCTGACTGCCCACATACGGGTGTGCATGGCCGGGAGCGCTGCAGCTGCTTGGCACACCCACCACGGATGCAGGCACTCTTTGGCCAGGCTCAGGGCCCTGCGGGTGTCCGAAACATACCAATGAGCTGTCCGCCGCTCCCAAGAGCGGCCAGCAGTGCTCCGCGAGGACTCTGGCCAACAACATTGGAGGAGGGAGGCCATGGGATGCACAGCTATGCTTACTATACTTACTGAACAGGGGATCTGGGTCACTGAGCGGGCACAGGGGTGGTGGTGGCCCGTTGGGATGAAACCATCTGAAGGGCGCACTTTAGGATGGACAGGCATTGCCTCCTGTGACTTGCCGAGCTGTTGACACCCTGGCTGGAGTGGCAAAACACTCCCATGTGGGCCCCCATTCCCATGGTCCAGTACGTGGCCATAGTGGTCTGGGCCCTGGCAACACCTGATTCCTGCCAGTCCATGTCCCAGCACTTCGGTGAGCACCATCACCGAAATCCTGAGGGACTTCTGTGAGGCCGTGGAGGGTGTGCTCCTGGACTGTGTGATCCAGCTCGTGGTCCAGGAGGTTGTGATGACTGGCTTCACCACTGGCAGCTTCCCCAACTGCCTGGGTGCCGTGGATGGCACCCACATAGACATCTTCTGCCCCTCCAATGGAGAGGCCGCTGAATATGTCAAGCGGCACGGGTACCATTCCCTGCAGCTCCAGGTGGTAGTGGACCACTTGGGTTGGTTCATCGACATCTACACCGGCCACTCTTGCCGCAGTCACGATGCCAGGATCCTGACCATCTTGCCCCTCTATGCCCAGATGTACCAGGGGGACTTTGCGGACATGAGGATGTCCAGGATCAAAGGGGTGCTAATTCCCCCCTGCATCCTGGGGGACCCAGCCTATCCCCTCCTCTGATTCCTCATGAAGGTGTACTTGGTCTCCAGGAACCCCGTGGAGGTGCTCTACAACACCCTCCTCTGTGCCTCCAGGACCTGGTTGAGAGAGCTTTCAGTGCCCTCAAACAGCGCTGGAGGTGCCTAGCAGCCCAACTGGACTACGCGGTAGAGACCTCGGCCCTCGTGATCGGTGCCTGATGTGTGCTGCACAACATGTGCGAGACCGATGGGGCCACCCTCAATTTCCCTGTGCCCCGGCTCCCACCCAGACCCGTGCCGCTCTACATGAACACCAATAACCTGAGGGAGTACCGCTATGCCAAGTGGATCCAAGCTGCCCTGGCGAGGCAGGTTTCCCGAGATGCTGCCACCTGAGGGCTCTGCCCCCCACTCTGTGGCCACCACCGGTACCCGGCCCACGACCGCGGGTATCCCACTGGCCCCAACCACTGTACAGTGGTGATCAATAAAGTTAGAGATCATTTCCACCCATGTGTTTATTGTGCTTAGTGTGCCCACGTGCCCCCCTCCTTCCCACCCTCCACCATGCCCCCCCTTACCTCTGCATCCTCCTACCCACTTCCCTAGAGCTTCCTGGGCCATACCCTCAACTGACCTGGGGGCGGCATGGAGCTCTGGGAGCTCCCATAACCTCCACTGTCCGTGTCCCTGACCATGTCCTGGGAGTCCTCCGTGTCCGGGATGGCTGGTGGGGTTCGGGTGGGGGGCAGCCCCGGTGCTGGAGGGGCCCCCTTGGGTGGCTGCTGTCTCTGGAGGCCTGGTGGGACTGGGAAGCAGATGCACAGGCCCTCTGGGCATGCCAGCAACTGGGGTAGTGGAGGGGGCGATGGGGGAGCTGTGGGGCCCAGCACCAGCGCGTGGGTCAGCAGGATGCCTGGCGGAGTGGCTGCCATCACGTATGCACTCATGTTCCCTGCATGTAGCAGCAGTGACGTACCAATGTCGTGGGACTGGTCCATCTTGCACAAGTGCTCCACCATCATCCAGTCTATGGCCTGCTCTAGCCACCCAAACGCCTCCACCTGCCTGTTGTGCTCCCGGCGCTCCCGCCTCCATTCCAGTCGCACTTCCACCTGCAGCCTCCAGTTCCTGGCCTCCACCCACTGTGACTGCCTCCATGCGGTCGATGGCTGCTATCATCCGCTCCCCCTGCTCGGTGGTGGTCCGGACGATCTCCGCCTGCTCCTCCCTCCAGCATAGTACCCGAGCCCTGTGCTCCTGCATCTGCTCTGCCGGGGCATGGGTTTGGCTGGTGGGGCCACTGCTGGTTGCCCTGTTGGGGTGCACAATGGGGTCCGTTAGCCCGACCCTGGCACCTGCCTCCCATCCCATTGCATTGCTGTGGGTGGTGGGCTGGACCCCCGGTGGGTGGGTGGCCGGTGCCTTCCCCCTGGCAGCCCCCTGTGCCCCAGCCATCCCTTCCTTGTACCCCCTGCCCTGGTGTGCCCCATGTGCACCCCCATGGGGCCCCCCCTGCCATGGAACCTCACCTTGGTCTTCCGGCTGCTCCTGCAGCTGCTCCCCCCCCCCAAGCCTGATGGTCCCATGTGCCGGGACATGCCATGACCTGTTGTGAAATGGTTTGGGGTGGGTTTCAGTATCCCTGCATGGGCCCAGTCCCCATCCCACCACCCCACATCCCCGTGCACTGGCACCAGTGCCCAGCCTGCTGTGCTTGTTCCTCCTGTTCTGTGCTCTGGTGGGTCCCAATGCCCCCCGACCCCCTGTCCATGGTCCATTCCCCCTCCTAGCTGCTTGTCTACCCTCAATGTTGGTCTCGGAGCCCTCTGAGGCCAGCCCCTCTGTGTGGCTGTGGCTGTGGCCCCTCTGTGTCCACTGGCTGAGAGTGACCAGTGTGCTGGCCTCGGATCCTCCAGAGTCGGACTGCGGGTGTGGGCTCTCAGTGCTGCTGTGCAAGGGGGGCCTTCTTGCGAGGCTGCCAGTGGTGGGGGTACATTAGCCCGTTTCCTGCCTTGGACCACGGCGCTCCCTACGAGCCGTGTGGTGACTATGGAGCCCTTCATGTGTAGGTTATGGTCCAGGGTGTCGTAATAGGGGGTGGTTTGTGCTCCGTGTCCGAACCGCCGGTTATTGTCCTTTATCGCCTTGTACCCAATCTTGAGCTCATTCACCTTGGAGTGGCATTGGGCCACTATCCTGTGGTGACCCGCCACCTCCATGTCCCGCACTACTGCATTGTACAAAAGCTCATTCCGCATGTTTACAATGAGTTCCACCTGGTGCTCCAGGGACCCCCAGGTCCTTATAAAGTTCTGGGTCTCTTTGTGCCCCCATTGCCCCCCTTGATGGTATGGCTGTCTCCTGCATGTGCCCTCCTGCTTCTCCTGTGCCTTCTCCTCCTCCTCTGGTTTCCTTTCACCTGTCTCCTTCGGGGGGTCTGGCTCCTGGGCCTGTGTCTGGTTCTGTGGGTCGTAATGGGGGGGTTAGTTGCCTTGGTCCCTCGGCCCCATGACCCTCCTCCCTTCCCCCCTCCCACCTGGCACCCCCCTCTGTGCCCCTGTGCTGCTGTGCACCCCCCCCTCACTCTCCTTACCCGTTTCCGGGGTGCCTCTGTCCCTTGGCTGGTTGTCACGTCTGGGGCGGCCTGCCCCAGCTGCTGCTCTTCTGCCACCACCTCCATCTCCATCACCATCACCACCACCACCACCACCTCCTCCTCCTCCTCCTCTCTTGCTCATTTGCCCTCCGCTCTCCCTTCCACCTTGCTCCACCCTGCCACGTTCCCCTGCTGCTGTGTGCCCTTTAAATCTCCCTCCCTGGTCTATGTGTTGCTCATTGCCTGGCAGTGATGCTGCATGCTTTTCCCAGGAGTTGAATGAAGCAGGGAGAGTGTGTGCCGTGGCTGGATCCCCGGAGACCTGCTGCCTTATTATTATTTTTGTGGACCATTTAACACCCCTGCTGTACGGGTGGAAGGAGCTGCTTTGAGCGGCACAGCTGTGAGCGATCCTGACAGAGGGGGTGTGTCCTGAGAGGAAACTGACCGG
This sequence comes from Sphenodon punctatus, assembly GCA_003113815.1. Classification (NCBI taxonomy): domain Eukaryota; kingdom Metazoa; phylum Chordata; class Lepidosauria; order Sphenodontia; family Sphenodontidae; genus Sphenodon; species Sphenodon punctatus. The sequence goes on along the minus strand of QEPC01005543.1, from coordinate 162,737 downwards.
GCTACAAAGGAACCGGGAGCCTTCGGCAGCGCTGGAGGCACGCGCCAGGGCCACGCGCCTAAGGGCTGCGCGTGCAAGGGCGTGCCCTTGTGCGCACAGCCTTAGGCGCAGGCCGTGGTAAGGCATGAGTTTCTGTTTTTTGGGATATTGCTATAGAATTTTGCTGGGTGATTGATAGGTTGCCTACTCGTCTGTATGGCAGGCTGTGGTGGAGGATGGCCTACAAAGAGACTCAGATCTCAGGAACTCTCCCCTTCAATAAAGGGCTCAATACATAAGACGAGCCGTCGGGAGAATAAGTCTGAAAGGGAGGGTGAGTCGTCACCCCTGTTATCTGTGCCAACTTTTATTGAGCAACGGAAAGAAGCTTTGAGTGGACTCTGCCCCCAGGGACTTCTCACTAACCCCATGGCAACTAACTTGATGGAGGGAGAGGGCAGTTGTGCCATAAAAGGGATTAATAGTTTGGGCTTCTCTCAGCTGGATCAAGAAAATGACTCCCAGTCTCAATTAAATATGCAATGTCATTTGATTGCAAAGACAATTGCCATGCTTTTTGATAGCATTACCTCCATGGAAAATTCTTTACTTTGGGTTAGGGGTCAAATGTCGGAAGCATTAACAAAACTTGATAACTTGCAAAATAGGGTGGGTTTATCTCATGTAGGTGGAGTTTCTCGGGGTTGCGAGGGGGGAGAGAATTGTATGCCCAACCAATGTGAACGGGTGCAGTTAAGGATAAATAAGGATATAGATGGACAAGACGCTGCTGCAGATTTCTATGATAGAAATGCAGTTCTTATCAAGGATAGGTCAAGCCGAAACAGATCACGCTTCAATGGAGATACGGCTTCTGATATAGCTTCCTCTATAACTAGTCTACTTCGCCTTGTGGTTAAACCCTCTGATATAGAAATAATAGAATATCTGACAAAGGCGAGAGTTCATAGCTGCTTAAGGGTCCGTTTTGTGAGGGCTAAGGTGGTAAATGAACTCTTTCGGGCAAGGAAGCATTTATTGTCTTGTCGAATTTCAATAGATAGAGTTATTTTAAGGAAACCTCAATCGCCCCATAGAAGAATATCACCGGAGGACGTTCCCCCAGGACTATCTGCCCCAAACACTATTCCAATTGGGCCCCATAGATCCTTTTGTGAAGGGACCAGTCTGGCTAGCAATATGGGAAATAAGCTGAGATACTCTAGTGAGAGACCACAGGTGGGATTGAAGATGAAAGAGTTGTCAAAAAAAGAATTATTAAGGAATAGAAATAGAGAGGAGGTTGGTTTGCCAGAGGAACAGCCCCAGGAAATGGAGGTTGTGTCTAGTGGAAATGGAGGAAACTCGGCAGTTATAGAAACGATAGAGGAAGTGCCTGTGGTAGGCTCTGGAAGTGTAGTGGAGTCTATTCGGGGATTTTTGGGAAACAGCAAGGAGGGAGAGTGTGAAGATCTTGGCGAGGGATTGCTTAATGTTCTTTCAGTAGAAGAAAAGGATATATTATCACAAAAATTGAAGGTACTATATGCAAGGATTGTTGGTGGGGTATCGTGTCAGGAAGGAAATGAGGATAAGGAGGGGGATGTATCGGGAAGAGCTGATCTTCAACACGAGGAGGGCGTGGTTCTCCAGGAAATTAATAGGTTTCCCTTGTGTACCGGAGTATCCGGGAATGGAAATTTAGCAAACCAGGGGTCGGTTTGTGTTCAGGTTCCTGATGAAATCTGTGTAACTATGACCCGGGAGACTGCCAAGGGACATGACGAGCCATCTGTACTGTTGGCTGTTTCCAATATAGGCCTCTCCCAAGTAGATAAGGTGGAAATAGAGGCTGCAGCACTTGCTTATGCTGCCGATCAGGCACAGTCTGTGTTGAGAGAGGAGCAAGATGCAGGTTTGACTTTATGACGGATGGGAGACGGGTCACAAATGATTGTGGGTTGTGAGTCTGCGTGTAAAGGAGCATCTGGGTATAACAATAGGGATTCCTACTACCCCCGGTTGGGTTAGAGGAGAAGAAATATATGTTACCGAAAGGGGTGGGATCCAGTGGTGTAGCTGGAAAAGTCAACTGTTCAGTAACCCACAAGATGAAGGGAATTTCTGTTTTGTCTTGGAACATGATGGGTTGTTCATCTAAACTTAATGATTTAGAATGGTTGTCCTTTGTGAATAAGTATGATCTGGTGCTGCTCCAGTAGTCCTGGCTTGTTGCTGAGGATCATCATATAGCAGGGTTTCATTGCCATTGGCAAGCGGCCAAAAAAGTGGCCCTAAAGGGAAGGGCATCTGGCGGTCTTGCAATATTGATTGCAGATTGTTTCCCTGATGGAAACCTACTTCCCAACAAAAACCAAGAGTTCCAACTTATGAGATGGAACTTGGGTAAGGACGCTGTTTTAGTCATTATGAACATATATATCCCTCTGGTGCAGTCAAAGTTCTTTAATCCGGATATATGGGAAAGGTTAGATTCTGCATATGCTTCCTTGATAGAGGGTTCGCCTAAGGCTATCCCCCTGATAGGGGGTGATATGAATGCTAGGATTGGGGGAGGTGGATGTGATCTGTCTATGGGTGAGATGAGTCTGGTTGAGATATTACTGCCGAGGAGGTCTAAGGACCTCCTGGTTAATGAACATGGGAAAGCTTTTTGGGATTTGGTGGCCTCTTGTGGCCTCGTGTTGCTGAATGGAAGATGTGAGACCGGAACTGAGGGAGATTTTACTTGTGTTACACCTTTGGGGCATAGTGTGGTTGATTATGTGCTTACGGATGAAAGTCACTATTCACTCTTTAGTGATTTTCAGGTAGTGGTGCGACCTGAAAGCGATCATTTACCATTATCTGTAAAAGTGAATATTGAAGATATATCCAGGCAAGACTGTAGTAGGTCAGCCGAGGGTATACAGGATAGACGGTGTCGTAGTAGGTGGAGTAGTAGTTTGGAGATAAAGATATTCTCCGTGCTCCATGAGAAGTACTTGTTGCACCTGCGTAACATAATCCTGTTAGAAACCCAGGAGGATGTGGAGAAATGTATAGCGATCTACAACTCTATAGTGGCGTATCTAGGCATGCAAGGACTGTACACTATCTCCCGCCCCTATTGTAAATCTTATGTAGGTTGGTTTGATCAAGAATGTAAACAGGCTAAAAAGAGTTTGGCCATTGTTAGGTGTCGTTGGGTGAGAAATTACCAAATGACCTATAAACTGCAATATTTGGCCCAGAGGAAATTGTATGGAAATCTGATTAAAGCGAAGAAGACCTCATATAGACTCTTCCTACGAGCTAAACTAAATGCTGCAGTAAGTACAAATGATTCAAGGAGTTTCTGGCAAATTATTAGGGGAGGTCTGAAGAAGGCCCCCATCTCTTCAGATGTTTATATTCAGGAGGATACTTGGTTAAATTTCTTTGAGGAGTTGTATAGGATTAGGAGGTCTGAGATTGGCTCCCTGGCAGAGGACTTGGTAGTTGCAGGGGTAGAGGGCCACAGGGATAGGGACTTTCAGGAAACTGTCACGGTAGAGGAACTTCAGGATATGATAGGTGATTTGGCTAAAGGTAAAGCTCCCGGAGGAGACTGGATAGTCTCCGAAGTACTTCTTCTATGTCCCTCATGGTGAGCCCCATGGTTAGCCAAGTTCTTTACTTTGATTAACAAGTCCGGAGTAATACCCTCCGATTGGGGTGAGTCTAAAATCATTCCCTTGTTTAAAAAAGGTGACGTACGAAATCCTGACTCATATCGCCCCAAGGTTTATTACCAGTAATTGGAAAGCTATATGCTAAAGTTCTTTTGAAGCGGTTAGAGATTTGGGTTTTGAAGAACAAAATTGTCCCTGATGTCCAGTTTGGATTCAAGAAGGGGTATTCAGTAATAGATAACTGTTTTATCCTATCCCATATTATGTATAAATATAGGGTTGTGAGATCTGGACAATTATTCCTTGCTTTCATAGACTTACGCAAGGCGTTTGACTCTATTTCGAGGGATATATTATGGAAGAAACTGCGACAAAAAGGGATAAACGAATCTCTGTTGGAACTTATAATTAAACTACATACTGGTAATTCAGCTCGTATTCGAATATCTCCTGGGGTTACATCTGTTAAATCAATACCCATACAAAGGGGGGTAAGGCAAGGTGGCATTATGGCTCCTACTCTCTTTAATATTTTCCTTAGTGATCTTATGGATTTCTTGGAAGGGGAAGAAGGGCACCCTCCTAAAATTAAAAACAGGTCAATTCCGGCATTATTATATGCCGATGATTTAGTTATATTATCACAAACTAGAAAAGGCATGCTGTTCCAACTGGATAAGCTGAGACAATACTGTAAAAGCAATTTGCTTCAAGTGAATGTTAGGAAATCCCAGGTTATGGTTATAGGTGGGAAACGTAAGGTATATACATGGAAGTTCGGGGATGAGTCTTTGCTTCAGGTAAACAACTATGTTTACCTGGGCATGAACTTTACTAACAACCTAAAATGGGACAGGCATGTAACTGGGTTGGTTTGGAAAGATGTAGTAGCCTCAAGAGAGATTGCCAGGGTTGCTCTGGGATCCCTTGAGGCACCGGTATCAGAAATTTTGAATATCTATAATGCTAAGGTTGGAAGCATTATTACGTATGGGGAAGAGATTTTTGATGAGAAATGTTGTATGAAACTTGAAGTTGTACAAAATAAATTCTTACGGGGAATCTTGGGTGTGCCTCAAGCAGTTCCTGGCCCAGTTTTAAGGGCAGAAACCGGTATATGCTCAATCTCAAATCGTAATAAGTTAAAAGGTTTAAGGTATTGGGCTAAGCTTTGTACACGGGAAGCTTCGAGTCTAACCTCTCTTTGCCTTCAAGAGGAATTAGAACAGAACTTGAGCCCATTGTATCCTTGGATAAGTAAGATCATGTTGCAATTGCGAAGTATAGGGCTCCCAATGGAATCTATATTTATGAATGATTGGCAAAGTCTAGGAAATCAAATTAAATTAAGAACGACTGATATTGGTAGGCAAGTAGATATGGCTGCATTGGCTGATTGGAAAGCCGCCCCTAATTATCAGTATATTAAACAAGTTTACGGTTTTGAACCTTATCTAGATTGGCTTTCAAAAAGATGTATACGAAGAGCTTATACACAAGCTCGGTTACAGCTAATTAAATCAGCTGTTCTTCAAGGAAGATATTCCAACCAGCCGTATGCTAATCGAAACTGTTTATGCAGCGATACCTTGCTGGAAGATATCTTTCATTTTTTTTTCTACTGGCCATTATATGAGGATCTCAGGCAGGCCTGGTTAAGCCCTTTGTGGCAGGCATGTCTTTTTTTGCCGGACTCTGTTCGCCTGCGAATACTGCTTACTACATCGGATAAGACAGTGGCTCATGCGGTTGCTACTTTTGTACATCTTGCTTCCCTAATAAGGGAGGCAGTGAGAAAGGAAATGATAGAAATGTCAAGAGGGGAATGATATCTGGTTAGTTCAAGATCCTGTAACCTATATAAATTCTCAATATATGGTTTGTTGGTTATGGATGGTTATGGATGAGCATGTTGACCTGATCTACCAAATGGGTGTGGGTCAGTTTCCTCTATTTTGTCTGGGGGAAATGATCTCTCATGGTTCTTTCCTGTATTGGATATGGGGTTGTATGTTGAATGGTACAGTCTGGTATAATAATCTTTATATTAATGGAGTAAACTGTGATTGGATTTTGCTATGTTTTATATTATAAATCCTCTTTTAAATATTGTTGTTGCTATATTTTGTTAAGTGTTCCTCTTGTACTTGATATTGTTATTTTACATTTAATGTATGTTATTTGTTTGTTTGTTTGTTTTGACTATGGCGAGAGCTAGTTGAATAAATGTTAATAACTAACTAACTAGCATGCTTTCCCCCCCGCTAGGGATCATTCTGTTTGCTTCCAGCTGGTGGTTGCTGTTCAGTCGTTACTTTTTGCGGTTTCCCGGTGGGAATTGCTTTGACCACCCATCCGGAGATGGTCCAGTCCCGACCTCCGGAAGGGTGTTTTACTTTGTCCCCTACTGGTGATTGTCCGTGGTGAACATCTGACGAATGTTGATCAGACACAACCGCGTGGCTGTGTGCGGTTCACTATGGTTGACTGTGATCTTGTAACGTCTGAAATTACCCTGTGTTAAGTTTCCTGATTACCCTGTGGGAATGCTTTTGGAAGTCGAGTTCTGTTGTTGTGTTCTCAAGGTCTTCTCTCTTGTTCCCTTTCCCTCTTCAGCCTGTCTGTGCTCTGGTGATTCCTTTTCCCCTGTAAAGGTTCGACAACCCATGATTACCTCCTCGTCTTCTCTTATGATTGTGAGTTCTTGGATTTGGAGATTGGACCAGCATTGTAGCTTTGCTATTCTGTACATTGGACTTTTGGGTTCTGGTGGTGGTAATGCCTAGTGGGCAGGTTCTCTTCCTGCTAGTGTTTTTAGGTTTCCCTTATACTCTGGGATTTTGCCCTGTGGGGATTGTATTTCCAACTAACATTGTCACAGTTCTTGGTGATGAGAATTTCCTGGTCCTCCCCTGCTCCCCTAACCACCTTCGTCCCTTCTCCCTAGCTTCCCCCCATGCCTGGAACTCCTTCCCTGCCCACATCCACCTCGTCCCCTCCCTTTGAACCTTCTGATTCCTCCTCAAGACCCACCTCTCCCACTTTGCCCTCCCCAACTCCTTACTCCCCTCTCCTAACTCCTGCTGATACCCTCCATCCAGTACAATCTGTTACTTGAGGTCTGTGTACTCATATCCATTCCTCACCACATGGACCAGCCAGCCATCATTCTCAATGTAACCAAGCCAAGCACGTGCAACTGAGACCTCACATATTTGTGAATGTTACACTCCTTGTCTTTCCCTCTGTTCCCATTCTTTCATCTCCCCCCCAACCCGACATCTCTCACATTGTAAGCCCTAGGGCAGGGACCGTGTCTATTCCATTACTTTGTAAAGCGCTAAGTACATTGCTGGTGCTATATAAATGCTTGCTAATAAAATAATAATAATAATAATAATAATAATAAATGAGATCTAGCCATAGCCTTGCTATTTAGCGACCATTCCACCTGGAGGGAGCATTGAATCATGTTAACATACCACCCTGGTGTCTGTGGGGTGGGAGGGAGTTGGCGGATCATTTGTGTGTTATGTTAGGTAGAACTCCTTGTCTTGCCAGTCCCCTCCATCCAGTTCCTGTGACAAAAGGTCACTTTGGCAAAAGAGCACATTCTTTGTTTGCCTGCATTTCTCTTCTGTCTGAACCATGAGGGGGAATTAATCTAGCAATGATCATTAGAAATTTCATGCATTTGCTGCTCAGTCCTCATCTTATGTTACTCAAATGCATAAGCTAAAATGTCAGGAGAGGAAGACGGAGGTAGAACTGAAACAAGAATCAATAATCATCTCATGAGAATCTGTGATCTTGACCCTGATTCAGGTCTCGTGAGATTTCTCCCTCCCCCCTCCCTCCCCAGCATGTCAACGCTGGTCTCCCAGCCTGGAGAAATTAAAGTGGGGGAGGGAGGGAGAAGGAACCCATGCTGTCCCCTCCCTAGCTCTCTTACCTCATCTGGGACTGGAAACTCAGGGGACAGAGTCCAGGGCCATGAGTAGTTTCAGTGGGGAACTTCCAAGTCCCAATAGAGAATTATCAGGAATGGGAGGGGGGAGAGCAGGAGGGAGTGGGGCAGACTCAGCAGACATCTCCAGTATTCTATTGGTTAGCAGGAATCAGCACCCAATAGAATGCTGTAGAAATGTGCTGAGTCCACCCACCTCTTCCCTTCATCTCCCCCCTCCCATCTTTCCAGCAGAATAGACCCCAAAGAAAGATTTATAGGGATGGGCGAACATGGTTCGGATGTTTGGAGTTCGGACCGAACTCGGTCTGTTTGGACGTCCGAAACGAATGTCCGAACCGAACTCTTGAATGACCGAACTGTTCAGTTGTGTTCGAATGAGTTCAGATGAGTATGGAGGCAGGAAAAATGTCTTTTCAGGGCCAAAAATTAGGTTTCGGTTTCGATAGCGCTATTTTTGACTGTTTGGTCAAGTTCGGCCAACCCGAACTCTGCTGAACTGAACCATCGAACCTGAACTTGGGTTTCAAACCAAATGACCGAACATCCGAACAGCATTCTGTTCGCCCATCCCTAAAGATTTAAAGCAAAACTTCATTTGAGCCCAGGAGTCAGATAAGGCTAGAACAGAGGTTTGGAATTGGGAAGGTTCTGAGCTACACTGAAATGCAGGATTCTGTTGACTCAGGCCCATCCTAAATGAAAAGGCACAAATGAAAAATATAGCCTTGTTCTAGCCCAGACATAGGACAAAGGATTCACATTTGAAACTGACCAATGTGAACAAAAATGGTACCAAGATATGTTTTGGAATGTACAAAGGATCCTTCCTGAGTCCATAAAGAAGGATTTGGATAGGATGAGCCATAGAGAAGGGTTGCAACACAAACATCACAATAACCTTTATAAGAGGAATGAGTATCTCTTTCTTAGCAAGATGCTCTGTCAACCAGATGTTCTAGATTCAGGAATTACTAGTGGGAATTCTCTAACTTGTGTCATTTAGGGGGTCATCAATAATAATAATAATAATAATAATAACAATAACAACAACTACAACAATAATAATTATTAGTAATAATAAAGTGCATTAATTATTAATTATTAATTATTAATTAATAATTAATATTAATTTATATAGATGGATAAATTACTTAATTAATAATTCATATTACTTAATATTACTTAATATTTCTTTTTTATTATTATTATTATTATTATTATTATTATTTAGATTTCCTACCCCACCCTTCCCACCAAAGGTGGCTCAGGGATGGAGTTCCACAGCTGTGGAGCAGTGACTGAGAACAACCTCCTTGTCGTAGACACCAAGTTAAAACCCGGTACCTCCAAATGGGTATTCTCAGCTGACGCAAAGGTCACAATGGGACATAGATCATGGGTCCCAAGACACTGGGGGATGGGTGGCCACAATTAACAATTAACAATCACTAGCTGATGAACAGCATAGAGGCACAGCTGTCATGTATTACCGGGTGTGTGTGTGTGCATCAAATCCACCGCAGACAGGTGAGGCTCTCTGCTTACGATGGATACACCACTAAGGCCCTTCCCCCAACACACCTTGCACCACCTACATAAGGTAGATGGTTCCTGTCGAGGCCTGTGGTGCGTGAGAGGTGTTTGACAGTTCTAGTATGTTCATAGTGAGAGGTGTTCAAGTGTTTGGTTGTGTTCAGAATGAGAGGAGTTTGAGTGTTTTCAGAGTGAGAGGTGTTACATAGGTGTAGTGTGTTTAGAGTGAGAGGTGTCACATGGGTGTAGTGTGTGCAGGGTGGTGGAATAACAATGGTGGATCTTACTGATCCAGTTATCCGTGCCTTCCTCCTGAAGCTGGTCAGGACCTGTGTGTCCTTCCTGACTGCAGCCTATAAGCAATGGTCTGAGCTTCTGGAGCCAGAGGACAAATTGTCTGCTTACAATTCTCACCAGAGATGCTCCACCTTCCAGCTCAGAGGGGTTGGGAAGCGATGGTTCATGATGGTAAGGGCAGGTGCCTGGTGCAAATGAGCGTGGCCTAATTGCACTTCAACTGGTTTGTTTGCTCCACATTGCCCCTGAACATCCATAGCATCCGCAAGACCGTTCCAATGCGGAAACTGGGTTGGGTGCAACCTCAGAGCAATGATTGGACCATCCTTTTTATGTGGTCAGACAAGGACTGGATCAGACACTTCTGGATGCCTCTCAGTCTGTTGGTCCGGGTAACCGATGTCCTCGTCCCTTACCTCAGGAGGCAGTCCACCAATATGTGGGACCCAATCAAACCTGGGAAGTGCGTGGATATGGCTGTCTGGTGCCTGGCTAACCCCGGTTCCTGTCACAGTGAGGCAGAACAGTACAGTGTTGGGGCATCTTCCGTCAACATGATGCTGCATGAGGTATGTGACCTGATTGGGGAACTGCTGATGGAGAGTGTCACCCAGCTTGTGGATTCGGAGGAGATGATAGTGGGATTCGAGCAAAAGGGCTTCCCATACTGCATTGGGGCTGTTGACAGCACACATATCCCCATATTTCATCCCCCACATTAGAAGTGTGCACCAGGGGCCCATGTCATTTTTGTTTTCATTTTTGTTATTTAAATCTGTCATTTTCATTTTCATAAATATCAAATTGTGTTTTCCTTTTTGCTTTCATTTTCCATTGGTTTCAATGGAAAACACATTTTCAGCTGGAATGATTATACCTCAAATGGAAGGCATTATGTGAACCAAATTCCAAAATGATTGGATAAAGGAATCCAATTTTAGAAGCAGTTCAATTATTTATTTTGCAAAAATCATCATATACATTCTTAGGTGTACCTTCTGTACCTCAAATTTAATGTAGGTGAAACTTTGCACATTTATACCCCTTTGCACATTTACTCTCTCTGCCAACTTTCAGAAGGGTTGGATACAAAGTCCTGGTGGTATAAGCAATTAACCTATAAATGTATGTATGACTGTAACATCTATATAGTCCAACCAGTGTACATGAAATTTGACAGCAATCTATATCACACTTTTATGATCACCTTTGTCGAATATCAGAAAGATGTGATAAAGGGTCCCAATTTTATATGCCTTCACAGCATATAGAGAGAAGGAGCCTATGCCAGGGATTCTCTTACGTGCCTCTGTGGTATAAGATTGGTTTGTGATGCCAATTGGCCAGCAGAAATGTCAACCAAATATCCTCATTCTGTGCTGTGACCATCCCAACCAACATTTCTCTCCCCACTTGTTACTGGGAAGTCAAAAGCATCTGTTTAGGAAAGAACGAATAGAGATTCTCTGATGTCCTCTGTCACAGTGCTGCAGGATATGATTGTGATGATAATTGGCCAGCCTGTAGTGTAAACTATGTCTCCTAATTGCTGGTATGATATCCTCAAAGTCCCAGTTATGTCCTTTCTATGTCCGCCTGAGGACCGCCCCCTATGCCCGCCTCGAAACCACTACTGATTGGTCATGTAAAGCTAGAAGCATGCAGTAATTGGCCAGTGAATGTGTCTGTCAGTCTTTTGGGTTGCTCCACATCCTCCCTCCTATAGCATCTCTCCCCCTGCCATGCCAGATGCCTGCCTCTGACTGGCACTGCATGTGCTCCTATTTATCTGAATAATGGTCTTCAAGGGGACTACTTCAATTGCCTATAAAATTGGGGCCCTTTATCATATTGTCCTGTAGTTCAGCAAAGATGACAGGGAAGATATGTGCTACATTCATGACAAATATATTGTAAATAGGTTGGAATATAAGAATGTTACAGCTGGAAATGTATTTTCAAGTTAATGTCTTATACCATCAGGACCCTTCATTCAATCTTTCTGAAAATTGGCAGGCATATTCAGCCTGTGGAGTGAAATAGTATTTACAGGTTTCATACAAATTGGATGGTAAATAAAGAGGTCGTAGCCATTAATGTGTATGGAGTTTTTCTTAAAATCACAATGTGCAATTGCTTCTTCAATCGGTTTCCTTTATCTAATCATTTTGAAAATTCGTTCACATAGTGCCCTCCAATGGAGGTACAATGTCCCCAATTTACATCATAATGGAATAAGGAACAAAAATGTTATAGCTGGAAATATGTTTTTCAGTTTTCTCCCTTTATTTCAAAAACAAAATGTTGTTTCCATTTCTATTTTCATTATTATTATTTGTCATTTTCGTTTTTGCAATAACAATAATGAAAACAACAATTTTCATTATAGTTATTGTAATAACAAAAATGACATGCACACCCCTACCCCACATAGCAAGGACGACTACTTGAACAGGAAGGGGCAGTTCTCAATAAACCTCCAGGTCACTGTGCCCTCTTCATTTATGTCTTCATGGCCATCTCAGGGAGGACCCACAATGCCAGAATCCTAAGGTTCTCCCTGTTTTATGCCCACATGTTTGATGGTGAGATCACCCCCAACCTCTACAGAGTGATTGAAGGTGTCCCCATGCAGGCTGTGGTGATAGGTGATCTGGCCTATCCACTCACACCATGGCTCATGAAGCCCTAATCCCATCGCCAAGACACCTGCCCAGATCATCTTTAACAAGCGGCTGTCATCAACACATTCCATGGTGGAGTGGGCATTCGGTCTGCTCAAGATGAGGTAGAGGCTGCTGTTGAACAGGTGCCAGTTTGACCTTAACAGGACAGGTTCTCCTTGACCTCTCTGCTGCCTTTAACACCGTTGACCACTTACTCCTACTGGACTCTCTCCGCTCCCTAGGTTTCTGCATCTCTGTCCTTGACTGGTTCTCCTCCTACCTCTCTGACCACTCCTTTAATGTCTCTTCCCAATTCCCACTCTTCCTCCCTCCCCCTCTTGGTTGGAGTTCCCCAAGGCTCTGTCCTGGGCCCTCTCCTCTTCTTTTTCTACACCCTGTTCCTTGGCAAACTCATTGTCTCCCACGGCTTCCAATATCACCTCTATACTGATGACACTCAATTCTATCTCTCCACCCCCTCTCTCTCCCTGTCTGTCCAAGCTCACCTCATCAACTGTCTCTCTGATATATCCGCCTGGATGTCACAACGTCAGCTCAAGCTCAACATGGCTAAGACTAAGATCCTTATCTTTCCTCCTTACCCTTCCTCTCCCCTGTCCATCCTTATTGATGGGGTCACCATCCGCCCCATTCCCCAAGCCGGTAGCTTGTGCTTCGTCTTCAATACTCACCTTTCCTTTAAACCTTACATCGACTCTGGTGCCAAGTCCTGTTGCTTCACCCTCCACAACATTGCTCGGATTCGCCCCTTTCTCTCTGTCTCCTCAACCAAAACCCTTGTTCACACCATGGTCATCTCTCACCTTGACTACTGCAACCTCCTCCTTACTGGCCTCCACCACTCTCACCTGTCCCCCCTTATCTCCATCTAAAACTCCACTGCTAGGGTCATCTACTCACCCCGTCGCTTCGACCACATCCTCACTTCACTGGCTCCCCCTTCATGAACACATCCTTCACAAACTCCTGGTGTTCACTTATAAATTCCTTCACAACCTGGCTCCCCCTTACCTCTCAGCCCTAGTCTCCCTACGCACTCCTGAACACACTCTCCGCTCCTCCTCTGCCCCCTCCCTTGTTCTCCCTCGTTTCCCACTGCTCCCCTCACCACATTCATCCATTCTCACTTGCTGCCTCTCATGCCTGGAACTCCCTCCCTCCCCACATCCGCCTTGCCCCCTCCCTCTGCACCTTTAAATATCTCCTCCAAACCTACCTCTTCCTTGTCGCCTTTCCCGACGCCTGTTAGAACTTTCCTTTCAATATTTACTGTCTGCCCTCCTCGCAGACTCCTGCCTAACTGCAACCAAGCCAAGCACGTGCACCTGAGACCTCGCATCCTCTTGAATGTTATTGATCCCTTGTCTCTCCCTATGTCCCCTCTCCATGTCTCCCCCCTCCGTGTCTATTATATATATATACTAGGCTGTTTTATTTTATATATTAGGATTATAGGATAAGAATATTTTGTATGCACACACACACACACACACACACACACACGTATTATCTAAATAAAACTAGATATTGTGTGTATACCAATACCGATACCAAAAACAAAATCTGCATTTGAAATTGGTACCAATACTGATAACGACAACGATAACGAAAAACGACATTTTGCTATTAACAAAAATGAAAATGACACATTTTAATAATGAAAACAATAATGAAAAATGAAATGGGTCCCTGGTGCACACCCCAACAGTCTATCCAGCCTCTCTCTCTCTCTCTCTTCCCCTCCAGGCCACTTATGAAAAATACATGTTGCAGGGTCTGCATTCGTGCAGGTCTACATTAGTGCCATAGGTGCCAATGCAGGCTCTGCAATAGTCCTGATATGGCAGGGATGCTTGACCCTTTTCTGTTTCAACCTCAGGGCACTGCATGTGTTGCATACCTGATCACTGGACTTTACATTGTCTATGCCTCCCCTATGCACATTGACTTGCTTGTTACAAACCATCAGCATCGTGTGCCTGGAGGCTTCTCATGTGTCACAGTCATCTCAAATACAACTGACGACTGTATTTGAGCTTTCACACATTGCCTGTTTGCTCTGTTGCTTCGGAGCACCATGGTCAGACCTGTGGTATGGTAACCCCCTGTAGTGAGGCCATGCCAGGTGTTCCCTCACCACGGCTGCACTTCTGCTCGTGCAGTGGATGGCCATGGGTGGTCGGGCCCATGGGCTGTCCTGTCCTGATGCTGTCTGTAGACTGAGGCACTCTCACCAGGGTACTGCTCTATTGACCTGTATGGATACCTACAGTGGTCCTGTACCCAGTTCCTTCTCATATGTCCTCTGGGTATTGCCTGTTGGGGTGCCCCGGCAGGTCACATGCCAGACTTGGCTACCCAGCCTCCACATGGCCCTTGTTCCCTGATCGTGCCCAGCTTGGACATGCATGGTTGAATGCAAATGGTTCCCTCTGATCCCTGTCATTTTACAGCATGAATCACCAGCAAAACTAGCACCACACTTTATTTGGTATTACAGTCTTCTGGGGTGGGCACAGGGGTCTTTCTTGGTCTTCCCCTCGGCCTTTTCCCCTCACCAGCAGGGGCGGGCTCCCTTTGGGCCTTTGAGGCCACGGCCCACCTTTACATCCTCTCGCTGGGTCTGGCCTCTGGCTCCTCCTCCAGCCGCTCCACCTCTGGGGCTGGTTGCAGGCTCTGTGAATGGAATGGTGCCATTGCATTAGCCACCTGGTCCCTGTGTTACAACTCTGCTCATCCTGTTCTTCTGCTCCATGTGACTGTCACCTGTTGCTGTGCTGATGGGCATGGTTCCTGCTGCCCAAGTTGTGCCTCCCCTGGTGCACCCCCAACCTCCCCTGGGTCGCAGCAACCTGCTATGGGATTCCCGTACATAACTCCTCCTGTGGAGCGGCCTGTCTAGGTGGTTGGGTCACTGGGGGTGTTGTGATCTGTGAAGGTTGCTGGGGGGCCTGGTGGGTGGGTGGGCTGTGGAGGCTGCGGGTGCAAAACTGGGGCCAGTGCAGGCTCCCTGGAGGCCTGCCCTCAATGTAGCTGGGGGGCTATGGGGGGAGGGGACCCATCAGGTCTCAGGCAGGGAGGGGTTGCTGCTGATGAAGCCAGGAATGGTAGATGAGCTGGGGAGGGGACACGGCCATCTGTGGGAGGGCGCTGAGGTGTTGTTACATGGCCAGCTCACCCGCCACATCATTAGACCTGAAGCAGCAGCATTATTTGCCATTTTTCTGTTTTTTACTATCAACATTTAGACAGTCTTCCCACTGCTCAGACAACATTTGCTATCAATTTATGGCACTATCTGACATTTTGCAACAGTTCCAGATATTCTACGACACCTATGATAATAGTGTTAATTTCTGACAGTTTTTCTAACATTTCTGATAGTTTTTCTGACACACATTCTGACACTTTGTGGTATTTTCCAACACTTTATGGGACTTGTGACAGTTTCTGACAATTTTTCCACTGCCGAGAAATAGCAACAGGCTAAAGCGGAAAGCGGCAGCAAGCATCGGAACAGCATCGGAACGAGTATGGGAATACCGGGTCCATGTCATGTGAGGAAAATGGCAATGGATGCAAGGTTTCACACAGAATTGTTGGACACTGTCACATGTCATTTCAGGCCTACATGGCATAGGATCCCATGTCATGCTGGGGGGGCAATACAGTAGATCCACCATGTCCCACAGGATCTGCTGGATCTGTGCAGTGGATCTCTTCAGCACAGCACGGTACCTTCTCCGCTTGGCCCAAGAAAAACGCATCTCGTGGAGGTGGGCAGCCACGTAACACCTCTCCCACAGGTGCTTTGCCCGGGACTGGACAGTGTGGTTGCGGAGGGCCATCCTGTGCTTCTTTCTCTCCCTTTTTAGGGCCTTCCATGTCCTCCCATGCTCTTTAAACAGCTCATCAGTCATCCACTTAGTTTCCATGAGCAGGTCCTTCCCTAGATTCTCCGTCCTCCTGTTGCGAGCCTGCATCTCCCAGTCTGTGGACAGAGTAGAGGGCAGGGGTTAACGTTAAGCTACCGTTGTGCTCCTTCATTTTTCTCCCACCTGTGTATGTGCTGGTGGGGCCAATTTGGGGATCCCTCTCCCCGGGTTGGCCCCTATGGCCGCCATGGTATGGCCTTTTTCTACTGGCTGTATCTTGTTGTCTTTTCCTGTGTCTGACTCTGCAATGGGGGTGTGTGTGTGTGGCCTGTTCTGTCACTGATCCTGCTGTCCTGGCATATCTGGGGGTTCTGTCCCTTGCATGGACCTGTCTACTCTTCAAGACTGCATGGTTGATTGTCCCGGTGTGTCCTGTGCTTTGGTGTACCCTCTGTTGTCTGTACTCCCTGCCTCCCATCTTCATTTCCCCTTGGCTGTCCCAACGCCGCCCTTGAGTGATATTTGGCCTTGTGGTCAGGCCAAGCCCCTGTCTCCTGTCTGTCACCATGCCGCCTACCAACCCTGTGCCCATGTACATGTTCCCATACCATCGGAGTCTGGGATGTGGGGATCCCTTGTTGCCTCCAGGTCCCCTTGAGCTGTGGGGGGAAAGGGATGTGTGTTAGTTCACCCTTGCATCCCTCCTGGGGCTGTGCCTTTCCTGGTGCCCTGTCCTCACCCCTGTCATGGGGGATGTCTCTTAATGGATCAATGTCCTCCTCCTCCTGGGGGGCATCCCTGGTGTCTGCCTGCTGCATATGCACCACCGTTCCCTGGGTCTGGTGTTCCTGAGTTTTTTTGGGGCACACATGGACAGTCATGGTGTTTGTGATGGGGTCCAGGAATGCTTCCTCCAGCTGTTGTATGAGGGTGTGTTGTCCCCCTGCTTGTTGGCTAACCTCACCAGGGGCAGCGGTTTCCCCTTGCTGTGGAGGGTTGGGGAGGGGGGGTCACCTCCACCTACTTCCTGCCCCTGGCGAAGGCTTAGCCATGTGTGCAGGAGGCCAGTATCTCCTGGTCCACACAGATGAACTGATTTAGTTCCTTGTAGAACTCCTTTGTGTTCAGGGCTTGGCCAGACCTGATATTGTTGTCATGGACATCCTTGACAACAGTGCATGCTGCCGGCACTGGGGCATATCCCTATTGTACTCCAGGTGCCTAATTTCCTGGGAGATGGCTTAAGAACATAAGAAGTGCCATACTGGGTCAGACCAATGGTCCATCTAGTGCAGCATCCTGTCTCCAACAGTGGCCAATCACAGTGACTTGGGAGAAGCACCCAACAGGTCACAATGGGGGATCCATTCCCTGTTGTTTTCCCCCAGCTCCCGTCATGTTCCCTGATCCTGTCTGGCTAATAGCTACTAATTGACCTATCTTCCAGAAACTTGCCCAAACCTCTTTTAAACTCAGCTATAGTACTGGCCCTTACCACAGCTGCTGGTAGTAGATTCCACAACCCAATTATATGCTGAGTGAAAAAATATGATCTTTTATTTGTTTTAAACTTGCCACCCATGCGTTTCAAGGAGTGTCCCCTAGTTCTAGTACTAGCTGAGAGGGTAAATAACTGCTCCTTGTTTATTAGTTACACACCACTCATGATTTTATAGACCTCTATCATATCTCCTCTCAGTCCTCTCTTCTCCAAACTGAAGAGCCTCAACCTACCAAGCCTCTCCTCATAAGGGAGCCCTTCCATGCCCTTGATCATTTTTGATGCCCTTCTCTGTACCTTTTCTAGTTCAGCTATGTCTTTTTTGAGATGGGGCAACTAGAACTGCACACAATATTCGAGGTGCGGTCGCACCATTGATTTCTATAGAGGCATTATGACATCCACAGTTTTATTCTCTACCCCCTTCTGAATAATTCCTAACATTTTATTTGCTTTTTTGACTGCTGCTGCACACTGCATTGTGGATTTCATTGTATTGTCCACAACCACTCCCAGATCATTTTCCGGAGTGGTAACTCCTAGCTTAGTACCCAGCATTGTGTATGCATAATTTGGATTATTTTTCCCTACATGCATCATTTTGCACATGTCCACATTAAATCTCATTTGCCATTTAGATGCCCAGGCACCCAGTGTCGTAAGATCCTGTTGCAGTTCCTCACAGTCTTCTCATGTTTTAACTACCTTGAATAACTTGGTGTCACCTGCAAATTTGATCACTTCACTCTTAACACCCTTTTCCAAATCATTAATGAATACATTAAACAGCATCGGTTCCAGGGGCAGATTGGGAAATCAAAGTGGCCTGGGAAAATATAGCCTTAGTGCCCCTGTGCCGGTGGCAAAGCTGCCGGTGCCCTGGAAATGGGCCAAGGGGGCATGGCTTGGAGCAGGCAGAGTCCACCAGATTTGGAGCCTATCAGAGCTGAGTCCCCAGACTCAGATCCTCAGCAGCCTGGCAGGGGTGAGTGGGAGGTTATGGGGAGCTGGCGGGGGGAGATTTGCCACTGGGGATGGGGTACTGGCCCTCATTTCAGTGCTCTGGCTCCCCAAATCACTCCGTCTCAGTGCTCAGTGGCCCCCAACCAAAAAATCACTCTGTCCCTTGCTATGTAAGGCTCTGTCCTATAGTAAGGCTTCTTCATTCCTACACCAGCTGCACTAGTATTCCACATGCCTTGTGTTTAGCTTAGCAAAGGGAAGACTAAGGGAGAATTGATACCAAACTTCAATATCTACATTATTGTATATTAAGGCGTCATTCCCTGCACCTGTAGTAATGCTGCACTGGAACACAATTAAGGAACAGCCTTTAAGGAATGCTCCCTTTCTGCTAACACACAGCTGCCTTCTCACACAACATTCCTACCACTCAGGATTAGCTTAGCAAAG
>QEPC01005543.1:127213-141410 GCA_003113815.1 Sphenodon punctatus | reverse complement strand
TGGTGACTTGTTAGTATTCAGTTTGTCAATTTGCCCTAGAACATCCTCCAATGTCACATTGATTTGTAACAGCTCTTTCAATTCCTCGCCCACAAAGCAAGGATCTGGCATGGGTACCTCCCCCAAATCCTCTGCAGTGAAGATTGATGCAAAGAACTCATTCAGTTTCTCTGCAATGTCCTTATCCTCCCTGAGCGCTGCTTTTACTCCCTTGTCATCTAATGGCCCAACTGACTCCCTAGCAGGCTTCTTGCTTCTGATGTATTTGAAAACGTTTTTGTTGCTTGTTTTTGCCTCTTTAGCAAGCCTCCCTTCAAACTCTCTCTTGACCTGCCTTATTAACACTTTACATTTACATTGCCAGTTTTTATGCTCTTTCATATTATTTTCATGGAGACTAGCCTTCCTTTTCTTAAAGGATGCCTTTTTGGCTCTAATAGCCTCTTTCACCTCCCCATTTAGCCACAGTAGAAGATTTTTGGTTTTCCTGCTTCCTTTTATAACTTGTGGGATGCATTTAATCTGGGTTTCCAGAAGGGTGCTTTTAAACAGCCTCCATGACTCTTGCAAATTTGTAGCCCTTGCAACTGTGCTTTTTAGTTTCTTTTTAACTAGTTTCATCATTTTGTCATAGTCTCCCTTTTTAAAGTTAAATGCTACTACTATACTTTTGTCTTTCTCACTCCAGAAATTACATAAAATGGGATCATATTATGATCGCTATTGCCTAGTGGCTCTGCCACAGTTACTCCTTGCACCAGATCCTGCATGCCACTCAGGACTAGATCTAGAACAGCTCCTCCTCTCATTGGTTCCAGAACCAGCTGTTCTAAGAAGCAGTCATTTACAGCATCCAGAAATTTGACCTCCACGTCCCGTCCCGAGGAAAATTCCCCCAATCAATATTAGGATAATTGAAGTCACCCATCATTATTATTATGCTGATGACTTTAGTAGTCTGTCTAATCTCTTTTAGCATTGCTTTATCAGTCTCTCCATCCTGGTCAGGGGGACAATAGTATAGCCCTACTGCGATACTCTTCCCTTTTATACCTGGAATTTCTGTACATAGAGATTCTGGGGAACAGTTTGCATCCTTTAAAATTTTAATTGTACTTGACTCAATGTTGTCTTTTACATATAGAGCCACCCCACCACCAACTCTATCTACTCTGTCATTCTGATATATTTTGTATCCTGGTATTACAGTGTCCCATTGGTTATCTTCGTTCCACCATGACTCTGTGATGCCTATAATGTCTAGATCTTCATTTGGCGCCATACACTCTAATTCTCCCATGCCATCTTACTTTTTAGACTTCTAGCATTTGCATATAGACATTTATGTGTATTCTTTTTATTCTTCTTACTGTGCACATTATAGGGGACTGTATCAGGCACCCTGGAATTGTTATTTATCTGTTCTCCAGTGAATTCCACCTGAAGTCCCTTAATTTCTATCCCTTCCTCAGTCTTAAGCAACTCTAAATCACTTACGTTAACATCATCCTGCATAGATGCCACAGTGCACTCCACAATGCCTGTCAGCTTTCCCCCACCTCAGCATTTTTGAAGCATCTCACCAGGTCATACTGCACCTTCCTGTCAACCCACAGACTTGAAGGCTCAGGTCTCCTCCTGTGAACATTGTGGCCCTTTTGGGGGCTGTCTGTGGGGGTCTGGCCATCCCAGATGCCTGGGGACCACCCAGAGGATGGGGCAGCAGCAGAGCAGGTGCTCACCTGTTGGGGGGAATGCATTCCCGTTAGATGTCATCCGGCCATCTTTCTGCGAGTGCTTGGGTGTGCTCTATCCCCTCCTCACCTCTGTTCCCATGGGGTTTTTCTGTGTTACCTGACTGTCGAGGGGGCCCTCGTCGGTGTCCTGCCTGGTTGCCATAGTGGTGATGGGTGCTGCTGTGCAGGTGCTCTCCTGTTCAGGAACATTATACTTGTCAGCTGTCATCCCGCTCCCCCTCCCCAGCAACTGTGGCCAGCCCAGATGTCTGTCCTTGTGCTTCAGGGGAGAGAGAGGCGGCTGCTGCATGTGTGCCATGTCAGCTGTCATCCCGCTCCTCCTCCCCAGCCGCTGTGGGCTGCTTCCCCCTCCCTTGGCCAACCCTGGTTCTCTATGGTTACCTGGCTGCTTGTGACACTTTGCATGGCATTGGCTCCCTTGGTCTTGTCTTTTTCTTTTTTTCCAACCATGGTGGGAGCAAGTGCACCCATCTCTTCATGCGCGTGTCCTTTAAGGTCTCCTGACTGGGCGGTTTGCGTATTGTGGCATGTGTGTGTGTGTGTGTGTGTGTGTGTGTGTCTGCTTGTGGTAACCTGCTCTGCCTCTCTAGCCATTTTGCAGCCTTTTCTCGTTAGTTTCAGAGGACCCGTCCCACCGTGTGGTTGTGTTTGCCTGTTCAAATAGACCGGTGGGTATGCAAAACTCATCTCCACCTACCTGCACCCATCTCCATGCACGGAGCATTCTGACTCCTTTCTGGTTGCTCCATGCATGGAGATGGGTGGGTTGTGGGAGCACACACATGCACTCGGCCTCACAGTTGCCCATGTGTTTGGTGGGTGGAGATGGGTGGAGGTGTCTCATATGAAAAGGACCTGAGTGTAAAAAGTATAAACTTTGTGATGGTGAGTTTCACCTCAAATGCTTCTTGCATTGTATTCTGCAGTTGAAAACTGTTCCATGAATATAATATTTAGCAAATCCCAGCCAATTTATCAGATCATGCACTGGGTGAGCTCTTCGTTGACTTTCCTTTCAGCTAAAAAAGGGGAAAGGAAAATTGCTGAATCTCTCTTTCATTCTAATTCCATGCAAACTGGTAGCACTTGTTACTGACTAGAAACTTGATGAAAACCACCAGATGCCTTGAGGGAAACCCCAAAATCTGCAATGATAGGTCTCTGCTGGGATCACAAAAGCTCCCCCTGTCCCTGCCACTGCCAGCAGAAGAAGGATGCTTTCATGTGTCCAGTGTGTTCCCCCTCCTCCAACCAGCTCTAACCAGGCAGACACCACAGCTCCAAGAAAGCTCAGGATGAAAAGCTTGGTTGCTGTAGATGCAGGCATTCCCTCCCACCCACTAGTAGCAAGAGCAGTGCCAGACCCAGCCAGAGAGAGACTGCAGCTCCTGGGTGAGCTCTGAGCCAAGTACAGGAAACTGTGGTCTATGGCACATACCAGCATCAAGAGTGGCACCAGACACGGTCAGCTGTTGCAGCCAATATTTGGGGGAGCATCCAAAATAGGGCTGCACCAAATAGGTGCTTTGAGTACTCTGAAAGATTTCCAAGGTTCTGAGTCTTCGTCCATCACTCGGAACTTTTTGAGGACTTGGAAATCAGAACTCCAGACCTTGGAAAACCTCGGAATTCAGAACTATGGAAACTTGGAAACCATGTGCGGCAATTTAATTGCTTATACAATCAGGGTGCGCAATGCATGCCACAAGCCAGCAGGCATAGCTACAAGAAACCAGACATGCAACCCCCCCAAACCTAAACATGTGCCTCCCTTGCTCTATGACCCCCTATGCAAGTTAAGTCCCCTCCACCAAAACCATTAATTAACCAGAAAGTATCCCCCCCTGTGCCCCAGCTAGGCACATCTTGGCAATGTTGAACCAACATCAAAAGTAGTGTACCCAAAAAGCACATCAAAAGTGAAACAATCACACGACAAACCCCAAAAGTGCAACTGCAAAAGCCACATGGCAATAAACCCAAAGCCAAAGTACCCACAGCACGGCCCTCTTTAGTGCTAAGCAGTGTAAGCATCACTCACTTTAAAAAAAGCAGTGTGGCTATTAGCATACCCAATAATTACATGCAAGCTCTGTGGTGGGTGGGTGGGTTGCACTAGGGTGCCCCACCAAAAACATAGCATTATCTATCAATCAATCAATCAATCAATCTTCAACAAGTTTGGGCCTATGGTTCCATCCATGTGTGTCACCAGCCAGCAGGCATAGCCATAGGAAACCAGACCAGATATGCACCCCCCCAAAAAACCCAAACATATGCCTCCCTTGTTCAATGTCCCCCTATGCAAGGCAAGCCCCTTCCCTACACATCATAAATTAACTTGAAAGTATTCTCCCTGTGTCCCAGTTGGGCACCTCTTGGAAATGTTAAACCCACATTAAAAGTACAGTGCCTACCCCCACCCCTAGAAAAGGACACTTTTATTTTGTCCCTGCCAGCCAATCAAAAACTGTCTTGTGCATTTCCATCACTCACCTGTCCCCTCCCATTATCCCGTTGCCTACCAAATATGGAACTAAGTTTCCTTTCCTAACTCAGAGAATGGTCAGGTCTGGGTCACTCCAGTCGCTCACCCATCACTCAACCATGGGTTATGAACTTTCCAAATACTGACCTTGGTCTTTGGAACTCAGACATTCAGAAATGAGTACTGTGATTCTTGGTGAATTCTGAATAAACTCAAGTACCCAGTTTAGTTTCAGCTCTAATCCAAAACCACAGTTCATTTGCCCCAGCTCAGCTCCTGCCCTTCAGCTGTGGTGGCAGCCCCAGCATTGAACCCCACAATTCTGGGGGAAATTCTGAACCCCCTCACTATGTCACCCTTTTAGTTTCTTGGCATCTCCTCCTTGGCCACCGGTAACCCCCCCACTCCCAGGGCTGGACTTGGAGGAGGCAACATAGGCACCTGCCTAGAGCAGCAGATTTTTTTGGGAGAGGGGAGCAGACTTTGGGGGTTTGGGGCATCTGTTCTCAGTCCATGCCCACCTGGTCATGGCACACCCTTCCACCACCACAACCACACTGCCTCACCCACACTGCCCGCAGCTCTGACCATCCCCACCTGGAGAAGCTCCGTTCCACCCTGATCCCCCTGAAAATGTGCTCTGAGGTGGTGCTGAACATGGAGGAAAAGACTCTGCTTCTGTGCTGGGTGGCGGGCGCTGCCATTGTCTCCCTCCCTGCCTCAGATGCAGGGCCAGCCCTAGGGTCTGTGGGGCCATGTGCGAAGTCTTGGTGCAGGGCCCAATTTGCATAATTAGGCCCCACCCATTTATGCAAATACACAAATTTGCATATTTTGCATAAATGTCCATCATATCTGCACACATGCCTTGGGTCCTCTTTAGTCCCAGCACATTTTACCCCTTAACTTCCCACACAAAGCACCCCCTTGCCACTTGTCTCACAGATCCATTACCCCCTTGCTTAAACCACCCCCAACATGCCAAAGTACCCCCTCATCTAGCCCCCTCTCCCAGTTTCCCCTCCTGCCAATATAGGGAGGGAATAGGAGGAGATGGAGGGCAGGGCATTATTGATTTTTTGCAAGAATTTGGCAGTAATAGTCAAAACAAATGAAAATAATCAAGCAGAAGTGTTCATATAGTAATAACAGAACAAATGTATTTTTCAACAAGACATTTAGGAGACAGGCAGGACTTCTGTATTTTATAGTTAGTCCCAGCTTTATGCATAGATCTAGAGTGAAGCGAAGGTTGGCATTTAAGGTGTCTGGGGTATTAGCAACCAGTAACCAGTCATTTAGGTAGGGGGAAATGGCAATGCCCTGCTTACGAAGGAAAGCTATGACTGGGGCCATAACCTTAGTAAAGACCCTAGAGGCCGAGGAGAGTCCAAATGGTAATGAACAAAACTAAAAATGCATGGAGTCATGGGTGAAACGGAAGAATTTTCTACAGGAGGTATGCAATCTAACATGAAAATAAGCATCTTTTAGATCAATAACTGCATACCATTGACCCTGCTTCAGGTGGGTTCTTAAATTGTCCATCCCAAATTGTTCTTCAATTAAATCTGGTGCTGGATAGTGATTTGAAACAATCTACTAAAAGATCATATGATTCCAAATAGAGGAGAGTCTCCTATTGGTTATTTGGGAGATCCATCTCAGTAGATCAGGTAACTGTGCCACTAGTCCTTCAATACTTGTTGGACCTGGCTGAGAAGGGCCTTGAACACTCTTCTATAAGAGTGCATCTCTCAGCAATAGCCCAGCGTGTTGCCCTCCCAAATTCCAAATCCCTTCTTGGTCACCCTCCGGTAAAAAAATTTCTTAAGGGACTAATTAATTTGTTTCCCCCTCACAAACACCCCGTTTCTCAGTGGGATCTGAACCTTGTTCTAGATCAACTGACAAAACACCCTTTCGAACCTGCAAAACAATCTGACCTGTTCCACTGGTCTCTGAAGACTGCCTTTTTGGTTGCCATCACATCCCCTAGGTGGGTGTGAACTCGCCGCTATATCTATCAAGGAGCCTTACTTCTCAGTCTTCCCAAACAAGATAGAGATCTCTCTCCATCCATCCTTTATCCCTAAAACGGTGTCCAGATTTCATATGGCACAAAAATTTGTCCTCCCAGCATTCCTCCCTCCACCCCATGAGTCAGAAATCTTAGCCAGATTTTATTTATTTATTTATTTATACAAAATTTCTATCCCGCCCCTCCTGCCCACAGGGCAGCCTGGAGCAGCGAATAGCAAATATAAAAACAATAAAACAATAAAACCAGATTTCACACTTTGGATGTTAAGAGAGCGATCCTGCTCTATTTAGACAAGACCCAGCACTGCAGATGGACTGACAATTTGTTCTTCTCCCCTTCCCTTCCCAAGTTAGGGCAAAAAGTTTCATCCCAAACTATCTCAAAATGATTAGTGCATTTGATCGCCTTTGCCTATGAGCAGGTAGGTAGTCCACCCCCACCATATTTAAAGGCTCATTCGCTCAGAGGTCTGGGTGCTTCTACAGCAGCATTTTGAAACATGTCTCCTCTCGAGATAGGCAGGGCTGCGACCTGGAGTTCGTCGCATACTAAACATTATGCTTTACATCTCCATTCTGAATCTGACACCTCTCTGGGAGTATCTATATTGAATTCTGTAATTAAGACTTAATAATCTATTTTACTTACAATGGTTTTGTCTTTTTTTTTTTAAAGAGGAACTTTTAAACTAAGTTGACAGAATAAACTTACACACTTTTTGCTTGCAGAGGTATGTTGTTTTTATTCTATAAGAAAATCCCCCACCCCCCCGCCTTGATCTAGGCTTGGTACTCTCCCATTTGTGAGAATGGGAGGAGCCACTCGAAGACGAACAGAAGGTTGCTACCTTGTTAACAAGGTTCTGCGAGATGGCTCCAAACATTCTCACAAATATCCACCCTTCCACGCCCTCTCCCCACCCCCACAAGGAATTTTCTTCCTGCATGCTTAGGGTTGGAAGGAACTGTTGGGTTTGGGCAGGAAGGTACCTTATATACTGTGGGGTCTCGAGACCATCATGTGGTTTTTCAAAACTAGTGGGTTTGGTCTCTCCTGGTAAGAGAAGGGTGCGAAGCGCAAACCCATTTGTGAGAATGATAGGAGCCAGCTCAAAGAACCTTGTTTACAAGGCAGCAACCTTCTGTCCTCCCCCCCACCCCACCCCCGCACTGTGGGGCTACAGCTGAGCTAGGGCTAGCAGCTCCAACAGCAGGAGCAGGGCCAGCCTGGATTTTGATTTCAGGCGGCACTGCCTCCACTGGAGCAACAGACCAGGCACCAGGAGCAGGGCCCCGGCTCCCGCGGGGCCATGCGTGCCCACATATGCTGCACATGCTGGGACTGGCCCTGCTCAGATGGCAGCATACCTACGCACCAGAGCTCTGGGAAGGGGAGGCAGCAGCCTGAGTTGCCTAGGGGAGCTAAAATCCTAAGTCTAGCTGACCCAGTGGCCATAAATAAAATTAAAGACACTCTGGTGGTCTGGGTTTGCCAAGTGTCTCGGGTGTATTGGGGAATTCCTGCATGCATAAGGATGGTCTGCAGACTGTCTGAATTACAGATTTGTAATCAAGTCTGAAATTGGCAAATTATATTTAAATAACTGGACATCTCTCCATCCCAAATTTCATGCTGGTTGTTCATTTTTTCATGCTCACAATTGATGCTTGTTTGGTTAGAAACATACTTGAGGTATATGCTCCCTTTCTACACCTGTGGCTATGTAGATCTCAAGGTAATGATGTGGTTGCCTTATTAACACTCATGAGAAGATAGATAGATTCTGACTTATGACATTAACCATACCATTTGCAATTGGCTTTTAGGAAATGTCCAAGAAACATGAACATCAGTCCTTGAAAAGTTCTAGCATTTGAATGTAATTCTGGCCTTCTCCAGGATATCTGAAGTTACAACCCCCTTCAGTTTATGTCTATGCTTTTCTATGAGGAAACTTTTCCTTTCTATCTGAACAGCTCACAAACTTGAATGTATTGATACTAAATTCCTAAGTGACTTAGGCTGCAATCCTCAAACCACATGTCCTGGATAGTTATCTGAAAATGTCAATACTATCCAAAAATATATTATTCATCTCAATTCTGCTCCCACATAATCCAGAATTGAACCCTTGTCCTTCCAGTTTTTATTACAAAGGTCTACAACAGCACTTCACCCAGCTGCTCACCACTCTCCATACCTAGTGAGCTCTAACACATAATCAAAGACCTTCCTTTGACAGTAAAGCTTTTCCCATTCCCCAGGAATTTCTCCTCCAGTGTGGATTCTTTCATTGCCTAATATTAGGCAATAGTTCACACACTGATGGCTTCACTGTAATTTTTCATTATTATAAAAAAAGGGAAGTTCAGTATGAAAAAGATCACACCATTAGCCCATTACAATTGGACAGAAATTAGAAGCAATTTTTTTCTTGTGAAAATATCGCGAGAAGCGAGAATTGTCACTGAGATCTTGGTACAATCTTAATAACAGAGAGAGATCTCAGTCAAGAATTTTTTCTCGAAATAACGTTTACCATTTACAGCAGTTTACCATTTATAGCAATTTACCATTTGGCACATCCTGGACAAATTCCTGTTTTTTACCTACAAGGCTCTTCACAGCCTTGCTCCCCCCTGTCTATCAGCACTCATTTCCTGCTACACTCCTGTCTGGGAGCTCCGCTCCTCCTCTTCATTTCCCGCTACACTCATGTTCGGGAGCTCCGCTCCTCCTCTGCCACCACCCTCACCTACTCATGGCTCCCCTCATCCTCAAAATGCATCTGCCCCTTTTCCCTGGCAGCCCCCCATACCTGGCTCCCTCCCTGAACACATTTGCTTGACTTCCTCCCTCCAAATCTTCAAATCCCTCCTCAAAACCTATCTCTTCCATCAACATTAAATGAGTAACTAAACCTTTGTAACTAAGCCAAGCATGTGCACCTGAGACCTCACGAGTTCATGTATGTATCCTTGTCTCTTCCTCTGTTTCCCCTCCCTTTGTCTTCCCCCATCATAATTCTAATGCTTAATAATAATAATAATAATAATAATACCATATATATACCATTTTACCATGTACTATTTACTGTGTACCACCTTCATTCCAGTAATGCACATGCACAAAATGCAAAATGCCACTTGCACATGCACATTACAGGATGAATGTGGTATGCAGTAAGTGGCACATAGTAAATTGGTATATGGTAAATGGCAGTAAATGGTAAATGGTAACGGTAAACAGGTATTTTGAAAAAAAAGTCTAAACCAAAAAAATGTCAAGATTCGGTATTTTTTTCCGATTATAGTTTCTTCTTGACTAAAATGAGGCGAGAACCATGGTTCTCGATGATAACTGAGAAATACCAGAGAACGGGTTTCAGCCCTATACAAAATCCAGCCTTGAACTACTAATCACTTTATTATAGTTCTAATACAAGAGCTATACAAGAAAGGGCTGGCTGCTACTTTTAATTCAGCCGCTAGAAGAACTCAGTCTTCATATTGCCCAATAAACTAGACAGCAATTTGTAAGGCTCACAGCTGCAATAGCAGTGTGGATAGGTAGCAAAGTTCTGCACTTGTCATGCCAAGGGTCCTGGATTCTAGTCTGCCCTGTAATAATGTTGTTGTGCTTTCTCTCTGATTGCTTCTATAAAAAAAACCTCAAACACACCTGAAGGTGCAAATGCTAGTTTCTTAGCATAAAGGTTTGAAATGAAAAAGGATGAGGCATACTGTTGAAGCACAGAATCAAGTTGACAAACTCCTGTGCCATGCTTTACATTCTCCAAGGCTATGGAAGAGTCTCCCTCTCACGTACCTAGTTTTATGTAGCTTGGGTTTCAGATCCCAAACCTGAATTGTGCCCATTTAGGCTGTATTCAGCTCTTATCCAAAGCCGAATGCACAATCCTAGCAGTCAGCATTAGGTATAAACCCAGACATGCTCAGCAAAATGTGTAGATATTGCTGGGGAGTCTCTGTGATTGGGGGATGACACATTGAGAATACAGCACTCACCACACTCAAACATGGGGCTAGGGAGGGGGTTGGACCCAACTTCCTAGCTCAGATGCATCTCTGGTTAATTCAAGTGATGTGATGCTTCCCACTCCTCAGAGATGTTTTCTGCACAGCACCCGTTCTGGTTCTGGTTCAGTCCAGATAGCCCTGGGCAGCTCTATGCTGACAGCAGCCAGGCATTTGGTCAGCCAGCTCCTGCAAGCCAAAAGGATTTATTTTTCTATTCCTTTTCCATTTTGATGGGTTTTGAGCGCTCTCAGAGGAAGAGGCTTTTCTTTTTATCAATTAGGAGCACACACATGCTCTCTCTCGCTCTCTCCCACCCTTGCTCTGCCTTTCTCCCAGCTCCCCTCGACTGCTGATTTCAGACAAAGATGTGCAAATACTTTGATCTGCTTGGCAGCCACCACTGGGGGATTGGCTTGGAGGTTAATTACACGCAGGCCGTCTCCAGCTGTGGCAGGGAGCCTTTCGGATGGAGAGGGAGCTGTCCCTTCCTCCCTCCACCCCCCTCCACACACTTCAAGGGGACAGGAGGCCAAGGAAGGTACCACTGAAACCCCTTTTGATATGACAAACGGTCTCCTTGCTGCCTCTCTGGTTCTTGTTTTGTTTGTCTAACTGATATGTGAAATATGGATGAGCTCTCAGTCATGGGGCCCTGTGTGCAGCCTCCATGAAACTCTCTCTTCTTTTATTTCCTAGCTTGGATGGATCAGGAGTTTGGCAATCTGTCCATCCGTCTGTGCTGTCTGCTTACATGTCTCTAGGCCTTATTTATTTCTTTGCACTTGATGTAGTTTTTCTCCTTATTCCCACCTGTCTTCTCCTCCTCCCTTGCAAATCTATCCACGCTTTTGACATCCATGTGCTCCAGCTGTCGTGGAAGGACAGGGAGTCTCAACTGCCATGGGAATTGCCTTTCCAATTCTTTGCTATATGCTGCATAGTGGGGAATTCTAGCCATGTAAGCTAGCAGCAATGCTGTACTGTGGTAGTAAACTGGGAGTGGTGGAAGCTAGGATTCCAGGGTTCTATGTATAGCTCTGGAACTGCACTGCCTGTGGCTCTTGGTCACTTTGCCTATGTGTACACGATTGGGATGGCATCACAGGATCAGTGTATCCTGCCTTTCTGGTTTGGGTTGGTTAGGTCTCTAATGATTATAAAGCACCAGGTCCATTGCGAGTGTTATTAGTGCTAATAATAATAATAATAATTAGCACTAGTAAAGCTTTTGGAAATCCTCACTTAAGATGATGCTGTATAGAGCAGAAACAAGTACCCACCAAAACGAACAAACCTGTTGAATCTGAACGATCTGACTCAAAATGGACAATCAGGTATCCAATGGTGTCTGACTGATCTTCATTTGATTATCTGTTTTCATTTTTATGCTGTTTTTAATAGGGCCAAGGCTCTGTGGGCTATGACCCCTTTAAGACAGTGCATGCCAGATGGGGTGATGTGAACGCTGGGCATGGCAAAGCCCAATGAATGTACATCAGCCTGGGCTGAAAACAAACTGAAGTGTAAAGGAACAGAGTGGGCAGATGCTGGCCTTTTAACACTGAAGAGTGTGGAGCCTCAGCCTGGTCACGCCCACTCAGACCTATAAGTGGAGGCAGCCTGCTGAAGAGGCTTCAGTCTCTGCCTGGACATTGAGGTGGAAGGAGCTCCCTGAAGATTGCTGTGGATGTGCTGAAGGAATGCCAAAAGAGTGAGTAGCCAGCCAGAAGACTGGGCCTGGCTAGACTAGACTTGATAGGGCTGTAGGGATGTGTGAACGTGGTTTGGACATTCGGAGTTTGGACCAAACTCAGACAGTTCAGATGGCTGAACTGAACGTGGAAACCCCCGAACAGTTCAGCCATGTTCAGGTGGGAAAAATGTGGCTGGCAGGCCCAGGGAGGCTGAGGAGCAGACTTCCTGGTGCCAGGGGTAGAGAGGGTTGGACTATCATCCAGCCTGCCCAATCACCATCCCTCTTTTCCTCAGACCACTGGCATGGCAGTCTGTGATTGGCCAGGGGCTAGGCTGCACAGAGTCAATGGGGCTTGTGGTAAGGCGGGCACAGCAAATAACAGAAGTAATTGCCCTTCCCCCCTTCCAATTCATTATGAGATAGCGACTGATCCTGTCAGCAGACGTTTTCAGAAGTTTCTCTCTCCCAGCAGTTTGTGTTCCTCCCAATCCATTGCCATCCTCCTCCTATTTCACCCGTTTCCACATATTTACCTCCATAGTTTCATTTATTTAGATTAGATTAGATAGATTTAGATGTTATTTTTATTTTTACCCCTCCCTATGTTCAGGGGCGGCTGGTGGGTTTGTAGGCTGGTGGAGCAGTAGGCGGGTTCAACCTTGCAAGCCGCCGGCGGGCCTGCAGGCCTAGGGGCGGAGCCAGGGCAATGGTAGGCAGAGCCAGGTGAAGCACTGCCACCAGGGAACAGAGAACCCTCTTATTGGGGTCCTGTACACTCTCTTTCCCACCGGATCCAAATTAACCATAGTAGGTTAAAAAAATAGATCACATTGCCATTGTCTACCTTTTCCTGAACCCTCGAATCCTCAATTTTCATGGCATGCTTGGCCACCTGTAGTCTTCTGAAGTTGTAGGCTTTGGGACAAGCCTTCCTTCTGGCTTGGAGAACTGGGAGGACTGAGTTAGCTCCCTGTTCTGCGACAAGCCAAATCAGAAGAGAATGAAAGGGAAGAGAAGGACAGGACAGAGGAGAAGTAGGAGGGAAAGGGTTTGGTTTTGGAGCACGAGAAGAGGAAGGGGGAAGAGATGGGTTCAGTGGGGAACAGGGGGAAATGGTTTCCTTGTTGTCTGCAGCCTTCTCTTCTGCCGTGCTCCTACCTACTTTCTCCTGTGTTTACAAGGAGATTGAGGCGAGGTGTGGAATCATGCCAGATTTCAGACAAACTGGATAGAAAAAAGAAGCAAATTACTTTAGATGTTTGCATTTTGAATGAAGTTTTACATTTTGCTTCTTTTTGGGCTTCTCTGCCAAAGAAGAGGTCCAAGACCCTCCCAATCCCAATGCCATCACTTACCATTATCCTGAACAATAGGGGTGAGACATGGGTGAAAACATCGGATACCGGTTTTACCGGATCTTGGATCTCGGAATACTGGAATACTGGATTAAAACTGGTATAACTGTACCAGATTTTTTCCCATTGAAATCAATGGGAGAAAAAAGTAAAACTGAAATTACCTGTAATATAGAGACAAAATGTACAGATTCAATGACAGATTCACTTGTTGTTTTCTTAACTGCTAACCACCAGACCACACTTTGTGCCCCGTAGCCCCCACAGCCCCAGTAGCCCCAAGAGCTACCTGCACTGCACTGAGGCATCCTGTGGCTGTTGAAGGGGGTCTGCTGCTGCTGCTGTCGTTGCCTGGTCGCTCTGATGCTCCGATGCTCCTCCAGGGACCTGTGGGAGAGAGACAGTCATCATGAGCTCTGGGGGGTGGGGGGAAGCACAGAAGCTGGCCACGTGGGCTGGCTTGTCCCCTCCCCAGAAGCAGCTGGGGCTACTTAGCCCAGCTGCCAGTGGTTCCACCAAAGGGTGTGGAACTTAGGGGCACTTCTGGGCTGCAGGGGACTTAGGGGGGTTTGGCAGGTAGGGGTTTTTGATAGGGCTAGGGAGGAAGGGGGGTGTAGGTGGGGAGGTTACAGGGAGGGGGGTTGGTGAGGGTGTCCCAGTGCTAAACCCTGGTGGCAGCAGGGGGAGGGGTGTGGGGAGGGTTATTGGTGGTGGTGGGGAGGGACCCGTTCCCTGTGAGAGATGGAACTTGGGTGTGGGGGGGTATGTTTTGTGCTGGCCCCTGGTGGCAGCAGGATGGCCAGAGGGATTGGGGGGG
>QEPC01005543.1:84362-119195 GCA_003113815.1 Sphenodon punctatus | reverse complement strand
TCAATCCCCATTGACTCCGTGCAGCCTAGCCTGTGGCCAATCGCAGACTGCCAAGCCAAGTGGTCTGAGGCAAAAAGGGATGGTGATTCAGCAGGGGGAAGTCATTTGACTCAGCTAGGAGCAGACTTCCAGGCACCAGGGGTGGAGGGTGGACTCCACCCCTGGTGCCTGGAAGTCTGCTCCTAGTTGTCAAATGACTTCCCCCTAGCCCTCCCTGCTACATTTGGCCTTCCAGTGACCTGACAGACCATGTTTTAGCCACCTGAACACAACCGAATGCGATTAGAACTGAACGAACGGTTCGGCCATTTCGTCGTTCGGTGTTTGGATCTGTTCAGTGTGTTCGCCATTTCGCCGTTCAGTGTTCGGTTCCATTCGGTATGTTCACGTTCGGTTTCGTGTTCATGTTCGGTTGTCCGAACAGGCCGAGTTCGGGCCGAACACCGAACTACCGAACCGCGTTCGCCCATCCCTACAAGGAGGGAAAGTGCTACTCACACAAGGAACACAAAGAGTTGAACAGAACACTAAGACTCACCAACACAATTGACACAGGTTGCAAGGAAGAACACTGACGCCAAGCAGAGCACAAGCTAGAGAGGTACAGCAATAGACATAGGCAGAGCAAGAGTCAAGGACAGACTAACAGATGTTCCATATCTGCCACATCCCTCAGCAGCCTTAAATAGTGCAGAGAGCCAATCAGGCCTCTACCAGATGTGAGTGGGATGCACAAAGAGAAAGAGAGAGAGAGAATACCATCGTAGGAAAGCCAACTATTGCAAAACCCAGGCAGTGGTAAAAGGCAACCCCACTGAAGCCTGAAGGTCAGGGGTTCAAGGCCCAGCCCTGATACCTTGATGGTGGAGCAGCTTTAGATTGCTTAGAAACCTTTTTTTTGGGGGGGGAGCCAGTTTCTCCATTCCAATCGTATTCTAGTTATTAGTTAGCACTGTCCTGGCTCCTCCTTAACATTGTGGTTTAAGATCTGTGGGGAAACGTATTGGGGTCCTCTCAAAGTACTTCCTCCATCACCTGGTTTATCTGGGTCTGCATCCCCAGAAGCTACCAGGAACCCTAAGGTTGCAAGATGCACAGAAGTGTTAGTGCCTACCGCAGGAGAAGTTGAACAGCACTTCTTGGCAGCAGGATCAGGTTTCCATTCTTCCTGTGATCCCCCCGAGTAAGGCTTGTCACTGGCATCATTGTCGGCCTCAGGATCAGTCTCCACAATGGTGTCTGTAACAAATCCACTTTCAAGACCATGAACATCCTCCTCAACCGTGTCATCATCGCGGTTTGACTCTGCAGCGACAGTCCCCTCCTCTTCTTCAGCAGCAGGGATTGTCATTGGCTCTGGCATGGGTGGATTCTCCTGTGGAAGAGTCCGTGGACTAGCGGGGCTGTCCTACCAAAAATGGCAATTTCTAGAAGGCTCCCAAGATAGAAGAGCCCAGCCCAGCCCTGCACACAGCGGCATCCCAAGTTTCTGAAATTGTTCAAAGATGGCCTTTGACTTCGGTTCTGCTGAACCCAGAAGTTCTGAACCGAAGTACATGATCTTTAGCAGGTTCCAAAGTTTATCAAAGTCTTCATTTCGCCACTAAAAGGGATAGATATGGACAGGAATATGATTGGAATGGAGAAAATAATCCCAGTCACCTCAGAGGAGGAAGAAACCTTAGGGTTCCTGGTAGCTTCTGGGGATGCAGACCCAGATAAACCAGGTGATGGAGGAAGTATTTTGAGAGGACCCCAATATATTTCCCCACAGATCTTAAACCACAATGTTAAGGAGGAGCCAGGACAGTGCTTACTAATGACTAGAGCACTGACAACAGCAGAAATACAAGAGAAAGCGCAGGGCCAGATGGAGAGCTTACTCAGTGTAGGCCACTTTTACATGAGATAATTGTTGTGTGAGAGTGACTAAAATACGCATGTTAAGTGCTTCGTTGGAATGTAAATATGCACAGTTTTGAGAGAAAGACATGTTTAAGAAAGTCCACGAAATTGGGGAAATGGGATTTATGAAGATCTAGATAAAAAAGCCTTGGAGAAAATGAGGAAGAGGGCTAGGTTAATGAAGACACAAATGAGTGATTCAGGACACTGCTTAGTCATGAAGAGAGCCCTGATGGTACTAGGAATAGAAAAGACTAAGAAGACTCAGTATGGGAGCTATGAGGATCTAATTGGTTCCAGAATCCTCTAAGGGAGTTACCCTCTGATCTTGACTGCCATCCACTTGATGACATTGTGGTTTTGTGGAATACTCTGCTGACTGAGGCCAACGATCAGACAGCTCCTAGACGTACGCTTCCTCGGCATCGACACCGCAGGTTGCCATGGTTTCTGGAAGGCCTGCGGAAACCGAAACAGGTAGAGTGGCAGTTGGAGTGACGGTGGTGCTGGTCTCGTGCTGAAGCTGATGAATTGCGGCATAGAGCCAGTTTATGGGCTTATGCCATGGCTGTCAGGGCAGTGACGAAGGATTTCTTCACTACCCTGATAGCATTTGTCAAGTCTCATCCAGCAGAGCTTTTCCAGGTGGTGAGGGACTTGGTCAGTCCGGCCTCCGTCCACCTGGAACTGGAGTCTTCCATTGCCCATTGTGACATGTTTGTTGAGTACTTCGTGAATAAAGTCACTCAGATTCACCATGAGTTCAATTCTACGTTTATGATAATAGGAGAACTAGAGGTTATGGAGGCTCCGTGTTGTCCGGTTTTGTGGAATGTATTTCAGTGGGTGATGCCCACCGCTGCGGCGGACATTCTGGGGACTGTTAGAGCCACATTTTGTGAACTAGACCCATGCCCGTCCTGGCTGGACAAGGCCAGCTGGGAGACGTTGGGGGCCATTGCTGGTGGGTGTTGTCAATGCCTCCCCGTGGGAGGGCAGGGTGCCAGACTGCCTCAAAGAGGCGGTGGTGAGGCCCCTGCTCAAAAAAACATCACTCAGCATTGACTCTCCCATTAAGTATTGGCCAGTCTTTAACCTTCCCTTTTTAGCGAAGGTTATTGAGCGGGTGGTGGCTCAGCAGCTGCAGCAGCATCCGAACCACATCAGTTTTCTTGATCCCTTGCAGTCCGGCCTTCATTTGGGTTATGGCACTGAGACTGTATTAGCGGCTTTGGTCAACAACCTTAGCCAGGAACTGGATCATAGTTATTTGACCCTTTTAATCCTTTTAGATCTGTCAGCTGTGTTTGATACCATTGATCATGAGATGCTGGTGTCACTCACCTGTGGGACTATGCCGGGGTGGGTGGAACCGTACTTGAATGGTTCCACTCCTTCCTGGCTGGGAGAACCCAGTGGGTGGTGATCAGGAATTGTTCATCTTCTCTCTGGAAGCTCACGTGTGGAGTTCTGCAAGGCTCTATTCTGTCCCCTCTCTTTGTTCAACGTGTATATGCAGTCACTCGGCGAGGTTGTGAGATGGTATGGGATGTGGTGTCATCAGTATGCTGATGAAACCCAGCTCTACCTCTCCTTTTCATCCGACCCAGACCCAGACGGCAGTCCTGGTGCTTACCCGATGTTTGGCAGCTGTGTGGGATTGGATGAGGGCGAGCCGTATGAAACTAAATCCTGACAAGACGGAGGTGATGTTGGTGAGGAGGACGGTGGGTGTGGTGTCCCCCATCATTGATGGGGTTCGTCCCCCACTGGTCACTCAGGTTCGGAGTCTGGGGGTACTCCTCAAATCTGCAGCTTCACCTGGATCTCCAGATTGAGGCTGTGGCAAGGAGTGCTTTCTGCCAATTACATTTGGTGTGATGGCATCGGCCGTATGTCTTTGACTCTGACCTGGCCACTGTCATCCGTGCCTTCATCACCTCAAGATTAGACAATTGTAATGCACTCTATGTAGAGCTACCTTTGGTGACAGTCCAGACACTGCAGCTGGTGCAGAATGCAGCGGCCCGTCTCCTTATGGGGATGGGTCACAGTGAGCACATTACACCAGTGCTCCGAGTTCTGCACTGGCTGCCGATAGACTTCTGAGCCTGTTTCAAAGTGTTAGTGCTTATCTATAAAGCCCTATATGGTCTGGGCACCCTTCTTGATGTCCCCCAGGTGGTGTGGGGGCACCACCTGGGGGACAATGGAGAGGGCATTCTCAGTGGCAGCGCCCAGGCTGTAGAACTCCCTTCTGGTGTTCTGCCAAGCCTTTGGTGAGGGAGGTGGGTGAAAGGAGGTGACGGATGGTTGGGGAGGATGGGTTTTTAATTTTCTTTCATTCCTCCCTTTTATGTATTTTATATATTTTATGTATATTTTAAAATAATTTCATTTTTCTAAGCCACCTCCAGCGGCTTATAAATGTTGGAAATAAATAAATAAAATAAATAAATAGGTGAGGTAGCTATGGAAGGGATGAAGGAGATGGCAAGAAGATTCACAGCCTAAGTGTAACCTGTGAGTTAGGGTTCTGAGACCTGTGAGATTCTTGTGGCCTGAGAAATAACTGGCACCAGACAGAAATAAAGAGAATATAACTGACTGGCAAAATCTTAAATGGTTTATCATATGCACTGAGTTTTAAAAAAATCACAATCACCCAGGAGGCAGTCTCCAGGAGATAATACAGAAAGAAAGACAACGTTTTTAAATGTAAAGGCTCAGTGCAGCTACAATAAGTTTCCCTTGTAACAGAATTAACCATTGAAAGTCAGCAAACTTTACAGTTTACCTCAACCCCAAACACCATTATGCCGTTTCAATTTAACACATCAGCCAGGGCAATATAATGCAACTCAAATATAAATAAGGACAAAGAACTTAATTACAACCAATGTGACTGCATCACACTATTTGTTAGAGGCATGGGGAAACCTCATAAAGTCAGTCCAGCATCCATGATCCAAACACAGCTTCCAGGAAATAACAGAAATCCTCTCCACAGCAATTCATTCAGCTTCTGCTACACCATGTACAGTCCTGTTCATATCTCTGCTCCTCTTTTCTCTTCGACCCTCTGGACTGACTGATCACTCACCTGTAAATGTAAGTGAAAGCTGTAACTCTCATACAGCTGGCTAGTAGCAAGGAGGCCTTCCCCCCTCATCAGTAAACAGATCTGTGCCCAGATCTGGTTTTGGAGGGAACTGTCAACAGTGAGCCTTAAAGCTAGAGGCTCCCTTTTCCACCAGCAGGGGCTTACTTGCATCAATGCAAAGTTAACTATTTCTAGTAACCCAGGGTTACATTCTCCCCTCCAAACTTCCTGACCAATCCTGGCAGATAGGAAGATATACCCTTCCCCAAGGGGACAGTGTGGGCATAATGTCTGGTCTGCAGATGAAAAGCACAAGCTGGACTTGGTAACTCTTCTTCTTCTGGAGAGCAAAAACCACAGGGTAATAACAAATCAGGGTACAAGGTCTTTGTCCTTCCTTCCTGACCATCAAGTCTGCCTTGTTCTCCTGCTCCTTAGTTGTCATCACCCTCCACTATCTCTCCTTGCACAGGAGTGTTGAAATACTGTGGTCGACGCCCATAGGGTATATGCATATAATAAGGTGGGTATCGTTGCTTGCGGTAGGGACCGCGCTGTTGTGATTGACCTTCTGGAATGCTCTCTGATCCCTCATTCTTTCCCCCACTCTCACAATTGTGGTAGATTTGCTGGTGGCTACATGGAGGACCCCTACGATATGGATATTGTCTGTACTGGTCTGCTGAGTATTTACTGTCTTGCACTGGAACTCCTAGGGATGGGAGAACGTAGTTCGGAGTTTGGAACACACTTGACCACTTCGGTCGATCGAACCGAATTTCCGAACCGAACTCAATTTGTGAATCGAACTGAATTTCCAAACTCGGTTATGTTCGCCCATCCCTATAAAATAATATTCTATTTAGTTCAATGGGGTTTTGGAGTTCAGATCAAACTCGAATAGTTCAGTTGACGAAACCAAACTTCCGAACCGAACTCGATTTTCGAACCCAACTGAACCAAACCAAATTTCTGAACTCAGTTATGTTCACCCATCCCTAGGAAGTCCACCAGGACTTGTAACATTAGCTGCCTCCGTACCCTTCTCTCCTTCAACCACATCAAATTCCACACTTTCCATCTCCTACACTGCAAAGATACTTCCTGGGATTGTTTTTCTTTATGGCAGTCTGTTGGACAAAGACATCTTCCTTGGTGTCATTCCTGTTGATTAAACCGTAACCGTTCCTTATGTTGAACCATTTCACTGTCCCCAAAATGTATTTTCAGACGTTACGAGATCACAGTCAACCACAGTCAATTCCCTGTGGTGGTTGTGACCACGTAACGTCTGATGGGGGGAACGGATGTTCCCCCCCAAATGTTCTCCATGGTCAATCGCGGTGGGGAATCACATTCACCACACGATCGGCCGAACCGGCGGGGCCAGCGGTGATCGCGTGGTGAAGGCGATTCCTCACCGCGATGAACCGAGCCGTCACGTCAGGACGGCAGCCATGGCCTGGAATCCCTGCAGGCTGCGGCCGCATTGACTGTGGTGCCCGCCCATCTCCCCAGAGGGCGGGAAGCAGGGGAGCGTGGGGGGGGGCATGCGGCCGCACGTTGCACCGCGCGGCCCCGCCCCCTCCACGATTCCCTGCCGGGAGCCCCCGGCACATCTGTTGGGCCGTGACGTGGTGGCCCTGGCGGGGGATCAACAGATTGGTTTCGTGAGGGGGTCAATTGGCCCTGTTATGTCTGAAAATACCCATTGTGATGACTTTCTTGCCCCCTCTAGGGGGCAAGGACAAGATTCCTTCCACCTTGCAACTCTCATGCTGGGGAATAATTATGCTCCCAATTAATTAGCCTGATAGGCATGGGTTTGTGGTTATACATCACTCACTGAGAACGAGTTATAGCATATGTAACAGCCCACCCTGGTTGCAAGGACAACTCTCACAAATAATCTGGCCCAGCTTTAGTATGGCATTCCTCCATTAGCTGTTTAAGGATATTAGCTCCCACTATTAAAGGAACAGCAGCAATATACTGGTGATCGGGGCAGATTAACATTAAGATATTTAACTTCTTGCTACTGCCACAGTTCTGGGAAGGAAACTGGACTTCTTCCTCAAGGTATCCAAGGCAATGGTCAGTCTGCCCTGCTGCTCGTTCAACTCTTAAAATATTGCTTAGAGGATACAACTCTCTATGTGGCAAGTGATTCTGAAAGAAGGACTAGGAGGTAAAAGTGACTTGGGATCCTGTATCAAGCAAACATTTAAAATGAACTCCATC
Organism: Sphenodon punctatus; assembly: GCA_003113815.1. NCBI lineage: Eukaryota > Metazoa > Chordata > Lepidosauria > Sphenodontia > Sphenodontidae > Sphenodon > Sphenodon punctatus. The sequence continues at coordinate 111,946 of QEPC01005543.1, read as the reverse complement.
CACCACAGATGAACTTTATATCCAAAAAGCATTTAAGATATATAGGTATGTGCTAAAAGGTAGCAGGTTGTGAGATGATTGAGCTCACCACCAGAGTATCTAAGGGCTGGGTAGAGGATTTCTCCCCAGACCCATTATAAAGGTATATAACTGAATATTGTAAGGTAGCAGCGTGTAAGGCAATTGTGCCAGCTACCAGGGTAAACTGTATGAGTGCTGGGTGGAGGATGGCTCCCAAGATACAAGAAACTGTATGCGAGTGCTGACTGGAAGTCGGATCCACAGACACAATTAAACCTGGTGGAACAGGCTGGACATAAGGGGTGATAGGGAGGCCAGTTAAGGCATTAAAGCCTGGATTGTGGGTGCTAGACTCTGATATACACAGAATGGCTGGTGAACTATATATGTAGTAGGTTGGACTATGACATGTTATGTGTATAAGTATGTGATATAACCTCTGCCCTAGTATGGAGTTGGGATAGACAGGACTAACATGTGGTAATCCCATCTCCAAAAACAGGGAGGTGTGTAACAGGGCAGAGGCCCTGTTGTCTACGGCCCCTTTAAGAAAGTGCATGCAAGGCAGGATGATGCTGGCGCTGGGTGTGATGAAGCCAGCCCTATGAATGTACATCATCCTGGACTGAAAACAGGCTGAAGTTGCTGTGGAATGCCCTCCTGGTGATGTTTCGCTCAGCTCGCATCTCCTTGCTTTCCATAGCAACTGCAAAACTTGGCTCTTCCATTAGGCTTTTTGTGGGGGGAAGGGGAGGATGGGTTAGGTAAGGGGCGAGAGACATTTTTTACATGCAGATCGGGGTCATGTGGTATTATGCATTTTTACATTTGTATATTTATATATTTTTATATTTACTTTTATGTTATTGGTGTTTTACTGTTGTTATTATTATATTTTATATGACACTGTTAGCCACCTTGAGTCACCATTGGTGAGAGTAGGGATGGGCAAACGCGGTTTGGAAGTTTGGAGTTCGGACTGAACTCGGTCTGTTCGGTTGACCGAACTGAACTTCCAAACCAAACTCGAACTTCAAACTGAACCGAAGCCAATTTCTGCACTCCGTTCTGTTCGCCCATCCTTAGTGACAACACACACCAAAAAACCTGGTTTTGAATGGCCGAACTTGGTTTGGAAGTTCAGAATTTGACCGAACTCGGTCTGTTCAGTCGACCGAACTGAACTTCCAAACCGAACTCGAATTTCAAACCGAACCTAACCGAATTTCCGAACTCGAATTTCAAACTGAACTGAACCGAACTGAATTTCCGAACTCCGTTCTGTTTGCCCTAGGTGAGAGAGGGTGAGATAAAAACCTAAATAAATAAATAAATAAATGAATGAACAGAGTGGGCAGATGTTGGCCATCTAAGGCTGAATTGTGTGGAGCCTGGTCACGCCCACTCAGGCCTATGAGAGGAGGCAGCCTGCTGAAGAGACTTCAGTCTCTGCCTGCAATCTTGAGGTGAAAGGAGCTCTCTGAAGACTGCTGTGGATGGTGGCGAAGGAATGGCAATAGAGTGAGTAGCCAGCCAGAGGACTGGGCCTGGTTGGGCTAGAGCTGATAGTAGGGGTGGGAATTCTGGTTGGCCGGTACCGAGATCCGATATTGCCGGTATTTTGGTGTATCGGCTTAATCAGATAAATCCAATACTTACCTGTACTGGCATACCGGATTTTTAACATTGGCCATGGTACCGGATTTTTTACATTGCGGCCACTGACGTCAATAGCCGCAATGTAAAAAATCCGGTACCGCGGCCAATGTTAAAAATCCGGTATGCCAATACCGGTAAATCTGGTACCAGGGACATCCGATACTGGTACATCTGGTATCCAGTATTCGCCCCAGTGTCCCACCCCTAGTTGATAGGGCTGGGGATGCTGGAGGGGTTGCATTCCCAATGTTAGTAAGGCTTCTGTATAGAAGAAATACTGGATAAGAACTGAAGACTATGTAAAGACAAAATAAAAACTTGATATTTAAGCTGATTCCCTAAAGACTGGTGCTGCTTGGGGCTTGATCCTGCAGGGACTTACCCTGGGCACTGCCACCCTGATACAATGCTCATTCAGTTATCTGTTTGTCCAATTCCAGTTTTTGCCCTACCTATTCTCATTGTTACTGGTGGAAACAATGGAAAAAACAAGCACACAAAACCAGAAACAACCAAAACTGGAAATGACCCAAACTGAAACTGACTGAAATATCCAAACATGCAACAGTTTGGTTGCTTGAACATCATGACAAATGTTGTCTGGGTCAGCTACAGCCTACCCCAAATTGTGAAAAAACTCCACAAACATTTATTCTGCTACCCATTTCAGCTCTAGTGCTGCAGAAATGACTGGGTAGAGTAGTCTATCCCCTCCCCTCACCCCACTCCACCATTGTTAATGATATACCCCACACTGTCCATTGGCAGCTGGGGTCACCACAACCTACTGGTACCTGGATTAATCTGCCACCAAGCCAACCACTCACATATTTCCTGGCCAATTCCCTCCTTTGCAGGGGTGAAACATGGCTTTGCTGGAGCAGCTTCCTCTGTAGGAGCCCATGTTAGCTACTTTAGATCAGTGAAGGGGCTGTGGGGGGCGGGATCAGATTCCCCCTTAGATAAGAGGGGGCTGCACAAGGGCATTGAGGTGTGTGCACTGTGGGGTTATTTGATTAGGCCAAGTCATGACTGCTCCTGACCTGTTGCCTAGTCAGGAGAGAATGTGACTGGGCTGCTTCCACTAAGCCGGTAGACGAGGTGATTGTTCTGTACTGGGGACCTTTCACAATTTTGTAATGAGTTGGGATATGGCTAGTACTATACTAAACGTTTCTTCTTCCTAAGAGACAGCTAAGAAGTGTATTCAAAAATTAAACTCATGGAAGGAGATGGCGCTGATGTCAAAATCCAGCAGTCAAATCAAATCAAATTATTTATTATTGCGTAGCCATTGTCCATAGCAAAACAAGACACAAAAAAAACACAACCATGTCACAATAGAGCAATATAAAACACTTAAATATACAGGAAACCATAACAATATCCCATTGGGCAAAAGACTATGTAATTAAATTATGGGGCTCAATATTAGGCATCTTCAGGACCCCAGGTCATTTAGGGGCCTGCTAGCCAAAAATCTTTCTCTGGTCTGAAAAATATCTATTAAAAAAGACATTGCAGCATGGGTAATTTCAGGCTTGCTATCTGCCAGGAAAAATCTCACAAGTTCCCGTGGAGATCTACCTGGCAGTTTATCCATAAACTTAGCCAGCCAAAGGGCCCTTGAAGAGTCATAGAGATGGCAGTCACAAAATATACGCTCGGCAGGTTCGATCGAGAGCCTGTCATAAGGGCAGAGTCTCAGATGGAAAGGCAGTCCTCCATACCTCCCCTCCAAAACTCGTGAGGGTAGAGCATTGCACCTAGCCCGGAGAAACAGATGGATTTTTCTATATGAGCAGGTAAATAGGAGGTAGTCGGCTGGCACCACCGGTTTCAGACTTAATTTGGAGTAATGAGCCAGTGACCTACATGAAGAAGTAGTGGCAAAATCCTCCTGCCTACTTAGATTGAGAAATCTACCAGAGATCTCCGCCTTGGTGCCCCCCAAATCCTTTAACAACAGCTCAGGGGGAGAGAGGCCTGAGGATCAGATTTTGGTTACAATCGCCTTGCTCCAAGAGCTCTTATATGGGTTCTCTCGTAGGTAGAGAAAAAGACCAGCATTCGCATGCTGCACTGAATTAATACGCAGCCATAAAGCAGCAGCTTGCTTCCAAGGCACTATACTCCAAGGAAACTGGCCAGTTTCCAATCGGACTGCAGCAGAAGGCACACAATTAGGGATTTGCAACAGCACACACAAAAAACTTGCCTGCAGGACATCTAAGTCCTGTGATCGCTGAACAGCCCAAATAGCGGCCCCGTAAAGAAGTTGGGCCTTGGTCTTTGCTTCTAACGCCCTAAGGGCTGGAACAAAAAAACCCACCAGTCCTCTTGTAGAAAAAGCGCAACAAGGCGGAAATACACCCCTTGGCCTGAACAGTGGCCATATTTTTGTGATGGCTCCACCGGAGGGTGGCCTGAAACAAAATGCTATGGTATTTATAAGAAAAGACCTTGAAAATATCTAGCCCATTAATCTACCACCGATATTTTTTTCCCCTTCCCAAAGATTAACACCTTGGTTTTAAGGTTGCTCACACTCAATCTACTGGATTTGCAGTAGTGACCCAGGGCAGCCAACTGCCTCTGTAAGCCCACCCCGGTCTGGGAAAGGACCACCGCATCATCCGTATACAAAAGACATCCTAATGGATGTATACCTAACTTGGGCGGGAAAAAGGAGCTTCTTGACATTGTCAGAACTAGGGCTGATGCGGCAGAAGCTTTTACCGCGCCACAATTCCATTCTGAAAACTCTGCATCCGATGTTGCGCCCCGCGGAATTCTGCTCGGTACCGCCGCAATTCTGCATTTGCCACTACAGGAATCCACAGATGCGGCATTTATGCGCTTTATTGCTTTTTCCGATCTTCGCCGTTGTTGCGTACAATCGGTGGTCTTTTTTCGCCTTCTGCCAATTTAATATATGAGAGACAGTCATGAGCGTTTATTGTGGTTCTGCGAATGGAGTATGCAGCGCTGCTGTACTGCTGCGCATGTGTGTGCTGGGCTCAGGAGAACTGACTGCTGGTATTGTCCCTCTGTGCCACAATCACTGCCCATTCTTTTCAAATACATACATGCATATGTTCTGGGTGGGAGTTCAAGGAACGGTGTTTTTATTTAATGGTAAATTGATATTTTATGTACACGTAAATTGAATTCCAAACTAAAGGTTTTTTTTAGCAAAACTCCTGTTGGGAGTTTAAGGTGACCTGTGTATTGGCTGACTGAGTCATTTTTTACATCATCAGACCAGCTCAGAAAGTTGAAGGAATGAAGGAATGAAGTTGATGCATGCAGAAGAGTTTGCTACAAGCCTCATTCCGCACTTCCTCAGTCTAGAAGAATTCACAAACGCAACAGAACTCTATTGTCATAGTTGTTAAGGTTCCCGCTTGCTATACACTTTGAAGCTGTCATTGTGCAGGTTCAAATCCCCACTGTTCCATGTCACTTTAATTTTATTTTTTTACTTTTACATTAGTGTTATTGTTTGTTAATCAATCATAAAATTACTGCTGTGTTGTGTTGTTTATGGCATACTTTGTATGCCAAAAAAATATGCTTAGTTATTACATCAACCCAAGACTGAGTAGCCTTAAAAGCCGAGGCAAGCGGTGTGAGAGTGCTATTATGCTGCACCCGTAGCGCAGCCGGCATTACGCTCACTCGCAGTCACCGACCGCCGTCGCCGATGCCATCACTGACTGCCCCACCCCCACCTGTCCTTACATACCCAGTAGCTATCCCTCCCCCAGACACCAGAGTTCTGTAGTGCTGGTGGGCAGCAATCGGCAACAGACGGGGGGGTGGGGAGTGCAGGTGCTGCCCGTGCCTGCCCGGTCTTGCTGGCAGTGACTGGGTGTCTGCTCCTGATCCGTCCTGAGTCCTCCTGGAGGTCCACACAACCCACCTGTTAATTGTTTGAATAAAGATTTTGAAATTTATTTATTGAATATAGCCATCCTCCGCATCTCTAGTGCTTTTACAGAGGCCGTCCCATGCTCCCACTCCCACCAGATAGACAGAGTGAGATGGCTTAAAGCTGACAGCCACAGGCATTTAACAGGTAGGCGGCTTTATTTCACATTGGCCATGTGAAAGCATGGCCTCTTAAGCCCGGCCTCGGAGTCACAGTCACATGATGATGAGCAGCTGAGTGAATGAGATTCATCCGAATGAATGTGAATGACGCATTCACATTGTGAATTCACATTCACGGGTGTGTGAATGGCATTCATCTGCATCACACACCAGCCACCATGCCTACCTCTTTGTTATGTTAACAGTTAACACTAAACAGCTAACTGCAGTAAGTAGGGTTAGTTTAAACACCCTCTAAGCGTTATGAAACTATACGTCCCCCGAACCCCACTCATGTTACCTCCCCTCCCTCCCCCGAGAGTGTTTAAGTTCCAACTTGCCATGTACCTGGTACATAGTTTGAAATGTTTGACTGTGGTTAAACTGTTGCTAGTGTCATGTCAGAAAACACCCTTAGTGCACTCACTGCATCTGCATCTATCTTGATTGCAGAAACAGTAGAGATATACAGGGAGGTACTGGGAGGGTGGAAATAGCATTTTAATCTTATAATTTTTTGAGACAGGTCCCACTCCCTCCCTGCCCAGTGTGCTTACAATCGAAGATGGACAAGGATGGGGGGAACGCACAGGGAAAGACAGATATACATGTATTTCCATTTTACATATGGGGAACTGTCAACTGAGATGAGAGGTTTTGACTTCTCCCCAAGGCCACTCAGTGATTTCACTGGCTATTTCAATTTGAGTCCTGGTCGCCTAGGTCCAACCAGCAGCACTTTATCTACACATTAGAGCTTTAAAAGAGTCCTTCTCGTGTGGCTCAGCATCTCTGCTTTGGGGTAGAAGTACAGAAGAAGATTACACCCTTTTTCTGCTGAATTCCCTTCTAATCATCTGGCTTATAAAGTAAGTAGGCATACACACACACACATACACACTCCCCCATTTTAAAGCCAAAATATGTACTCATGGGGATACTAAATGAGTAGTGCCCATTGCAATGGCTAATCCACAAATGGTAGGTTGCATAATCCATACTTGATGGGTATCCCCATTTATTCATTCAAATGCATAGTTCCCCTCCCAACTATGGATGCATAGTTTCCCTCTGCACCCCTCCAGGCCACACATCCACCCTGATACCTCTTCACCCCTCCAGGCCATACACCCACCCTGATCCCTCTGCACCCCGCCAGGCCATGCTGCTGTCTGTCTGTCATCACCTCCTCCACCCCTACCGGTTGGATGTCCTCCTCGCCTCGCTTCCCTGGTCTCTGTGTTGGTTGAATGCTCTCCTGTATGTGTACTCTGCTAGGTTCCAGCAGCTGTGCTTTCTCCATCCCACCCCTTGTTCGCTTATAATGTTGCAGCCACCAGCCAGTGGCCTTATCACCTGTCCTTGGAGCTCCACCATCCCCTCCTGCCTCTCCAGGGCTTGCGGAGTGGAGCCCCCCTTTCCTTGCAGTTAGTATCAGGCACGTGCTGCTGCTGGACCATGGCTGGATGCTGCTCTTCCCCTGGGCTCGCAGGCATAGCAACCCATAGCTGGAGCTTCCATGAAACCATGGCCCTGTGTGATCTTTGGCATTCCCCGGCTGTGTAATTGCTTGCCAGCTGCCTGGACAGCCGCACAGGTGCCTATGCAAGTATGAGTTCTGGGCTGCGCTACTTTGGGTATGAGTTGAGTGCCCACAATTGCCGGTTGCATGAGGAGATGCTGGGCCTCTGTCCCTTTCCCAATCACATCCCAGAGATGAGGTACTCACATGTGGTGTGGTCCGTGGCAGAGACCGTGTCTGCTCTGTATGTGTGCAGCCTGTCCACCTTCATGGCCTGTCTGGTGGAGGGGGGCCCTGCCATGGCTGTGTCCTTCTTTGGCTGTGTCCACAGGGCCCGTGGATACCAGCGGTTGCGTGGTGCAGCCTATCACCGCCTGTTGGAGCTGGGTCACCTTCCGTGGCCCCCAGCTGCTGACTATGGCTTGCCGGAGCCCACCACAGTGGAGCTGATGGCGCTGGATGGTGTGTGGTCCCAATCCGATGTGCAGGTGGGGCTGGCCATGCTGGATCCCTTTGAGGTGTACTACCTGGTCGCACACCACATGTCTGAACTGGAATACCATTGGGGCATGCTGCAGTGGACCTACTACATGCACCTGGTGGGCCACTTGGCTCCTGGCCCCTTCTTGGTCCCCTGCAGCTGGCTGTGCCTATGAGTCCCCCTGTGCCTTCCGTGCCCTGGGTGCAGATGGCCCCGCTGTGAGCTCCCGCCTCCGCCTTGTCACTGTGGGTCATTGCCCACCTCCTCCATAATGTGCAGGGCTTCCTCCAGTGCTGTCTGGTCCCTGGGGTTCTGCTGCCCCTGCCTGTGCCTGTGTGGGCCCCCTCCACGCCTCCCCCCCGTCCGCCTCTGCATGCGACTGCTCTTAGTCTTAAACTCTGTGGCTGCCTTTTCCTGTGGCTGTGTGTGTCATCATGATGTCTGAGCTGGCACCCAGCGCAGGTGCTGCTGTGCTGATCTAGAGCTTCCTACTCCAGCTGGGATTCCTCCTGTGCCCATGTCACCCCCCTCCAACAACCCTCCATGGGTGACTCTGTGACCATGGGGTCCTGACTCCTGGGGCCCCCTGACCGCACCTCCTGGCATCCTCCCCGGGGGGGGGCGGTTTGGACTGGCTGCGGTGTAATGTAAACTGATGCAATGTAAACTGAAATCTCAATTCTTGATTTTCAGTGATGCAATGTAACAATGCATCGATCACAATTCATGTAACACTGTGAATGTTAGGGAGGGAGATCAATGTAACACAATGTAAGGGAGATCATATTATTATTTTTGTTCTTCATAATGTATGTTGTAACTGTCTGTATCCCTGTTTAACCACACAGATCCCATTTCTTAGCTAAGCCATGCAGCCAGGCCTCATTCAAGAACCATGGCATTCAATAAATAATAAATAGTATTCATTATTTTCAGAGTGTTTTCCAACTGGCCATGCCATCCGAGTGCATTAATTAGGGTTGGGTGAATTTGATGATTTCCCCCACCCCCACCTGGTTTGGAGTCTTGGAAGGGACTAGTTGGGACGGAGTGAACACATGAACCCCCCCACCCCTGCCCCACCTCAAAGAGTTAGGAAACTACAACTGACTCCCTCCCCATCCCCTCCCCCCGGCCGAGAGAGTGATTTGATTTCAAACTTGCACTCCAGTGCAGTAGGTTGGTTGGGGGGAGGGGAGGGACTAGTCGGGATGGAGTGAACACATGAATTCCCCCGCCCCAGCCCCACTTCAAGAGTTAGGAAACTACAACTGAGTTCCTACCCATCCCCTCCCCCCCGGCCGAGAGAGTGATTTGATTTCAAACTTGTGGTCCAGTGCAGTAGGTTGGCTGGGGGGAGGGGAGGGACTAGTTGGGAGTCGGGACAGAGTGAACACATGAACTCCCCCCGCCTCAGCCCCACCTCAAAGAGTTAGGAAACTACAACTGACTCCCTCCCCGTCCCCTCCCCTGACACTAACAAAATGGGCTACTTTTTAAAGCTAAGAACTTTGAGGGACCTACTTAAGCTACTTTTGTATACCTTTGCCATACGCCTTTGCCATGCACAGGTCCCTCCACACAGTGGGCTTACAATTGAAGATGGACAAGGATGAGGGGAGGAATGCACAGGGAAAGACAAATACACATGTGTATTCCCATTTTACAGATGGGGAACTGAGACTGAGAGGTTGTGATTGTGACTTTTCAAAGGCCACTCAGTGATTTCACATCACTGGTGGCTATTTGAGCCCTTGTCTCCTAGGTCCAAGTCAGCCCTTGGACCTAGGAGGTCAGCAACAGCATCTCTGCTTTGGGGTAGATGTACAGAAGATTCCACTCTTTAGTCCCATCTAAACATCTTGCTTATAAAGTAAGTAGGCACTGGCAGGTATACACACACACACACACACACACCCATTTTAAAGCCAAAATGTGTACTCATGGGGTACTAAATGAGTAGTGGCCATTGTCTAATCCACAAATGGTAGGTTGAATAATGCATATTTGATAGGTATCCCCATTTAATTATGTGTGTGTATATGTACATATGTGTATGCCTCTGCATATGTGTATGCAGAGGCATACACATACATATGTTATTTTAAAACATGTTAACATTTCAAAATATTAAAATTAATTTTTAATAAAACAGTGTAAAAAAATTAATATAATCAGCTCTAAACTTTTTACATAGTGGTTAGATAAAAAAGGGCCCTTTTTGGGGGGGGTTTAAAAACTATTCAGGCTCAGGAACCATAACATTAATTGATTGACCAGAAGAGTTTGTTACAATCCTCATTCCGCACTTCCTCAGTCTAGAAGAATTCAGCAGACCAACAGAACTCTGTTGGCATAGTTGTTAAGGTTGCCGCTTGCTATACAATTTGAAGCTGTCATTCCACAGGTTCAAGTCCCCACTGTCTGTGTCACTTTAAAAAAAATGTTTTTTTCTGTTGTGGTCCCGATACCAATGTAAGAGATAGATTGAATTGGAGGCAAAGTAGTTCAAATGAAATGATATCTTTTATCATTCAAATGAAACAATATCATTCGACTTGCATTCTGCAGAAGCGCTGGGGTGCGGCAAGTCAGCAACCGGCAGGGAGAGGGGGTGTGGTGCCAGCCCGGTCTTGCTGGCAGAGACGGGCAGCTGCCTGCTCCTTATTCCTGGACCTGGCTGGGGATCAGGGGACATTTTCTTTTTTCACTCACAGACTGACCCATCCGCCGCGACCATCCCATTCTCCCACTCCCACCAGATAGACAGAGACAGCTTAAAGCTGTCACTATTAGCTGGACGGACCTACCCCACCTCGGCCACATGGGTTATTTAATTAGCAACGGATGCACACCAATAAGAACAGTCCTTCCCTGTGACTGACAGCTGACAGCCACAGGCATTTAACACAGGGAGGCAGGCTTTATTTCACGTTGGCCATGTGATGTGTGTTTTCATGTCAAATCTATCTCAATTCTAAATTGACAAGATGGCTTTGGCAGGGTTTGCTGCAATCCTTGATGGCCTTATTAGAATTGGTAAGTTAAATACAAACTTTTTAATGTGATCTCTCAGTGTACATTAGTAGGGATTTTGACATTAATAGTGCATTGAAATGTTTTATTTTTAAAACCTATATCAGGGGAAATTATGGTGGATGTTGCTTCAGCAATTTCGGCCACAGTCTGGGGCACTGCGGATGCAGTGCAAAGAATAATCTCCAGAGAGGAGAAAATTGGTAAGGATTTCTCTAAGATCCATAGTACTAGTACCATTGTGTAAATAGTGTTTCCCTTTAAAAAATAATAATCTGCTGTTCAAGAATGCATACACTAACTGTATTCCATTTTTACAGAAAAAAAATAGAGGCACAGATGGAAGTGCTCCAGAACCTGAGGGAGGAAAATGAAGCCCTTCGGGTACTCCAGGAGGTGCAGGTGGTGTGACGCAGACATTAGTGAGAGCTAGTTAAATAATAGCTATTTAAAAAATAGTAAAGTTAAATAATGTTAATGAATCTTCTGAAAATTATTTTTTTTACATAGTTTGCTTTAAATTATTTTTTCTATTAAAGAGTTTGTTTTCCAATTATGTGTATTTTTGCTCATTATTTAGCTTTCAGCCTGACCTGTACATGTAGTATCCTACTCACTTGAGTAGGATACTGCAGCAGCTGATCCCTTGCTACGAAAGTCTAGTATGTTCAACAGGGAATGCGAGTGGATAGAATCATTAATAAATCTTCAGGCACCTCAGGGGCATTTTGCAATCATTCCATCTACACAGCAGCATTGGGGTGATTCATTCCCTTCTGTCAGGGCCGGCCCCAGGCATGTGCAGCATGCGCGGTCGCACATGGTCCTGCAGGAGTTTGTGGCCTCGCTCCTGGAGCCTGGTCTGTTCCGCTGTCAGCTGCGCCTGATTCAAATCCATGCAGCCAGAGCTGCTAGCTAGCCATCCCCAATCAGCTGAGTTCAGCTCAGCTGTAACCCCGCAGTGAGGGGGTGGGGAGAGAGGAGGAGAGAGAGAGCAGTACCACCACCATCAACCTCAGGAGGAGGAGGAGGAAGTAAGTGGAGGCAGAGCTGAGGATAGCGGGCAAATGGAGACTTGAGAGGCTAAAACAGCAGCTGCCGTGGGGAGAAGGCAAGCGGGGTCCAACGGCAGGGTCCCACCTTCGATGCNCCTGACCTGTACATGTAGTATCCTACTCACTTGAGTAGGATACTGCAGCAGCTGATCCCTTACTAAAAAAGTCTAGTATGTTCAACAGGGAATGCGAGTGGATAGAATCATTAATAAATCTTCAGGCACCTCAGGGGCATTTTGCAATCATTCCATCTACACAGCAGCATTGGGGTGATTCATTCCCTTCTGTCAGGGCCGGCCCCAGGCATGTGCAGCATGCGCGGTCGCACATGGTCCTGCAGGAGTTTGTGGCCTCGCTCCTGGAGCCTGGTCTGTTCCGCTGTCAGCTGCGCCTGATTCAAATCCATGCAGCCAGAGCTGCTAGCTAGCCATCCCCAATCAGCTGAGTTCAGCTCAGCTGTAACCCCGCAGTGAGGGGGTGGGGAGAGAGGAGGAGAGAGAGAGCAGTACCACCACCATCAACCTCAGGAGGAGGAGGAGGAAGTAAGTGGAGGCAGAGCTGAGGATAGCGGGCAAATGGAGACTTGAGAGGCTAAAACAGCAGCTGCCGTGGGGAGAAGGCAAGCGGGGTCCAACGGCAGGGTCCCACCTTCGATGCACCTCCCTGAGCTGGGTTCCCCTGTGCACTCAGTCCGCACTCCTTGGCTTTGCTGAGGGCTGCTGCTTCTGCTACTGCATACCGCCCACTCTGTGTCTGCTCCATTAAGCTGGCAGAGCAAGCTTGCTGGTGGTAGAAGCTTCCCCTCCACCAGAGGTATCTTCTCGCTGAGTCTCTCTGAATTGCCTTTCCATGGCTCCTCACTTGCCTTTGCCATGATTGGGGAGATAAAGCTGTTTGTTTACAAACAGCTCCTCCCCACGTGGGTGATCAGAAGTTTGCTACCTTGTTAAAAAGGTTCTTCAAGGTGGCTTAAAAATTCTCACAAATGTCCTTCTCTTACGGACAGATACCAAACTCACTAGTTTGAAAAACCATGTGATGGTCTCGAGCCCCTGCAGTATATAACAGTTCGTTCTAACCCTGAGTGTGCAAGAATAAAATTCTTTGCGGAGTTGGAAGGGTGGGTATTTGTGAGAATGTTCGGAGCCATGTCAAAGAACCTTGTTTACAAGGTAGCAACCTTCTGTTCTTCTTTGAGTGGCTCCTCCCATTCTCACAAATGTAGAAGAAAACTCTCATACTCACACAGACTGCTGGTGAAAATCTGTCAGAGTTCTTTAATAATCTCAAAGCGCAGAGAGAGAGAGAGTAATGAACCTATGCAAAGATTCAAAACTGGTCTCCCGAACATAAATTACGTAAGTATTTTATAGATCTCAGTTCAAGCAGATAAATACAGGTTGTCAATCAAAATAACGTCATACAAAGTGAAAGGCTACAAAAATTGTTTACATAGTCAGCAAGGATGTTCCCAAAACAACAGGGCTGATCTAGCAAGTCCAAACAACTCAATTAGTTTATGCAGCTGCAAGGTTATCTATCTCTTATCTATCAAGGAAAAGTACAGGGAGAGCTGCTTCTCAACCTTGCTCTGAACAGAAAAGAACAGACAAGAAATGTTTATATCTTGTGAGTAGGGCAAAGCTCATTTCTGTAAAGACTGGTTCTTTACCCAGCATACCTCTGTCTTCCATTTTACTCTGGTTCTTATGTTCATAAGGTCTTAACATAAAAATTCCTCCACAATCCCTTCCTTTTTTTTATTTAAAAACCCTTATGGACATTAAGCTATTACTTTCCGCTTGCTGAGTTTGGAAATTCACATACATGTTACAAACTTGGGTACTTTACTTTTGGTCTAACTTAGTACTAACCATTGTTTTACAATACTAGGTAAACAATATTCAAAAGCACTAAACCTACTTAAATACACAAATCTCAAACAAAATAACAACATAACCAAACAATATAAAAATTTTGGAGCTCAAATTTCTAAGTCAGGCCTAAAGTGTTCATCAGTCTGTTGTTGCAACTGGGCCTGTGCTTCTTCAATTTAATCTAAAGAAGGTTAAAGTTGTTGGGATGTAAACACAACAATTACCCAATCAAAGTGTATACACCCCCTTTGCTGGCTAGGATATAGTGTGGGCCATGCTAGCCCACCTGTTTGATCTCACCTCTTGGCTAGGGATGGTGCATCACTCACAGTTTTAGCATTCACATCATTGGTTTTATTTCTAGCATGAGAGGACAACTCCAATTCAGGCATGGGGATACCTCAATAGTTTTGGGCCTCAGTTTCTTAGTTTGCCCTGGGGAAAGGTAGGTAGAAATCTTATGGCAGGGGCACTAGCTTCAACAAAACAAGATCCCTCCCACCATGGGCAACTTACTTTCTTATAATTCCACTTGTTGCTTTCACAAGTGGAATTGTGTTCAATTAGGGAGTTAGGTTCAGTCATATAGGGCAAGGAGGATTGCATACCGTGAAGTCCATAATAGCTGGAGTTCAGGGGCAGAGGAACTAGCCACAGATCCTGCTTTGACCCCTTCCTTTTGTGCATTTTTCCTCACATAAACCTATTAGACTGAAGACAATATTTTCTCTGCACTTCCCTGGCTAGGTGAATGTCAAGAAGGATTATGGTAACCCATACTAACCCATGTTGGTTCTGTGTGTGGGAATGAAGTGATTACCTCTTGCACCTATTCAAAAGCACTTAACAGTTCAGAAACAAAACATTTTTCACAGCATAAAGGTACATGAACCCACTTTTAACATTAAAACACACAAACCATTACAGCCATTTAACTCTTAACAATTAACATTGTGCACTAGGCATTTATCATTAGTGCGTATGTATCTGTGCATTAGCATGTCAGTGTGCAAAGTTCAGTTGTTTTCTTGGGCAAGGCAAACAGCAGCGGTGGCGATGACGATGCAGTAGAAAAATCACCTAAGAGTCTTTCTCTTTGTATTACTGAAGCGGTAGTGAGGTAGTGCTTCATCTTTGCTCTGGGTTTGTAGTGGCAAATCCTCTTCAGGGGCAAATGCTCTTCTGGTACAGGGGAGAGGTTACTAGCACATCACCCTGTCCTCTGCCCTTATTTCTACAGGTTCAGAGGTTCTCTTGCATGAGAAGTGTGAATCCAGGGTGAAGGTGCCTGGAAAACTAGTGTAGGTGTTGGTTGCAAAAGTATTTGAAACAGGACTCACCAATGCAGCAGGAAGGCTGTTGTGTCTTTGGTGGTCTTCCATGGGGACCTCGTCGCTGGGCTGCAGGTCGTGGCAGGCCTCACGAGGTTCCTGGAAAGGAGCTTCTTTGGATCTAGGACCAAAAAGTCTTGACACACTTCATTAGTGCTTGAAAATAGGACAGCACAGTTTCATCAGACAAAGTGATGATCATTTCAATTGTGGTGGGATAGATTCATGGCCTTCCCATCTGGGTTTATTAGTCTTTTAATGCATGATGATCTCAAGAGCAGAAGGGTTAAAAGCAGAAGTCCTTAACCAATTGAGGTTTGCTTTTAAAATGACATTTTATCCTACTGCTTTCTGCAAACTGAAAAAAAGTCTGAGCAGGAAAAGGTATTGCTGAATCCATAGGACCTTGCCAGCCCCCTCAGGTTGGAAAAATAAGCACACTCACCATTGCTGCCAGGCAAAGGAATTCCAAACCATGGGATAGATTCTTTGAGAAATCTTTTCTGTTCTGATGGAAAAACTTTTGCACACAAATATTAGTGTTTGTTTACCTCTAGGACACAGATACACAATGCACAGTCAACTAAACACTTTTAAGCTTCAGCAAATGCTGTTTAAAATGCATGGGTAGGCCTGAAACTTCTGCCAGGTCACAACAACTTAAAACAAGCTATTTAATCAAGCAGTCATCAAAGCATGAGACCTGAATCTAGTTCAGGTATCAGGATTAAAAATCAGCTAAAACAAGCTGAAGGACCCAAAAACTGCACTTAATTTGCCCCAAAATAAAGGTGTACACTTATTTAATCCATTTCCAATTCTACCAATTTTTCCTTATATACCCCCCTTTTGTTCAAGTGGATCACGCATGAGGCACGCAAGCAAAATAGAGGAAAAATTCTTGGGAAAAGTTCAATAAATACTATGGATTTACTTTTTGGCCCACCACCAAAGAGGGTGCGAAAGCTCTGCACCCACACTGAGTGGCAATGTATCAGTTCCAAGCAACCAGTAAATGTACTCGGTGTAATCTCTGAACATGAAATTGCCACTGGGTTTGTTTGTGGTAATTGCAGGCAGTAGACAGGGACTGCAATGATATTTGGGTACTAAGGGTTAATTCAATTGTAGTGGTTCAAAATCACAGTCCAAATCGTGCAAAGTTGAGACCTCTCTGACACATAGTGGTCAAAAAGTCTTGGCTGCAGTCTTTAATCAAAGCAAGCCCTTTCTGCTGGCAGAAAGACTCCAGCTTCTTCTTCCCCCGCCCCCTCAAGATATCGTTCTGAGCTGTTCAACAGATATGGTTGTGGGGCAGGTGTGTTACTGCGGACACTGGAATGCACTTGATTTGACTGAAAAACATTCTTTCAATGCACACAGTATTACGCCAAAGTTTGTCAGTTTAACTTTATTAACACATTAATTTTCTGGGACTGTTTTAAGTTCCTGGCTCTGCACGGAGCAGACACCCAGACATTCCTTCGTTCATTTTATTTACATGCTATTTCTACCTACAACAAATTTCATTGGAACTCTAAAAAGAATAAGTTGGCAATTTCTTAAGGGTAAGAATAAGCCACCTTTGGATCATAATCCACTTACAGCTCTGGCAACAGACTCCAACCCTGTTGCAGAATGTACCCCTCCCCTACAGGGTACATCGGTAGTTGAAGACTTCAATTGGGAATCAAAGTCAGTATCAGACTCAGTGGAATTGTTGGGAAGTCACTGTATTCTAGTAAGCAAACTCATTGAAGTTTTGTTGGACAGTCTCTCTGATATTAAAGGGATCGTTGGTGTGATTCAAAAGCAGATGAATAATGTCTCTAAAGACACACAAGCTATTGTAAGTCAGCTATATTTGCTGGCTCCTCCCAAATTGGAACATCCTGCCCAGGGCACTTCAGACTCATTGGGTTCATTAAGGTCTGGGGCTGAGCTCTTTCAGGGGCACTCTCATATGAGTCAGCAGGAGCCTCAGCTGATGGCACGCATGACTCCTGATAGCAGATCCATTGTGGTAAAGGTATACCCACTTCCTAATGGGATAACTCCACAATGGCATTCTAAGTCATTGATAAGAAGTCATTTGTATTCACTATTGAACCTTAGGTTATGTTACTCTGACCTTATTAAATTTGTCCTTCTTCCAGCATTAGATGGTGCCCAAAAGGTGGTAATACATTTCCAAGATAAGCACCCGGTCTATAGGATTTTTAAAGCAAAAGATTTTCTCTGGTCCTGAGGCATCCTAGTTTCCAGAGTGTTTGTAGCAGTGCCCACCTCTACTAATACTGATAGGGGTGGGGTATGAGGTTCCCCTTCTACTGGCTTTTTAGCAGTACTTGCTCAGGGGTTTCCAGGGAGGGCTTGAGACGAGGAATGGTCCTATAACTCCAACAAGAAATATAAATAGGGAATCTTGAAGAAAATTCTTCGCTTTATTTTAATTCAGGTCATGGGAGACCTACTGATGAGGTGTCTTCTTTGCAGACCCTTGGGCCCTCTAAGTTTAGCCCTAATCTGGCTGCTGAAGATTTCCTGACCAATGTACGGCCTTGGGTTTCTTCTTTTCAAACTAGGCCAGCAATTGAGCAAAGCCAGATTCTATCAATATTGAGTGCCTTACAGTTGCAACTGATACAGGTTAACCAGACATCCATGACCCTAGTGGAAATTCCAGAGGGGGAGGATATGGAAGCTGATTTTATTGTGGGACCTTGCACGCATGGGGATATGGTGCAGCCCCTGAAAGTAAATGAATTGATTATTAATACCCCTGTTGGCATCTCAGAATCTAGTCAACAGACAAGGAGAAGAAGAAAGAAATTTATTATATATCCATCCGAGTTGGAAAGCATGTAGACGCCGGTGGTGCCCCCGGCGTCTGCATTGCCGGGTAGTTCGGCTTCAGAATCTCACTCTACCTGACAATCTGGGGGTCCTGGCCATAGGTTGACCATACTTAGCTGGAACATCTCAGGGTGGAGATCCAGCCTTTGTGATCCAATTTTTAAATGTTTTTTGCATCAATTTGATGTTATCTTACTGCAGGAGACGGGCCACCCAGGATTTTGAGGTTTTACATTATGACTCCATTTGTGTGACAGCTTCCAGTTCCCCTTGCCAGGGGCAACCTAATGGAGGTTTGGCATTACTGGTTTGCTCTACCTTACAAGCTAAGGTTTTTCCACTCGGAATAGTGAGTTCGCATCTAGCTATTTATTACTGTAGATTTAGCTCTGGTTTTGAATAGGTACTATGCAATGTTTACATTCCTCCCTGTTCTTCCCCTTTTTATACTATGGACTTATGGTCCCAATGGGAGGACATGTTTGAATGTGCTACTGCTAAATATCCTAATGTGCCCTTATTGGCGGGGGGTGATTTAAATGTTCGAACGGGAAACCCCTCCTCCACTGGGGAGTCCATCAGTTTGGATGAGGATGCT
Organism: Sphenodon punctatus; assembly: GCA_003113815.1. NCBI lineage: Eukaryota > Metazoa > Chordata > Lepidosauria > Sphenodontia > Sphenodontidae > Sphenodon > Sphenodon punctatus. The sequence continues at coordinate 93,415 of QEPC01005543.1, read as the reverse complement.
TCCTTTGGTTCTCAGGGACAGAGGTCCTCTAGGGATTGGGTTTGTAATCGACAGTCAAAGGTATTATTGAATCATATCCTTGCAGTGTTTGATTTGCAAATTCTTAATGGCCAAATGCCAGGGGATCTGACAGGGGAGTTCACTTTCCATTCTTCCCTGGGTTCTTCAGTGAGGGTTTTGGCAACTCATATGTCATGCCATTTCCCCCTAGAACTAAAACTAGAGCCACCAGGTAATGTTCCTTTACAAACTTTTCCCGATACTGGGGAAGGGTTCCTGTATCGGGTAAAGTGGTCAGCTATGGTCCAACAGTCATTTTTGCACTACATTGCAGGGGAAGAGGTGTTGAGGCTGCTGGTTAAGTTTCAGGCTTCTCCGGACGTTGGCGAGTCAATTGGTGCTTTTGAGGAATTGCTGAAACTTCTTGTACCCTTTTTAGTTTCAATCTCAAGATCTCCTCCCAAGAGGAGGATGCCGGGATGGTATGACAAGGAATGTGCTGACATGCGGACTCTGCTGCGATTCCACACAAAACAACTGCAGAAAGATCCCGCTGTATCCTCTTGGAAGGCTTTTTCTGAATGTAGACAGACCTACTGTAAACTGCTTGGGGTAAAAAAGGTATCTTTCCAAGAAGCCCTATGGGCTCAGCTTCTGGATGCCACAAACCATACCAAGTTAATATAATCTTTCAACCAACGAATAAAACAATCCCCAAACCCACTTATCTACACCATTAACAGACAAGTACTAATCATGAAGCTTTGTTGTTTGTTCCCCACCCCCCCTCCTTCTGAGGAGGTTAACCAAGTGGGTATTACTACTACTTTGGTGGATTTAATTAATGCAAATCTTGATGAACTTAGGAGGGGATACATGGAAGTGAGGCTTTGCCATCAAATTTTGGGGTGGCTGTCTCTAAATGACAAAGGCCGTTGTCTGCCCACAATCTAGACATTTTACCTTGGAATATTGCGGGTTGGGCAAACAAAACAGCTGATCATGAGTTTGCTGAGTTTCTTCAGTCCTTTGACTGTATCTTAATGCAGGAAAGCTGGCTACTGTGTGATTTTCATTTTTCTAATTATCAGGGTTTTTTTTAACCCCTGCTACCCCCTCTCAGGATGGAGGTAGGCCCAGTGGAGGTCTTGTCCTTATGGTAGCAAATCATCTAAGAGCAAATGTTCATCAAGTCGCCAGTTGTTTTTCCTTTGCTGCCGCATGGCTGATCTCTTTTGCTAAGGGGGTTACCTTTATTCTGGTCAATGTTTATATACCTCCACCAACTTCCCCCTTTTATAAGGAGGAAGTCTGGATAGATCTTGAAACATTATTGTGCTCCCTTCTTGAGACCAACCCTGCAGTAGGGATACTTATTGGTGGGGACGTCAATGTCCATATGGGACCTGATGTAGATAATAATATAATTCTGGATTTAAGGGAGCATCCAACCTTTTTATTGTGCCCTTTTCAGACCCCAAAGAACAAATTTATGAATAGCGCTGGCATTAGCCTAAGGAAACTGATTGAGTCTACTGACTTAATGGTGCTCAACGGGACCACTCCTGGAGATTCTATGGGAGAATTTGCATTTGTGTCTAAAAGAGGGGGTAGTACAGTAGACTATATGCTGATATACATTGAGCTTCTTGACAAGATTGTTGATTTTTCAATTAAATTAGCAGTCGATTCTGATCACCAGTCGCTTATTTTGTTATTGCTTGTCCCGGGGAGTTCAAATCCATCTGATAGTAGTGCCTTTTGGGAACAAGATCCTCAACCAGGCCTATTTGAATGTCAGGTTACATGGGGCCCATGAGTTGAGGAAGCAGTATCTCATATTATAACACAGGATTTGCTCATAAGTCTCCAAGAAATGATATCAAAAGGAAATGTGGTTGTTCTAGAATTTTATTATTCTCTAGTAATGACTCTGTGACCTTGTTTGCTGTGAATCATGGACCCTAGGGCACCTCCATCCAAAAGGAAATATGGATGGTATGACAAAGAATGCAGACTAACCAAGGCTAAACGTAAGCGTATAGCATGCTGTTTGAGGGACAGGAGAGACAATGCGGTCATTGAACTCTATTTTTCAGCTAGGAGAGTGTATAAAGCCCTGTTAAAAGAAAAGAAAAAGCTACACCAGGAAGCAGCTTGGACTGCACAGGTTGTAGCAGCGAGGGCAAATGAAACAACAAAATTTTGGAAGTTAATTAAAGCTGCTTAGTCTTTGACCTCCGTCACTTCAAGGCATTTCTGCAGTTATATGGGAAGAACATTTTAGTAACCTCTTCTTGGGAGTGGATCCCCTGACTCCCTCTATCCTAATACATCATGTGGACTCCTTCCCTGCCTGGCCCCCTGTAACTTCAGTAGAAGTGATGGATCTAATTGGCCAGAAAAAATCAAATAAAGCATCTGGAGTTTATCTAATTCTGGCAGAACTTTTGCGTTCCCATGGTAAGTGGTGGAGTACGGTAATGGCGCCTCTTTTCACAGTTTTGAATAGAGGTGTGCACCAGGGGTCCATGTTGTTTTTGTTTTCATTTTTTTTGTTTTCGTTATTTAAATCTGTCGTTTTTGTTTTAATAAATATCAAATTGTTGTTTTCATTTTTGCTTTCGTTTTCCATTGGTTTCAATGGAAAACACATTTACAGCTGTAACGTTTTTATTTTTCACTATATGTGGCTGAATCTTGGACTGATTATAGCTCCAATGTGTACCAAATTCCAAAATGATTGGATAAAGGAATCCAATTTTAGAAGCAGACGAATTAATTTATTTTGCAAAAATCTTCATATACATTCTTAGGTGTAACTTCTTTGCCTCACATTTAATGTAGATGAAACACGCATGTTTATACCCCTTTGCATATTTTACTATCTCTGCAAACTGTCAGAAGGATTGGATAAAGGGCCCTGATGGTATAAGCAATTAACTTAGACATTGTCTGACTGTAACAACTTTGTAGTCCAACCAGTGTACATGAAATTTGGCAAGGATCTATATCACACTTTCACAATCATCTCTGCCAAATATCAGAAAGATGTGATAAAGGGTCCCAATTTTATAAGCTGCACAGCATATGCAGAGAAGGAGCCTATGCCAGGGATTCTCTTACGTGTCACTGTGGTATAAGATCGGTTTGTGATGTCAATTGGCCAGCAGAAATGTCAACCAAATATCCTCATTCTGTGCTGTGACCATCCCATCATCTGTCCCTCATTTGTTACTGGGAAGTCAGAAACATCTGTTTAGGAAAGCGCCAACAGAGATTCTCTTATGTCCTCTGTCTCAGTGCTGCAGGATGTGATTGTGATGATAATTGGCCAGCCTGGATATGTAAACTATGTCTCCTGATTGCTGGGATGCTATCCCCAAAGTCCCAGTTATGTCCCTTCTATGCCCGCCTCGAAGCCACTACCGATTGGTCCTGTAAAGCTAGAAGCATGCAATAATTGGCCAGTGAATGTATATGTCAGTCTTTTGAGTTGCTCCACATCCTCCCTCCTACAGCCTATCTCCCCCTGCCATGCCAGGTGCCTACCTCTGACTGGCACTGCATGTGCTGCTATTAATCTGAATAATGGTCTTCAAAGGGAAAACTTCAATTGCTTATAAAATTGGGTCCCTTTACAAGTGTCCTGTAGCTTGGCAGAGATGACAAGAACAGTATGTGATACATTTCTGCCAAATATCCTGTAAACAGGATGGAATATACAAATGTTACAGCTAGAAATGTATTTTCAAGTTAATGTTTTATACCATCAGAACCCTTCATCCAATCTTTATGATAATTGTCAGACATGTTAAGCATATGGAGGGACATAACATTTGTAGGTTTCATGCAAATTGGATGGAAGCCAAAGACATTATAGCCATTAATGTGTATAGTGCTTTTCTTAAAAGCACAATATTCAATTGCTTCTAAAATCTATTTCATTTATCAAATAGTTTCATAAATTGGTACACGTAATGTCCTCCATTGTTGGTACAAGAATTCCAAAATGCATCAGAATTTCATAAGAAACAAAAATGTTATAGCTAGAAATATATTTTTCAGTTTTTTCCCTTTATTTCAAAAACAAAATGTCATTTTCATTTCTATTTTCATTATTATTATTTGTCATTTTTGTTATTGCAAAAACAATAATGAAATTGTCAATTTTAATTATCGTTATTATAACGAAAATGACATGCACAGCCCTAGTTTTGAATGAAACAAGGAATTTTCCATCAGATTGGTATAAGAGCATTATTGTCCTTATATTTAAGAAGGGGGATAGTTGTAACCTGGGGAACTATCACCCTATTAGCCTCCTGTGCATCATAGACAAATTATATTCTGAATATTTGCTTATTAAGCTCCAGGCATGGGTGGAGCTGGAAGGGCACATTGGCCTAGAGGAGGCAGGATTTCATAGGGGAGTGTCAACAACTGACCATTCCTTACAAATTAAGATGGGTACCCAAGGAAGACTGATTAATCTGGTTGTGATGACCAGGGGGGTGCGCCAAAGGTGTCTGCTGTCCCCCCTTTTATTAAATCTTTATATTAATAATGTAGTTGCCACCCTGAGGAATCTGAATTTTCACCCTGCCTTCTTGGGGAATACTCTGCTCTCGGTTTTACTCTATGCAGACAACACCGTATTAATTCCCCATACAGAGATGGGCCTGAGGCGCCGGATGGGCGAGTTTTGTAAATTTTGACAGAAAGAGTCCTTAATGGTGAATTATTCCAAAACAATGGTTTTGATGGTTGGGAAATCTATCCCACAGCACAGATGGCTTATGGAAGAGAATGCCATAGAGCAGGTCTCCCAGTAAAAATATTTAGGGGTTGTCTTCTCTTCTTTCCCCTCGTGGACACAGCAGTATAAGTCTGCCCGTGCTCAAGCGAAGTTGGTGTGCAAAGGAATTATTAAGGTTTTTTGGTCAAAAGGAGGAAAACAGTTCCTGCTCTTAAGGTATATAAAGAGAAGATCCCCATCCAGCTTTTATATGGGATACCAGTCTGGGGTCTCGCTTTTGTTAAAGCCCTAGAAACAGAGAAGAATGATTTCTTGAGAGCTGTACTGAATGCACCCAAAAACTCTCCAATTGCTCTACTTAGAGCAGAAGTGGGGATTTCATCTATTGCCTTTCTAGCTAAAAAGGATATCCTGAAATTTTGGTTAAAGCTATCCTTTCTGACCACAGGATGCTCTCGCAAGTTGCACTTTCTCCTTCTATTCTAGGCCCATGGGACATGGGGATTAGTGCCCTGATAGCTTCCCTGAGATTTTCTAAAGTGTATTTACTCTCTATGAACTATAATAGTCCCCTGTCATTAGTCAATGCCAGGATTTGGGATTTAGAGATTCAAGTGAATAGAAAGGCAATCTCATCGCAAAAGATTGCCAATTTATATGAACATTTTTAGGTTTTGCCTGTAGGAGCTTCTTATTTAGTAAGGCTGCTGCAATGGGATCTTAGAGTCGCTTTTCTGTTGGCTAGACTCAATCTTTTACCCACTGTAGTGCTTGAAGGCAGATATGCGGGGACTCCATATAATGAGAGGTATTGCTGGCAGTGTAATCAGAATAAAACTGAGTCCCTGTCACATATCATGTTTGATTGCCCGATATATGCTAATATACGGGATTCACTCCTGGGCTCAGTTATTGCCGAGATGTTCCCCTGTAACCATTTGAAACCCTTGATATTGTTGTTAAATGACTCTGTTGATCTTATTACAGTTAAGGCTGCCAATATTTTCACCAGGGTTTGCAAATTAAAGAGGGAGGCCCAAAGCAAGGGCATTTAGATACAGTCATGCAAATGGTACTATTTGATTATTATTGGCCTATCTTTGGCTGATGCTATGGATTGAGCCTGGAGTAGGACCAATTGCTTATGCCATTATTATTTTTATTGTTACTGGTTTGTTTTACTATTGTTGTGGGCCCTAAGTGCGTGGAGTATGGGGCACATTGTTGCCTTTACCTGTATTGTGCTTTAGTTGTACTACATAAGGGGGAAATATATGAATTGCAAAATAATTACAATGTATTGCAATAGAAATCAATTTAAAGAGGAAGGCCCAAAGCAAGGGTACCTGGATTTAGTTATGTAAATGGTATTATTTGATTGTTATTGACTTATCTTGGGTTGATGTTATGGATTGAGCCTGGAGTAGGAGCATTCGCTCATGTCACTATTATTTTTATTGTTTTGTTTTACTATTTTTTGATGGCCTCCAACAGTTTGGAGCAGGGGGCGCATTGTTGTCTGCATTTGTGTTTTAGTTGTATTTGTGTTTGACTTTATGCTACCACAATGTAATCATAATTGACATGGTCCAGATGCACCTGCAGCTGATGAGCCACCACCCGTTCAATACCCTTCCCTAAAAAGGGAAGGTTAGAGACAGAACAATAGCTTGATGGGGAATCAATGTCCAAAGATGGTTTCTTGAGGAGGGGTCAGATCACAGCCTCCTTAAGGGACTCCAGCAACCTTCCCTTCCCCAAGGAAGCATTGATCACCTCCACCAGCAATGGCTCCATCATCTCCTTGCTGGCCTTAATCATCTAAGGCAGGTAAGGGTCCAGTTCACATGCTGTGGCTCGCACAGATCCAAGCACATCCGCTGCCTCAGCAGGCATCATCAACTGGAATCAATCCCATAAACATTGACCAGACAAGGCATTTCTAATCTCTGGCTCTGCCACTGCCTCTGAAAGGGCAGTGTTGAAGTTGTGTTCAATGCAAGTGGTTTTGTCTGCAAAGTATGCCATAAATATGTCACAGTGGGCCCCGGAAAACTCTGGGTCCAGGTGGAGACAGGCTGGACTGACCAAACCTCTAACCACCCAGAAAAGCTTCACCGGACGCGACTTCACAGACACTGAGTTGTAGGTGAGTAGGAGAAGCTTGAACTGTATGCAGAAGTGGATAGGGAGCCAGTGTAGTGGCTTGAGGAGAGGGGTTACATGGTCATAACAGTGTGCAAGGTAAGTGGCTCAGTGGGGACTTGTGAGAAGCAGGTTGCAGTAGTCTAAGTGGGATGTGATAAGAGAATGGATTAGAGTTTTAGCCGTGTGTTCAGACAGGAAGGGATGGATTTTGGAAATATTATAGCGAAAGAAAGAACAAGTTTTGGCAGTGTTTTGGATGTGAGCAGAGAAGGAGAGAGAGGAGTCAAAGATGGCCCAAAGGTTGCGGGCGGAGGGGATTGGGAGGATGACAGTGTTCTCTACAGAAATGGAGAGAGCTAGGCAGGAAGAAATGGGTTTAGGAGGAAAGATAAGAACTTCTGACTTGGCCATGTTAAGTTTAAGGTGGTGGTGGGACATCCAGGCAGTGATGTCAAACAGGCAGGCTGAGATTTGGGACTGAATTCTGGGTGATAGTTCTGGTACAGAGAGGTAGATTTGAGAATCATCAACATAAATATGGTACTGAAAGCCATAGGAGGAGATCAAAGCACCACGGGAACAAGAGTAGAGGGAGAAGAGAAGAGGACCCAGGACTGAGTCCTGGGGTACACCAACTGATCATGGGATAGCAGTAGAGGAGGATCCACCAAAGGATCCACTATATGTACAGTGGGAGAGGTAAGAGGAAAACCAGGATAGGACAAAGTCCCAAAATCCAAAGGAGGACAGAGTGTCAAGGAACAGTGGTCAACAGTGTCAAAAGCAGAAGATAGGTCAAGAATGAGGATAGAGTATGGCCCCTGGCCTTGGCCATTAAGAGATCATTGGAGACTTTGACAAGGGCTGTCTCTGCGGAATGAAGTGGGAAGAAACCAGATTGGAGAGCTCAAAAATGGCCTAAATTGCAAGGAAGTCAAGGTACTGGGCATGAACATCACACTCAAGCAGTTTCTCTTAAATAAGAGGGAAAATTACAGGGTGAGAAAAATATTCCTTCCTGACTCCAAGTATGACAGTCAGATATGAAATTTCTGAAGAAGAGCCTTTCTGTAAATTTATGAATGTTAATTATCGTAGAAAAATCTAGGATACAAAGAAAAAAAATAGTTGCTTGAAGAAGTACCCAACAGGTCACTATGGGGCATCCATTCCCTGTTGTTCACTCCCAGCTCCCGACAGTAAGAGGTTACATTCCCCAAAACTACCTGGCTAATAGCTGCTAATAATGGTCCTATCATCCAGAAACTTGTCCAACCTTTTTAAACCCAGTTATACTACTGGCTTTGATCACATCTTCTGGTAACAAATTCCACAACTTACCAGACCACAATATTCAAGGTGTGGTTGCACTATAGACTTATATAGAAGCAGCACAGCTGCTTGAAAAGGGACGCGCTGGCGGCTGCAGTAAGAAGCCCTGCTTACCATTTTCGGTGGCGGCAGCAGCTGCTGCGTGGGCTCCGCACTCTGCTGTCTCACCTGCTCTCTGCACAGACACCTGCAGGGGAAAGAACAGAGAACAGTGAGTGGCTGTTGCCTGCCCCTCCCACCTGGAAGCAGCCCAGTTGCTTGAAAATGGACATGCCGGCAGCTGCAGTAAGAAGCCCCGCTTACCATCTTCGGCGGTGGCGGTGGCTGCTGCGTGGGCTCCGCGCTCTGCTGTCTCACCGGCTCTCCGCACAGACACCTTCAGGGGAAAGAACAGAGAACAGTGAGTGGCTGTTGCCCGCCCCTCCCCTCCCACCTGGAAGCAGCCCAGCTGCTTGAAAAGAGACGCGCCGGCAGCTGTGAGCTGAAGGTCCGCGGTCAAAGGGTGCGGCCCTTTGGGGCCCTTTGGGGATTGAAGGGGGAAGAGGGGGTAGTTCTCTGAGGCTGGAGTAATCCACTCTGCTGTAGAGGAGGGGGGGGTCCTGGTGCTGTGGTTGCTTGTGGGTGATATTTGTGGGGAATATGAGGACTTTTTATGAGTGGGGGTGGGGGGTATGCGAGGGCTGGTTGTTCCCTGTCCCCTCTCCCACGGTGAGCCGCAGGCTGTATTGTAAGGGGTGGGGGGGGATATTCAGTGGGGGTTTTTTTGCACAGGACTAGGGAGAAGGGGTGGGGGGTTTAGGAGGGGTGGTTAGAG
>QEPC01005543.1:56488-84262 GCA_003113815.1 Sphenodon punctatus | reverse complement strand
TAGATAGATAGATAGATAGATAGATAGATAGATAGATAGATAGATATCTGTAGGAGTTAGCTTAGTTATAGAGATAGTGTGTAGTGATTCAGTTTTAATATTTTATAGTGTGTTTGTAAGACTAGGTCTTTGTAGATCTTAGATAATATTCCATTTAGTTCCATAGGTTTTATAATAGTTAATAGCAGTTAGAGTTAGTAGATATATATAATATTCAAATTCTGAATAAATAAATAAAAAAAAATATAAAATCTTCCTCCGCATAATTTGGAAAGGAAAAATGGAGAAGGGAAGCAGGAGAGGCCGGTCTGCTGCCTGTAAGGCAGGCAATGGGGCATGTGGCAGAGGTGGCAGTAGCTATGGCAGTGGAGTGGCAGGCATCAGCAGCACCATTCCCCAAACTGCATAGGCCTGATTTTGGCAGTCAGGCTTCAGAGGCTCCCAGCAGTGGCCCTAGCCAAGGTGTGGTTCGGCAGCACCCCCTGCCAGCATCCTCCACTGCCACACAGGGAACTGGAAGGCCTGCACTGCAGGAGGCTGCGGCTGTCTCTGCTGCGGCTGCAGCAGGTGCTTCAGGGTTGGATGTTTCTCAAGGGCCACCAATGCTCCCCATTGTTGAGGTGATCCCCAGAAGTCCAGGGCTGGTGGATCCAACCCCAGCTGCTAGAGGCAGGGCTCGATCCCCAGGCAATGGCAGTAGGGAGAGGAGCAGCAGCAGCAGCAGCAGCAGCTATAGGGGCACAGGGAGAGTGGCAGCAGCATGGCGGGCAGTCCGTCAGCCTCAGGGTCCCAATACTCCCCTTCATCAGGGGACATCACTCTGATTGGGGACAGTGAGGCAGACACTAGTCCTGTGGAGGAGATGTCTGGTACTGAGGCAATGGCAGTCCCTCTGAGAGCTGTGTCGCCACCATGTTCTGCCCCTCCCAGCAGCGCTGTCAGCGGTGCATCTCCCGGTGAGTGCCAGAAGACAGGAGGGGGAAAAAATCCTCCGTCTGGGTGCATTTTAAGTTGGTGTGGGCGGATGATCCCAGGGAGGTGCAGTGCAGTTTGTGCCAGAAGGTGGTGAAGCATGGGCAGATGTTCACCAACCTTGGCACAATTGCCATGGTGAGGCACCTGAAGGGATGTCACAGCGCTGTGCTACTAAGCGGGCAGGCAAGGGCAGTGGATGCCACTGGGTTCCCGACTACAGTGGCCTGTTGTCCGCTTCCATCAGTGGGCAAGCGTCCTGCTTGAACAGCTGCCTCTAGCAGCAGGAGCGGTATCGCTGCTAGGGGGGAGCAGCAGCAGCAGCATCAGTGCACCATGGAGGACCTGGGGTGGGGGCAGCTGCAAAGTCCATCAGCAGCTGCAGGATGTGGAGGGAGGTATGGTTTTCAACTGAAAGTCAAGTGCATGTTGGGGGAAATGTTTTCGCTTGATGGGCAGCCCCTCTCAATGGTCGGGGACATGGGGTTTAGGTGCCTGATTGGCTTCCTGGCCCCCCAGTTTAAGCTGCCCTCACGCACCACCCTGAGTCGGCAGGTGGTGCCAGTCCTGCACCGTGCTTTAAAGGAGCAGGTGAGGGAGCAGCTGGCAAGGGCTGGGGGTGCCACTGTCCACTTCACCACAGACCTGTGGTCAATCAGGAATGCACAACATGCCTACCTGACAATGATGGCACATTGGTGGCAGGACCCAGAGGCAGCATTTGGCAGTGGCAGGAGGGGTCCTGAAGCAGGGTATAGGTGGGGCCTGCTTCAGGCAGAAGTAATTGATGGCCCCACACCACTCGGAACATCAAGGCAGCCCTGACCGCCATGGTGAGGGAGTGGGTCACGTCAGGCATGCCCTTCACCAAGGGATGTGTGGTGACGGACAACACGGCAAAACATATTGAGGCCAGTCCACGAGGGGGGCTTCATCAGCATCCCTTGCACCGCACACACCCTTCACCTGGTGGTCAGGGACACTCTGGGCTTGGGGGAGAAGGGGATTGTGGAAGGCACCCTTAGCTCCCTGATCGAGCAGGGGAGGAAGCTGGCCGGTTTCTTTAATAGGGATGGGCGAACGCGGTTCGGAAGTTCGGAATTTGGCCCGAACTCGACCTGTTCAGACGACCGAACCGAACCGAACTTCCGAACATGAACTGACCGAACCGAACTCAATTCCGAACGTCGAAATGACCGAACAGTTCGGTCAGTACATATCGCATTCGGGTGAGTTCGGATGGCAAAAAAAGGTTCACTGTAAGGTCAAACGTGACAGGGAGGGGTAGTACTAGTCACTGAGGAGCAGACTTCCAGACAACAGGGATGGAGAGACTTGCAAGAAATGAAACTATCTGCCTCCCCCCTTCCCAACACCTTCTGAGCTAGTCACTGTTCCTGAACAGCAGGCGTTGAGTAGGATTATTAGATTGCTTTAAGTTTCATTTCAGTTTTGTACTGAAATGAAACTGAAACCTTAAACTGAAACCTTGTGTTTATGATTCCCCCCCACATCCCATATATATATATATATAGATAGATAGATAGATAGATAGATAGGTTAGGGATAGTAGTTGTAGGAGCTAGCTTAGTGATAGAGATAGCGTTAGTGATTTAGTTTTAGTGTTTGTAGGAGTAGGTCTGTGTACTTATTAGATAATACATTTAGTTCATAGCATTTAGAATAGTTAATAGCAGTTAGATTTAGTGTAGATAGATAGATATAATATTAGATTTTAAAAATAAATTTTAAAAACCCATATAAAAACAAACAAAATAAATAAAAAAGAAAGAAAAGAAAACCATATAAAACCCAATAACAAACCAAAAAAACATTAAAAACAACAAAAACACCCATAACATTTCCCGAATAGCTGAACAGCTGAACCGAACAGCCAAACGGCCAAACAAATAGCCGAACCCAAACCCAGCGAACTAACCGAACTGCCGAACCGAACAGGTGAACCGAACACAGCCGAACCGAACGGACGAACCGAACGCAGACAAACCGAACGGACGAACCTGAACCGCGATCTGTTCGCCCATCCCTATTCTTTAACCAGAGCATGAAGGGCAGTGACCTTCTCTGGCTGAAGCAAGCCGATAAAGGCTTCCCAGTGCACCAGCTGGTGCAGGATGCGTCCACACAGTGGAATTCCACGTTTCTGATGCTTGAGCGGCTTCTCGAGCAGAAAGCCACCTTGCATCAGGTTCAACTGGTGATGGACAGCGGGGCACCTCCAGGGTACAATGGGGTGGAATGGGAGATCCAGGTTCTCATGGTTTTCGTGCTGAGACCATTCCTGGCCATGACAGAGACCATCAGCTCCTCCATGGCCACAATCAGCCAGGTGACCCCTCTGGTCCAGAGTCTCCTCAGGAGGCTGGAGGAGATTCTCCAGGGGCAGGATTGTGGCCCTCAGAGCAGGAAGCTGGCGGATGAGGTGGTTGACCTGGTGCAGCAGCTGAAGGCAGGGCTGAAGGCACGGTTCAATGAGCTACTGAAGCGGGCAGAATACATTTTGGCAAGCATGCTGGACCCCAGGTTCAAGGGCAACATGGCATGCCAGACAGCACTCTATGGGTACTGGAAGGGTGACCTGTTGGAGAGGGTTCTGCAGGCAGAGAGGGCTCTGGAGAGTGCACGGCAGCAGCAGCAGGACGCCCCTGGGGATGGTGGGAGTGGGAGCAGCCACCCCTTTCAGCTGGTGGGGTCTATCCCTACCCCCAGCCCTAGCAGTAGCAGCACCAGCAGTAGGCTGAGCAGCAGCAGCACCCCTATTGCAGATAAGCCCATCAGGGTAGTATTGTGGCCCTATGTGTCTCAAGGAGACGGGGCACCTATCATCATAGGGCGTGGAGCACAAACTAGGTCTGGGCCGAGGTTGCCCACTACAGGCCACCGCCCCCCACTAACTCCAGGGAAGGTTAGGGGCAGGACACTTGGTGAAGGCAAATGTGAGGGAAAGGGATAGGACCCAAGGCTGGCAAGGGGGGAAAAGGGGAGTGGGGAGCCTCACACACCAGGGAAGGGGAACACGAAACCCAGTGGGGGAGGAGACAAGGCAGGGTTATCACACGCGCACGCACTCTCCCAATTGCACACACACTCACACAACTGTAACAAGGAAAACAACAAGACGGATAACCCAGTCAGTTCCACCCAGTCACACCACCCACGTTGCACAAGCACCCTCCCACACTCTCAAGATCCAACAAGAAAACAAGCACTTAGCTCTGTAGGGGCCAGTTTCACACTCCAATTACCAGCAACGGGGATTGCTCCTGTGCTGGCTCAAGAAGGACAAGACACGCCCCCTGCCGTGCTCGGAGCCGCTCGGAGCGGCATACAGGCTCAGGACACGGCCCCGCCCCTCTGGGCATTCTCTGGGGCTGCGCCGCCATGCGTGCGTCTGAATTAGTTGGCCGGGCAACCGGGGAAGCGTGTGGTGCTGGGGGCGTGTCCCGCTGTGGGGAAAGGCCGGAAGTGGTGTCGGCAGAGGCTGAAGGCATCCCTGCAGCCCCCACCTACCTCACCCGCTCCCCAGCCCTAACAGACGGGGCTCCTCCTCAATCTGGGGTTCTGCTGCTGAGGTGCTTTCCCTCCCTCCCAATGCCCGACACCCACCCACATTGCCTTTTTGTCCCTCTGACTAGACGGCCTCAGTCGGCCTATCTGACTGACGTCATGACGCAGGGTGGCACTGGGAACCTGTAAGCCTGCCAGCCNGGGTGGTGCTGGGGGAGGAGACATCTTGCCCCTGTGCCTTATCCTGCGGCGTTCCGCAGGGTTCCATTCTGTATCCATTATTATTTAATGTTTATATGCAGCCCCTGGGGGAGGTTGTGAGAGGGTACGGGGTGCATTGTCACCAATATGCTGATGATACTCAGCCTTACCTCTCTTTTTCAACTGACCCAGACCCTGCTATCTCAGTGCTATCCCAGTGTTTGGAGGCCGTGGCGGAATGGATGTGGCAGAGCAGACTGAAGCTTAACCCTGATAAGATGGAGGTGACATTGGTGGGGAGAGCAAGGGAGGTGTCGGCCCCTCTTATTGGGGGGGTTCGCCCTCCCATAGCTCAACAGGTCCGGAGTCTGGGGGTGGTGCTGGACACAGAGCTCCGCCTGGAGCGGCAGGTGGAGGCAGTCACAAAGGCTGCCTTTCGCCAGTTGTGCCTGGTGCGGAGGCTGCGTCCGGTTATGTCCGGACCAGACCTGGCCTCCCTCATCCATGCCTTCGTCACCTCAAGGCTGGACTACTGCAACACGCTCTACGTGGGGCTTCCCTTGTGCCTGGTCCGGAGGTTGCAGCTAGTGCAGAATGTGGTGGCCCACCTCCTTTCAGGGACGGGTCATCGGGAGCACATAACACCTGTGCTCCGAGCTCTTCACTGGTTGCCGATAACATGCCGAACCAGGTTCAAGGTGTTGGTATTGATTTACAAAGCCCTGCACAGTCTCGGCCCCTCCTACCTCAGGGACCGCCTCGCCCTCCGTGTCCCAGAGCGGCTCCTTCGGTCTTCCGGGGGTGCCTTCTTGGAGGTCCCCTGTGTTAAGCGGGGGGCCACAATGGAGAGGGTATTCTCGTTGGCCCCAAGCCTCTTTATATTTTGAAAAAGGGGCAAGGCCTGGTTGTTCACTCAGGCCTTTGGGGAGGGTGTAGTGGGTCTTTTATCTCCCCTATCCTAGTATTGTTTTATGTATCCGGGACCCTGTTTTTTATGTAATATTTGATAGTGTATTTTTTATCTGTTTTAAAATGTTTATATTATTGTTTTATATTGTTGGAAGCCACCCCGAGCTGTGTTCAGGAGGGGCGGGGTACAAATGCAATAAATAAATAAATAAATATAGTAGCATTATGATAAATTCAGTATTATTCTCTATCCCTTTACAAAGAATTTCTAACATTCTGTTTGCTTTTTTGTCAGCTGCTGCACACTGAGCTGAAGATTTCAATGTATTATCCACAATGACTCCAAGGTCCTTTTCCTGAGTGGTAACTCCTAATTTAGAACCCAGCACTGTGTACAGAAAATGGATTTTTCCCTATGTGTTTCACTTTGAACTTGCTCACATTAAATTTCATCAGCCATTTAGATGCCCAGTCACTCAGTCTTGCAAGATCCCCATGCAATTCTTCACAGTCCACTCGTGTTTTAACTACCTTGAATAACTTGGTAACATCTGCAAATTTGATCACCTCACTTCTTACTCCCCTTTCCAGACCATAATACATTAAACAACACTGGTCCCAATACAGATCCCTGGGGCACTCCACTCATTACTAGGGAGCTGTTTCAGGAGGGGCAAGGTATAAATGCAAATAAATAAATAAATAAATAAATAAATGTGCAAACGCTGTTCGGCTGTTCGGTGTTTGACTCGAACTTGGCCCGTTCAGATGTCCAAACCGAATGGTCGAACCGAACACCCGAAGCTCCGAACAGTTCAGCTGCATTCGTGTGAGTTCGATGGCATTCGGGCAGGAAAAACAGGACTGGAAGGCCCAGGGGGGAGGGGACAGCTGAGGAGCAGACTTCCTAGCACCAGGGGTGGAGAGGTTTGGACTAGCAGCCAGCCTGCCCAATCACCATCCTTCTTTTCCTCAGACCATGGACTTCGCAGTCTGCGATTGGCCACGGGCTAGGCTGCATGGAGCTAACAGAGTTTGTGGTAAGGTGGGTGCAGCAAGTAACAAAAGTCATTGCCTTCCCCCCCGTACACCTCCTTCTGAGCTAGCCACTGATCCTGTCAGTAGGCGTTTTCAGAAGTCTCCCTCTCCCAGCAGTTTGTGTACCTCCCAAACCATTGCTGTCCTCCTATTTGACCCATTTCCACACATTTACCTCCATAGTTTCATTTATTTAGATTAGATTAGATAAGATAGATTTAGATGTTATTTTTATTTTTTACCCCTCACTGTGTTCTTTCTCCCTACCCTCCATTGAATCCTTCCCTCCTCCCTGTATATATTCCATCCCTGATTCCCTTCCCCTGTTTTTGGATTTAGTTAGAGTAGCATTAGATTGATTTAGCTTTCATTTCAGTTTTGTACCCCTCCCTGTGTTGTTTGTTGTGAGCTGTCTGTGCCCTCCCCCATCCCTGTGTACATAGATAGATAGATAGATAGATAGATAGATAGATAGATAGATATCTGTAGGAGTTAGCTTAGTTATAGAGATAGTGTGTAGTGATTCAGTTTTAATATTTTATAGTGTGTTTGTAAGACTAGGTCTTTGTAGATCTTAGATAATATTCCATTTAGTTCCATAGGTTTTATAATAGTTAATAGCAGTTAGAGTTAGTAGATATATATAATATTCAAATTCTGAATAAATAAATAAAAAAAAATATAAAATCTTCCTCCGCATAATTTGGAAAGGAAAAATGGAGAAGGGAAGCAGGAGAGGCCGGTCTGCTGCCTGTAAGGCAGGCAATGGGGCATGTGGCAGAGGTGGCAGTAGCTATGGCAGTGGAGTGGCAGGCATCAGCAGCACCATTCCCCAAACTGCATAGGCCTGATTTTGGCAGTCAGGCTTCAGAGGCTCCCAGCAGTGGCCCTAGCCAAGGTGTGGTTCGGCAGCACCCCCTGCCAGCATCCTCCACTGCCACACAGGGAACTGGAAGGCCTGCACTGCAGGAGGCTGCGGCTGTCTCTGCTGCGGCTGCAGCAGGTGCTTCAGGGTTGGATGTTTCTCAAGGGCCACCAATGCTCCCCATTGTTGAGGTGATCCCCAGAAGTCCAGGGCTGGTGGATCCAACCCCAGCTGCTAGAGGCAGGGCTCGATCCCCAGGCAATGGCAGTAGGGAGAGGAGCAGCAGCAGCAGCAGCAGCAGCTATAGGGGCACAGGGAGAGTGGCAGCAGCATGGCGGGCAGTCCGTCAGCCTCAGGGTCCCAATACTCCCCTTCATCAGGGGACATCACTCTGATTGGGGACAGTGAGGCAGACACTAGTCCTGTGGAGGAGATGTCTGGTACTGAGGCAATGGCAGTCCCTCTGAGAGCTGTGTCGCCACCATGTTCTGCCCCTCCCAGCAGCGCTGTCAGCGGTGCATCTCCCGGTGAGTGCCAGAAGACAGGAGGGGGAAAAAATCCTCCGTCTGGGTGCATTTTAAGTTGGTGTGGGCGGATGATCCCAGGGAGGTGCAGTGCAGTTTGTGCCAGAAGGTGGTGAAGCATGGGCAGATGTTCACCAACCTTGGCACAATTGCCATGGTGAGGCACCTGAAGGGATGTCACAGCGCTGTGCTACTAAGCGGGCAGGCAAGGGCAGTGGATGCCACTGGGTTCCCGACTACAGTGGCCTGTTGTCCGCTTCCATCAGTGGGCAAGCGTCCTGCTTGAACAGCTGCCTCTAGCAGCAGGAGCGGTATCGCTGCTAGGGGGGAGCAGCAGCAGCAGCATCAGTGCACCATGGAGGACCTGGGGTGGGGGCAGCTGCAAAGTCCATCAGCAGCTGCAGGATGTGGAGGGAGGTATGGTTTTCAACTGAAAGTCAAGTGCATGTTGGGGGAAATGTTTTCGCTTGATGGGCAGCCCCTCTCAATGGTCGGGGACATGGGGTTTAGGTGCCTGATTGGCTTCCTGGCCCCCCAGTTTAAGCTGCCCTCACGCACCACCCTGAGTCGGCAGGTGGTGCCAGTCCTGCACCGTGCTTTAAAGGAGCAGGTGAGGGAGCAGCTGGCAAGGGCTGGGGGTGCCACTGTCCACTTCACCACAGACCTGTGGTCAATCAGGAATGCACAACATGCCTACCTGACAATGATGGCACATTGGTGGCAGGACCCAGAGGCAGCATTTGGCAGTGGCAGGAGGGGTCCTGAAGCAGGGTATAGGTGGGGCCTGCTTCAGGCAGAAGTAATTGATGGCCCCACACCACTCGGAACATCAAGGCAGCCCTGACCGCCATGGTGAGGGAGTGGGTCACGTCAGGCATGCCCTTCACCAAGGGATGTGTGGTGACGGACAACACGGCAAAACATATTGAGGCCAGTCCACGAGGGGGGCTTCATCAGCATCCCTTGCACCGCACACACCCTTCACCTGGTGGTCAGGGACACTCTGGGCTTGGGGGAGAAGGGGATTGTGGAAGGCACCCTTAGCTCCCTGATCGAGCAGGGGAGGAAGCTGGCCGGTTTCTTTAATAGGGATGGGCGAACGCGGTTCGGAAGTTCGGAATTTGGCCCGAACTCGACCTGTTCAGACGACCGAACCGAACCGAACTTCCGAACATGAACTGACCGAACCGAACTCAATTCCGAACGTCGAAATGACCGAACAGTTCGGTCAGTACATATCGCATTCGGGTGAGTTCGGATGGCAAAAAAAGGTTCACTGTAAGGTCAAACGTGACAGGGAGGGGTAGTACTAGTCACTGAGGAGCAGACTTCCAGACATCAGGGATGGAGAGACTTGCAAGAAATGAAACTATCTGCCTCCCCCCTTCCCAACACCTTCTGAGCTAGTCACTGTTCCTGAACAGCAGGCGTTGAGTAGGATTATTAGATTGCTTTAAGTTTCATTTCAGTTTTNTCCAATGTCTGCCGCTGCT
This sequence comes from Sphenodon punctatus, assembly GCA_003113815.1. Classification (NCBI taxonomy): domain Eukaryota; kingdom Metazoa; phylum Chordata; class Lepidosauria; order Sphenodontia; family Sphenodontidae; genus Sphenodon; species Sphenodon punctatus. The sequence continues at coordinate 74,732 of QEPC01005543.1, read as the reverse complement.
GCCAATGCTGCCTCTGCTGTCTGTGCCACGGGTTCTTTGCCTGGACAATCCATTGTCTTCTGCTGCTGCCAGTGCCGCCTCTGCTGTCTGTGCCATAGGTTCTGTGCCCCGGCAATCCAATGTCCACTTCTGCTGCCTCTGGTGTGCCATTGGTACTGTGCCCTGGTAATCCAATGTTTGCTACGGGGTGGCCACATGATTCACCACTGGGCAATTCCACCCTTTTCAAAAATCCTAAAATCACCAGATATAGTCAAATTTCAGGAACTGAAACATTCACAGTTTTATCCCAAGCATCACAATCTGACAGCTGTGTTGTCTTTATCCATTAACTATGAAGTGACTCATCACACAGGACCCCAGGGATCTCTGGAAGGGAACTGGGTTTGGGGGGCCCTGGGTTCTCTGGGAGGGGAATGGGGGCTAGTGGGTTAGATCAGGGTCCCCCTGCATCAGATTCCATTGTTTGTGGAACCCCTGGGTTATCTGAGAGGGGAGTGGGGGCTAATGGATTAGAGCGGTGGGATCTGGGAGCCAGGACTCCTGGGTTCTCCAGAGGAGAAGTGGGGTCTAGTGGGTTAGAGCAAGGGGACTGGGATCTAGGACTATTGGGATTCCTGGGAGGGTAGTGGGGGCCAGTGGGCGAGATGGCAATCCAATTAGAGGACCCAGAGAAAGAATGATGCCAGGCAGCATGCTCACTCAACTTTGTCTTGTTATTTCATCCCCAATCCTCTTCCTCTGCAGGTTTGAGACAACACTGAGGCTGGGAGTGTTTAAAAAAACAACAACCAACAACCCACCCCCAGTCTATCAATAAAGTCTGATTTCATCCTCTTTTCTCTAAGGCCTTCACCTTCAGGTGTTAATATCTCAGCTTCTGGGGGAAGGGGAGTTAGACCTGGAGTCCACTGGAACCATGTTCCAGAAAGCCCCTGCATCAGATCCTACTGTCATCATTTTTGGGATATAATGTCATTGCCTTTGGAGTAGGGTGACCACTGATGCATCTCCAGAAAAGAGGACAAACATTTGCATGCAATTTACATATGCTATTTTATACTAATTTATGCTAATGTGTGGCACAGAGGGTGGAGGGAGATTACATTAGTTAACCCCGTGACTGCTGCTGCAATGACTCCAATCCTCCTGTGTGCTTATACCCAGATCAGAAGCTAGCATCATATANAATTTACATATGCTATTTTATACTAATTTATGCTAATGTGTGGCACAGAGGGTGGGGTCAGAAGTGGGCAGGGCCAACCCAATGGTAGGCGAACCCAACCCAACGGTTAAGTCAGTTGTATGGCTTAACCCAGCAGCAAGGAGTTCCCAGAGTTAACATTGGAGGGAGATTACATTAGTTAACCCCGTGACTGCTGCTGCAATGACTCCAATCCTCCTGTGTGCTTATACCCAGATCAGAAGCTAGCATCATATATGTAAAGTGAGGATTATTATTCCCTATGAGCATCATCTTCCACTAATATCAACATTGAAATTAATTTGCCATTTCAATGCCCATTCACCTAGCCATACTAAATCCCTCTGTAGTTCCTCAGTCTGCCTGGGTCTTAACTATCTTGAATAATTAGGTGTCATCTACAAATTTAGCCACCTCAGTCTGTACCCCTTTTTCCAGATCATTAATGGAATATGTTAAACAATACTGGTCCCAGTATTGACCCCTGAGGCACCCCACTGTTCACCTCTTTCCAACTTGAAAAATGACCATTTATTCCTACCCTTTGTTTCCTGTCTTTTAATCAGCTACCAGCCCGTGACAGGACTCAGGCCACTTTCACACATGTGCACACACACCCCACGCATATTTGGGCTGTGGGGGAAATGCGCAGCCCTAATAAGCGTGAGGATCGGTCGGTCTAAAAGCCCCCCCTCCCCCCCACGGTTTTGCCAGCAGAGACACGCAGGGATGCAGAGCAGGAAATCGAGCTCTGCATCAATGCGTGTCTCTGCCAGCAAAGCTGCGCGGGGGGGCTTTTCAGACTGGCCGATCCCCACGCATATTTGGGCTGCGCATTCCCCCCCGCAGCCCAAATATGCACAGGGGGGCTATGTCTGAAAGTGACCTTATTCACTTACCCAATGACAACTTAGTTTGCTCAGGAGTCTGTGGTGAGAGACTTTGTTTAAAACTTTTTGAAAATTCAAATATACTATATCAACTGGATCACCCCTATCCACATGCTTTTTAACAATCTCATAAAATTTTAATAGGAAGCACTCCACGATTGCAAACCTGGGTAACCAGAGAGGACTGGACCCCCTCAGTAACAGGGGTCCCAATCCCCTCCAAGACACAGGCTTATTTATACACTTTTCTATTAACTGAAAGATTCCTTAGCACATTCCCTATACCCCAAACCAATCCAAAGGCTGATAGGAAAAGCTCAATTTCAAGTGAAGTAGTGACATCACTGGGTGTTTTTACACAAACATTTCTCCTGTATGTTTGCTGTTACATCCTGAACTTTCTGTGTGTCTAAATCACTCACCCTTTCTGTGTGTCTAAATAACTCAAACATCTGGCTCTTTGAACTTTTGCATGTTCTCACAGATTTAAGAAGTCCTTCATCTCTGTGGTTTTACAAATCTGGATCTTGTAACATCTGGAGGTGTCTCAGAATTTGTGTGTGTAAAAAGTTCTCCTGGTAAACTGCTTTGCTCCAGACAGCTGTGGTTATTTGGTTACCATGGCAAACCCTCATGTCTACAGCTATGGCTACTTTAGGCTGTCTCAGGGCAGCGTGTGTGTGAAGAATGCATCGAGGAACTTACTTGTGGACTTGTAAACACAGAAGATTGAAAGACCAGCACTTTAAGGTGTGTGCAAAAATGCCCAGTACTATCAGTAACTTCAGAGAGAACTGAAATCATTTTAAAATGTTATCTTGGTTTTGCAAGAGGAAAAGGTACCTGACCGACACCAATAGCTCATAGCATAAAAAGCCTCAACACAATGGGTATTTTCAGACGTTACGAGATCACGCTCAACCACAGTCAATACCCTGTGGTGGGGAATGGTTCTGTAACGTCTGTTGGGGAAGCGGAAGTTCCCCCCCAGATGTTTACCATGCTCAATCTCCACCGGGAATCACATTCACCATGTGATCATCCGAATCCGCGGGGCCGGCAGCGATCACTGGTGAAAGTGATTCCCGGCGGGGATGAAGGGGCCCGTCACATCTGGACGGGGATCACGGCCTGGAATCCCTGATGGGATTCTGGCCCGTGGTCATTTCGGGTGGAAGCTGTGGCTGCATTGGCCATGGTGCCCACCCATCTCCCCAGAGGGCGGGCGGCAACGGAGTGTGGAGGGGGTGGGACCGTGTGGCCGCACGTTGCGCCGTGCGGCCCGCCCCCTCCCTGATTTCCCACAGGAATCTCCCAGCCCGTCTGTTGGCCGGGCTGGAGTGATCCCGACAGGGAATCTCAGGGTTGTTTCCGTGACGGGACGAAGCTGCCCCGTCACATCTGAAAACACCCAATGTTGCACTTAAACAGTTAACAAGCATATTTAAGATGAACGTTTCATCTGTAGGTGAAGCCAATGTAGAACCCCTGTCTTCAGAACCAAGAAACAGCTGCACGTGACCCCACACACACACACTTTTGTCAGCACATTTCTCTAATGCTAATGTGTAGGCAACATCCACAACTAATTTGAAACACATGCTAAGTGCCCTCCATGGAAATACTTAAAAATATAGCCAAATTGTAAATACAACGATTAAACAACCCTTTGTCACTAAAGTGGGGTGGGTACTAGTTCTTACTAAATATGGCAGGCTCTCTTCTCTGTATGAAAAAAATGTAACCTTCCAGGAATAAAGCATCCTCTGTTGACACCTAAACTGACAATAATGTTCATGTGAGAATTCAAAATAATTAAAAATAACATCAATTACTTCTTTTCCCTCCAACTAATGTTAGAATAAACTTCAAAGGCTTACTGTCCAAAGTAAGTGAAGTTTTTCAAGGCACTGGCAATTCTTTCCCAAGCAGAATGTAACCTGAACTTGGGAAAACTTGAATGACAAGTGAACAAATAAAAAGGAGTCAACAATGAGAGGATTAAAGTAGCTCCATCCCACTCCTACCCCCTTTCTGCTAACTGAAACTGAAGGAGGGAATGATGAGGGCTTTTAAAAAAAATAATTACTGAGAGACTTAAGCATGTCTGGTAGCAATGAAAAATAAGCTTCCCACATTAATAGGGATGTGCGAACACTGGGGGTTTCAGTGTTTGGCCCGTTTGGGGTTCGGCCTCCCTGAAACCTTTTGGGGTTCGGGCTGTTTGGCCAGAATTGGTTTGGGGGGGCCAAACCCATTCGGGGGGGGCCCTTCCACCCATGCAAGCTGGAGGGGGGAGAGAAAACTGGGTTCTTCCCTACCCCATGCCTGAACGGGTTCGGAACCCAAACTTTGTTTGGCCAGTTCGGGCGGGGGGCAGTTCGGATTTGGGGTGTTCACAAACGGGCTGAATACCTCAAGTTCGGGCTGAACCCCGAACCCCTGGACTCGGTTCACACATCCCTACACATTAACTGAATTAGAAATTATGAGGTTTAAAAGGGGGTACTAGTCTTTGAGCAGCAAGAGACTGGCTACAAGAAAGTAAAATCAAGCAGGCTTTCCAAAGGGAGAAAATGATAAACTCAGTTAGGGGGCTTTTCACAAGTTTTTGTTTTGTTTAGCTTTTTAATAGGGATGTGCGAACGCAGTTCGGATGTTCAGAGTTTGGGTCAAACTTGGTCTGTTCAGAAGACCGAACCGAACAGTTCGGAAAAGTTTGGATGAGTTCGGGGGTGGGAAAAATGTGACTTTTGGTGGGAAAAACATGTCTGGAAGAGGGAGGCAGTTGAGGAGCAGACTTCCTGGCACCAAGGGTGGAGACCAGGGGTGGTTTCAAGGCCAAATGATACTGATACCAAAAAAAATATTCGATTTCAGTATCGGTATCGATAGCGCTGTTTTCGGATGTTTGGTCGAGTTCGGCCGAACTGAACTCTGCCGAACTGAACAACTGAACCCGAACTCAGGTTTCAAACCGAACGGCAGAATGTCCAAACATCTGAACCATGTTCTGTTCACACATTCCTACTTTTAAAAAGTAAAGTATACTTTGAAGAGACAGAGGCATGCATGCTGCAAAATATAGAGGGGAAAGACCTGCCAAAAGTGCTGTTATTGCTACTAGGTGTTGCAAACAGTTGGACAGGACACACTGACACAGACACTTACTTGAGTTCCATTTACCATGACCCTGCCATCTCTGCAAACTACACACGGGGCTGAGTCTGACCTGGGCAGTGTTCCCTCAGGCTGCAAACCTCCTTGGGTAAGCTGGGCCGGGAAGGAATCGTAGCTCCAGCCTCTGCTGTCTCTCACTGCCATGGACCCTCCCCAGGCACTAAGGGACTCCCTGATGTTTGAGGCTCTAGGAGGAGTTGGAGACTCAGACAACTGGAGGAGAGTAGCAGTAGCGACGGTGACAGCAACAGCTCCTTCTCCCTCCCCGGCAGGGCTGTAGGCAGAGGCGATCTGCTGCTGTGCTGCCTCCAGTCACATCACATGCCGCTGACTCTGCCATCTGCCGTGCACCAAGTCCGCCAGTTGGCCGCAGTTGCACTCTCTGCACTTCTGCCCATGGACCCCGTTGGCGGAAGTTCATAGAGCGAGAGTGCAGCTGCGGCCAGCCCGCACCCAGCAGTGAGACTCGGGATGGAAGGGGAAATTCTGGAAACTTCAGTGGTCCGGTTCCCCTCCCATCCCAGACAGCTTCAGCTGTCAGAAAAATCAGGTTGTCCAGCCGAAATCCGAACCAATGGCCACCCTGCTTTGCAGGCTAATAACTCCACTTCCAGAGGGGCTAGAAATTTGAGGATTGCTGGCACCATGTCTGGAGCTGTCCCTCCATCCATCCCTGCCCTTGGCTTCAACCCCAACCTCCAATTTGCAGGTGGTCAAAACTGGGGGGAGGGCTGCCACATAACTCCTCTTGGGGGTCCCAATCACAGAGAAATTAGCTTCCTTGGTGTCAGGGGACTGTCCTCTATCTGATCCTGGGGCCAGTTTTTCTGGGATGAACCCACTCGACCTTAATTTTGAAGACACTGTACTAGGACTCTAGACCTTTCCTTTAATATCTCAGAGGGGCTGGAGATTAAGTTCCTTTTGGCACCATTTTTAGGTCCCCCTGCATCAGTTCCTCCCCTGGCTGCCATTTTAATGGTGTGATGTAATGTCATCAACTTAATTATTAATAACCTTTTTTCTGAGGTGGGGGTAGAGACCCACCAATTTCTGGTGCCATGTTTGGGGGGGGGGTTCCCTTTACTTATCTGAACCATGGTTTTGTCTGTGAGTGGTCATTTTCCAGGTGTTGGAAAATTGGGTTTTTGCCTCCTAACTCGAGGGTGGGGGGATGGGTTGAATTACAGCAGGAAAAGCATATTTGGGGTTGGGGGAGTCTCCTTTATCAAATGGTGGTCTTGTTTTACCCTGCAGGTTTGTTTAGTGTTTTATGGGGTCCTGGGGGTCAGAACAATCTTGGATTTGTGGGAAGCCCCAATGGTGCTAGTCTAAACTGTGTTTCCAGATTGTCATGATCTGCTTTTTCTGGCTCTGAATCTGAGCCTGTCCGATCTACCATCTCTTTCTGAATATACATGACTGTCTCCAGGTCCAAACAAATGTATCTCGATTACTCTCTCAAGTTCCAGTATCCTCGTCTGCCTTGGTCCTAATGGGGTTCTTCAACAGTTAAACCCTTCTAGTCACCCCACCTCCCTGCACAACCTGCCTTTCAAACTCCTGGGTCAGGCACCATCTTCCCTGCTCCTGTCAGTACCTTTGCTGGCCAGTCTATGACAATGTGCATGCTTGATGTTATGAACTCCCCCATTGACTAATATAGTAACTTAGGAAAATTACAACTTTTTAAACTACCATAATTTGAAAAATAAAAAAGGAACACACGAGAATGCAACCCTAAATTCTCTAATAGTGGGTGATTTCAGACGTTACGAGATCACGCTGAACCACACTGAACCACGCTCAACCCCCCCGCGGGGCCAAAGGGCCCTGAACGTCTGAACGGCGTGCGCCAGATGTTCATCACGCTCAATACCCACATGGGGTCAGGTTCAACCACGCTTCCCGGGCTAGCCGGGGGAAGGTCCCGGGAAGCGTGGTCAAACCAACCCCCACAGGGAACCAAGCAAAAGTAACGTCTGGACGCCAATCCCCCAGCGGAACCAAGAAAATGGAGCCCCGGCCGGGGACGAGGCACGCAGCGTCGCTGCCAGGCAACCAGCACCAACACAAACACCGGAGGGAGATTTAAAGCGAGAGCAGCAGCAAGCAAGCGTGGCGGGATGGAGCGAGGAGGGAAGCGGAAGAGAGCGGAGGCACGGACAGCGACAGCGGCGGCACAGGAGGCGGAGGACGTGCAGCCAGGCCCAGCGATGCAGGCGGAGGGGGCACAGGTGCAGGAAGGGGGCACACGGGAGCACCCGACCAGGGAGGCGCCCCGGGAACACCAACCACAGCTGCAGCCGGGTCGCGCCGCCCCGGGGACAGCGGCCGGAACAGGCCCACAGGAGGCACCCAGGAAACGGGTAAGGGCACCCACTGGGAGGGGAACAGGGGGCACAGGGGAACCCCCTGTGGAGGGGGCCGGGGGGACCCCGGGCGGAAGGCAGGGGGGCAGGGGGACCCCGGGCGGAGGGCAGGGGGGCAGGGGGCCCCCGAGAGGGCCCACACCCTCACCCAGCAACCAACCACCCCCCTTCCCCCCCCCAGACACGAAAGTCGGCCCGGGCGGACGAGCCCCAGGAGGAGCCCGGCCCCCGGCCCCCGGAGGCGCACCCCCAGGAGGAGGTGGAGGAGGAGCAGAGGCAGGTGCAGCAGGAGCTGCACCGGGAGGAGGAACAGCAGGGGCCCAGCCGGAGGAAGGCCTATCACAGAGGGGGACAGTGGGGCCTCCAGGAGACCCGGGACTTCATACGGATCTGGGGGACCCTCGAGTACCAGGTGGAGCTCGCAATAAACCAGCGCAACGAGCATGTCTACCGGGACATCGTGCGCGACATGGAGGCGGCGGGGCACGAGCGCACTGTCAACCAGTGTCGCTCGAAGGCCAAGGAGCTCAAGAGGGGGTACAAGGCCCTCAAGGACAATAACAGCCGCTCCGGCCACGGGGCCCGCACCGCCCCCTACTACGATGCCCTGGACCGCATCCTTCACATGAAGGGCTCCATCGTTGCCCCACGCCTGGTGGGCAGCGCTGTGGTCCAGGGCAGGGAGCGGGCCGAGGTACCCCCTCCCCTCGCCGCCCGCCCGGTAGACACGAGCTCAGGGGACCCCCACCCCCAGGAGGACCACCCGGGACCCGCAGAAGCCCCAAGGCCCCCCCCCAGCAGCAGCCCGGAGACATCCCAACGCCGGGCCGGCCAGGCGGAGTCGGAGGTCGGCACCTTCACCACCCTCAGCCAGTGGTCCCAGGGGGAGCACTCCCAGGGTGAGGCGCCGGGCTCCGAAGGCTCGGAGACGGACATAGAGGGTAAGCGGGCCCCCAGGGCAGGGGGGGGCCAGACCAGGGGGCCGGTGGCAGGGGCGGGGGTGGGGGCCCTGCTGCAGGGGCCACAACCAGCCCCCTTCACCCGCTCCCCCCTCTCCCGCCCGCAGGACATGGGGAGCCCCAGGACCGGGCCAGCGAGACGGTGCAGGCCCCCGCGGAGGGCACAGGAGAGCAGGTGCCGGACCCAGGTAAGGCGGGAGGGCTGGGATGGCGGGAGGGCCCCCCGGGCGCCAGCCCAGGGGGGCCTCCGGCCTCAGTGGGGGAGGGGGGGCAGGGGGCCCCGGGACCCGACCCCGCTAGGGGACAGGGCCCTGCACTGACCCACCCGCCCATTTCCACAGGGCAGCCCCCGCGCGCGGCGCCTCCGCCGGCCGCAGCCCCAGCCCAGCGGATGCGGGAGTACCGGGCGCGGGTCCGCAGGCGCAGGGAGGAGCAAGCGGAGGACATCGTCCGCAGGGCGGAGGAACAGGGGGAGCGCATGATCGCCTCCGTGGACCGCATGGAGGCGGCCATAGAGCGGTCCATGGAGAAGGCCCTGGAGACAGACCGCCGGCTGGAGGCGGAGGTGCGCCTGGAGCGGAGGCGGGAGCGCCGGGAGCACCAGCGGCAGCAGGGGCTGCTCAGGGGCCTCCGGCAGGACATACAGGGCATGGTGCGGGAGCACAGTGCAAAGATGGACAGGTCCCACGACATTGGGACCTCCCTGCTCCTGCATGCGGGCACCATGTGTGCCTACGTGATGGCCGGCGCACCTCCGGGCGCCCTGCCCGCCCAGGTCCCCATGCCGGGCCCCTCGGCGCCCCCGGGCCCAGCCCTGCCGCCCCTGGCGCCCCCCCGGCCCCAGGGCCCTCGCATGCGCCTCCCAGTGCCCCCGGGCCTCCGGAGGGTCCAGCCCCCCCGGGGCGCGACCGGGGCACCGGGCACAGCTGCCCATCCGCCGCCCGGCCCCCTGCCGGGGCCGGGACCGGCCCAGGACACGGCAGGGGACACGGACAGTGGGGGGGAGGGGAGCTCCCAGAGCTCGGTGGGCCCAAGCGGCCGCACGAGGGGTCGGCCCAGGAAACGCGGGGGGATGGTGGGAAGGGGGGGGAGGGGGAGGGCCACATGAGGGCGGGTGGTGGACGGGGTCACGGGCACGGGGGTGGGGAGGGGGCACAGGGTGATTGTGTGAACTGTGTGGGCAATAAAGTGTTGTAAATAGACAGTTGTCCCCGGCCCGTTTGTGGGGGGGACAGGGCTGTGGGACCGCGTGTACAGGGGCATGGGCACGGAAGGGGGGGTGGGGCCCCCAGGGGCGGGAAGGCCCTCACAGCGGGCCCCCCCGGGCGATGTGGGTTGCAAGGGCGTTCCGGATCCTTTTGGCATACCGGTACTCCCGGGGGTTCCCTGCGTTCACGTACAGGGGAACAGGACCGGGGGGCCGGTGGGGCTCGGGGTACTCCAGGGCCGCCCCCTCGGTCTCGCACACATTGTGCAGAACGCAGCAGGCACCGATCACCAGGGCGGAGGTGGGGACGGTGAAGTCCAGGCGGCCAGCTATACTCCTCCAGCGCTGCTTCAGGGCCCCGAAGGCACGCTCCACCACGGTCCGGCTGGCACACAGGCGGGTATTGTATACCTGCTCCGCAGGGGTGCTCGGGACAGGGTAGACCTTCATCAGCCAGCGGGTCAGGGGGTAGGCGGGGTCCCCCAGGATGCAGGGGGGCATGGGAACCCCCTCGATCCACCTCATGCCCATGTCCGCGAAGTCCCCCCGGTACATGCGGGCATAGAAGGGGGAGATGGTCATGATCCTGGCGTCGTGACTCCGGCCGGAGTTGCCCGTGTAGATGTCTATGAAGCGGGCCCGGTGGTCCACCACCCCCTGCAGGTGCAGGGAGTAGTATCCGTGCCGGTTCACATACTCCAGGGCCTCCCCCGCGGCCGGGCGCAGGATCTCGATGTGTGTGCCGTCCACGGCTCCGATGCAGTTCGGGAAGCCCCCGGCCGCGAAGCCAGCCATCACAGCGCCCTGGTCCAGGAGCTGGATGGTCCTGTCGAGGAGCACGCCCTCCACAGCCTCGCACACATCCCGCACGATGCAGGCGACCGTGCTGAGCCCCACCCCGAAGTGCTGGGACACGGAGCGGCAGGAGTCGGGCGTTGCGAGGGCCCAGACCCCTATGGCCACCCGCTGGACCATGGGGATGGGCTCCCGCATGGAGGTGTGCTGCCGCTCCAGCCAGGGCGTGAGGAGCTCCGCTAGGCGCAGCAGGGTGGCCTTGCCCATCCGGAAGTGGGACCCCCACTCGGCCTCCCCCCAGTGGGCCTGGGCCCGCTCCCACCAGGCCTGGGGCCGCTCCGTGACCCATAGGCTCCGCGCTATGGGCATAGCCAGCAGCGCTGCCCGGCGGAGGGTCTGCGTTGCCCAGCGGAACCGCCTCGCGGCCCCTCGGAGCGCAGCGGGCCGGGTGAGGCTCCGGCAGGCGGCCAGCCACGCCCCCCAGGCCCGGCGCCGAGCCCTGAGCCGGGCACGGACTCTCCTGCGGGCCTGCTGGCCCCGGAGGCGCACGCCAGCCCGCAGGGCCAGGACATAGCGCAGGCGGACGGCCAGGTGCACCCTCTCGGTCAGGAGGCACAGCTGCTCAGTGTGGTCACGGTGCCACTCAGCCGCGAGCGCGAGGAACATCCAGTTCCCACCTGCCCTATCGCGCTCCATGGTGCTGGGGCCCCGGTGGGGGCTGGGAGCGCTTATGGCGGCCCGGTGCTGGTGGCTCCGCCCGGGGGTCGGCCTCGCGGGCCTGCGCGCGCCCTGTGCCGGTGCGTTCCGGCTGCTCCCGCCCCCAGCACCCCGGGCCCCCTCCCCTCGCTGTTTGTAGCGGGATGGCCTTGAAGGTGCGATTAGGCAGACAGAGAGCTCGCTGTTGTTCTCTGCAGCTGTGCCGGGCCCGCACCCCACGCCTCGCTCTGTTGTGCTACAATGTTGCGGTGCGGGCCCGTGTTCCCTGTCCCGGGGGCCGGGCCGAGCCTCTCCCGGCCCTGGGCAGTCTGTGTGCCCTCCGGGCTCCGTGTCCCATTCCCTGTTGTGCTGGACCATGGCTGGCTGCCCATCCATGGGGCTCCCGCTGTCCGGCCCCCAAGGGGCCCCCCATATCTGGGCCTTCCGCGAGACCATGTCTCTGTGCGACCTGTGGCACACCCCTGCCGTGCAGCTGCTCCTGGCCGGGCCGGGGAGCCGTGCAGGTGCCTACGAGAGCCTGAGCTCCGGGCTCCGTTACTTTGGCCATGTGGTGAGCGCCCGTGATTGCCGGCTGCATGCGGAGGCCCTGGGGCTGGCTCGTTTCCCCGAGGGGCGCATCCCGGAGGTGCTGTGCGCCCATGTGCCCTGGAGCGCCTCGGAGACCGTGTCAGCGCTGGTGGTGTGTGGTCTGGGCGCCTACTCGGAGTGCCTGGCCGAGGGTGGCCCTGCCTTGGCCGTGAGCTACTTCTCCTGTGTTCACGGGGCCCGTGGGTACCAGCGCACCCGTGGGGCGGCGTTCCAGCGGCTTCTGGAGCTGGGGCATCTTCCGTGGCCCCCTTCTGCTGCCTGCTGTGTGCCGGAGCCCTCCGCGGTGGAGATGTCATCCCTGTTGGCGGTGTGGGCGCGTGTGGATGTGCAGCTGGCCCTCACCATGCCCGATCCCTTCGAGGCCTACTACCTGATCGCCCACTACATGTCCTTGCAGGGGTACCGCCGGGGCATGCTGCACTGGCCCCACCTGGTCCACCGGGCGGGCCACCCGGGCCCTGGGGCCAGCGGGGCCCCCGGCAGCGGCCCGTGAGCCCCGCGTCGCTGGCCTGCCCCCCCCGGCGTGGTGCCCCCGTGTGGGCTCCCGCCCCGGCCCGGGGGGGGGCCCTGGTCCCCGCTGGCCGCTCCCGACCTGCGGACCCCACCTCGGTGAGCTCCCGCCCGCCTCGCTGCTTGCTGCTGCCCCTGGCCGTGGTCCTGGGCCCCCTCCATCCCCGTGACTCCGTGGGTGCTGCCTGAGCGTCGCTGGTGCTGCGGAGGAGCACCGCTGGACCCGGCTGCCCTGCCTGTGCCAGCCTTTGACTGTGGGGCCCCCTTCCTCCTCCTCCTGGCGCCCCTCCGCCGGCCTCGCTGTGCTTTGGGGGCCCCCAACGTGCCTTGCTCCGGGGGTCCGCCCCCCCCCCCCGAGACTGCCTCTGTTCCTGTGGGGGCACCTCCTTGGACTGGACTGGACTGGGGTGGTGTGGGGGTGGGGGTTGCTGCTGTCTGTGCCTTGCCCCGTGGTGGTGCCCCCCCCCCCCTGCCGGTGTTCCGGGTGGGGTTTTCCGGGCGCCCCTTCCCGGCCTTTCCCTGGTGTGTGTGTGTGTGTGTGTGTGTGTGTGTGTGTGCGGGCGCCCGGGCGTGTGCCCGTGCATTGTGCCCCACTGCGGGACCGCTGTGTGAGCCGGCTGTCAGCCTGTTCTCGCTCTTCCCCCCTCCCTTCCCGTTTCCCTTGTGTGGGCGTTCCCTTGTGTGCCTTGTGGCTTCGTTTGCCCTCAGTCGGCCATGTCTGTGTCCCGCCCCTGCCCGGTGCCTTGTGGGGGTTTAGCGCCCGCCGGGGGTTCGGCTGCACGTCTGTTGTGCTGCCACGGGCCGTGATGGTGCGGCCCGGTTCCGGGCCGTGGTCCCGTTCCCGGCACGTCTGTTTGGGTCGTTTTCCAACCCCCGGGCGTGGTTGCGCTGTTCGCCCCCCCTGGTGGTTCGCTGTGGTGAACCGGCCGCCCGTAACATCTGAAAGTACCCAGTGCCACGTCAGCCACATTTTAGAAAAGTAGTACACCGTGGACCCAATTAAAGAAAGCATCTGAAACCCAGAATTTTACTCTGATTTTCAAACAGCTTTAACTTTTTTGTGGTTTTATTTGCCCAATTTGCATGACATTTCGACAGATTGTACCTCTCACTCAAGCAATCCTCTCTTGCCAGTTTCAGACAAATAGGATAAATAGTGCTGAATTTATAAGCAATAGACTGTTGCTGCCTTAACTTTGCAGTGGCTCCTGCCAGTCTATAATACAAGCCCGCAAGGTTTACAATGAAGGGCACCCCAAACTGTGCAGGAAATGTTCTGTTTAACTGAACATAAAATATTAATTATGGTAACATTTTATTATGCTACCAGAACATCTGTGCAGTTGTGACCAGCAAAGCTGTTTGAGGTGATGAATAGCCTGGTTAATGCAGACTGTTTCTGCCCAGAAGTAGAGACCTCTATTGCCCACTGTGACAAATTTGGTATTTACTTTACAGACAAAATCTCTTGTATTTTACATGACTTGGGTGTTGCTTCTTTGACTGCAGAGTCAGAGTTTAGGGAGGTGGAAGCTCTGCTGTGTCACATTTATTCAGTTCAGTTTCAGTTCGTGACCAATGTGGAAGATGTGGTTGGAATGATGTGGACAACCAGTTGTAAATTAGATTTTTGCCTGTCCCAGCTTGTGAAAGGCAGTTGGGAGATGTTGAGGCTGTTGTTGCCTTCAGAGGGTAGGTTGTTGGACACCCTCAAAACTGTGGTTGTCTGTTCCCTGCTCAAGAAACCATCTCTTGACATTGCTCTCCAGCAAAATTGCAAAAGCTTGGTTGCTTGAACATTGGGCATTTTTACACACACCTTAAAGTGCTGGTCTTTCAATCTTCTAGGTTTACAAGTCCACAAGTAAGTTCCTGGATGCATTCTTCACACACACTCTGCCCTGAGGCAGCCTAAAGTAGTTGCAGCTGTGAATGTCAGGGGCTGCCATGGAAACCAAGTGACCACAGCTGCCTGGAGCAAAGCAGTTTACCAGGAGAACCTTTCAAACACACACGTTCTGGGAGACATCCAGATATTACAGGATCCAGATTTGTAAAACCACAGAGATGAAGGATTTCTTAAATCTGTGAGAATATGCAAAAGTTCAAAGAGCCAGATGCTTAAGATCTGGGTGACTGATTTAGACACCCAGAAAGTTCAGGATGTAACAGCAAACATGTAGGAGAAATGTGTGTGTAAAAATTCCCACTGTTTGGGTCAACTACAGTCTACCTGAAATTGTGGAAAAAAAACAACCACCCACAAATGTTCATTCTGCTAACCATTTCAGCTCTAGTGCTGTAGAAATGAACTGAGTATTCTAACACCACAAGAGGTTCCTCTTTTTAGGGAAGGTTATTGGATGGGTGATCATGCAACAGCTTAAGGCACATCTTGACACTATTGGATTCCTGGATCCATTTCAGTCTAGCTTTTATCCTGGGTAAAGAACAGAGACCACACTTGTCACCTTGGTTGATGATCTACACCTGGAGATTGACAGAGGGATCTGTACCCTGTTGATTTTATACCTTTCAACAGCCTTTGATACACTCATTTATGAGATGTTGTTGACATGACTGCAGGACCTGGTAGAGGTGTGCGAGATTGTTCTTGACTGGTTCCATTTGTTCCAGCAGGTGGTAATGGACAACTGCTCTTCATCCACTCAGGACCTCTCTTGTGGAGTCCTGCAGGATTCTGTCTTGTCCCTCTCCTGTTCAATGTGTATCTGAGGCCGCTGAGTGGGATTGTGCAGAAGTGTCAGACCCCTGTATCGGGGTCTGTGGTTTAGACAGGGGGGATTTAGGGGAAACCAGCCGCCCTGTGGGGGCCACGTGGCACGAGCCACCAACAGACCTGCAGGACGTAGCTCCTCCCCTCAGGCGGCAGTGCTGCCGGTGGCTCAGTCTCCCCAGAACTGGGACTTGGGCAAGACAGCCCCTGTGTGCCCGGGATCCCTGTCTCCACATCATGCAGGAGACTCTGGGCGCATGGCAGCAGACACACTCCCTGGCCCAGTGGTGGCCATGCCCCCAGCCTCGCTACTGCGGCGCTCAGAGCGCCTGCGTCAATTACAAGCGGCAGGGGAAAAAGGTAGCTCCCTGCATTGTTGCCTTTGCTGGTGATCAGTGCACTTGTTGCCTGTGAGACTGGCCCCTTTCCCCTTTTGCCTGTGATAGTCAAGAGACCCAAGTGTTTTGGAGAGCAGTTTGAACGAGTGCCTGTGGCGTGTTTCGAGCAAGCAAGTGTGGGTGAGTGACGTGTGACTGTGTTGTGCTTGTGTGAGACCTCGACCCCTATCCCTTTACCTGTGACCTCACATAGCCTGGTTCCCCCTCCGAGTGTGTGTCCTACCCCCTCCCTGGACCCTGAGAGTCAGCACCCCTTACCCCCTCACGCTCCGGTGCATCGTCCCTTCCTCATCCCTTACCCTGGTGAGTGTTGGTTGTGGAGACTGGGGCAATCAAAAGGCTTGTGCACCTCCCAGATATCCAGTGATGATCTGGGCTGTGGGTTTTTTACCCTAGAAGCCAACTACGATACTGAGGGTTTGTTTAGAGGCAGGCCGTTGCCCTGTGTGTTAGTGAGTGTCCCCCTGCCCTGCCACAATCCCTGTGGTCAGCCAGGAGGCCCCGTTGCAGGTACCATCTGCCCAGCAGATCCACATGACTAGGACACGCAGAGGTATTTTTGGTTGCTGCCACTGTATTGTGGAACACCCTTCCCTTGGAAGTTCATCCGAGCCTGAGCCTGGACATTTTCTGGAGACAGTGTAAGACTTTTCTTTTTGGCCAAGCATTTGGCAGGTTGGGGTAGGGCCAGCCTTACCACAGGGCAACCTGGGATGCCCCTCCCCCACATTGGCCTCTATTTTCACCAGTACAGGTTGTGGGGACACCACTCTCTCTCAGTGGGGCCCCAAACATGACCACTTTCAGGGCACCGCAGAGGTTGCCCCCAAGGGGGAGGAGCCACCAGGGCCTCCACATTTTATCTTTGCTCTGGACCCCATAAATCCTAAGGCTGGCTCTGGGTTGGGGTGATGGTGGGTTTATCGGGATATTCATATATGTTTTTATGTAGTTCTGTTTTTGTATGGGTTTAATGTTGTAACCCACACTGAGCCTTAGGAGAAGGGCAGGATATAGCTTTGAATTAATAAAAAAACCCATTTCTTCTTCTTTTTTCTAATGGGCAAATCAGTGTGTGTCCATTAAACAATCCTTTGTTAGAAGGGGGCAAACACCAACTTCCCTGAATCCTGCACTGGCTAAGTCCTTCCTTCTGCTGATCCCTTCCTCTTGTGTACCAGATTATAGTACTAAGTGTCTGATAGGGAAAATAAAGGGTGGGAATGGGACTATTTCAATCTCCATCCACCCAATAAGCTCCACTTTCCAAAATGAGACTGGGTGGTCCCATAAATAGTAAAACCATAGTCATTCATGCTCTCTTTGCTTCACTGGGATCTTTTCTGAATTAATTGCCTCTTTGTTGCACATTGATCCTTGGAAGGTCTCTGTTAGGCTCTTAGACTGTACTTCTTGTTTAAGGAAGAAGGGCCAGTATCTCCCCAACATCATCCGCTTGTAGCACCAGGCCTGTCATCAGTCTGTGACTCTCTTTCTCCTTTCTCATACAAGGAACAAGATAGTTAACAATGTGGGTATAAGGCTGCTAGACTGGGCAAAATGCATTTCTGGAGATTTCAGCACATGGTCCAATGACTTTAAGGAATGGGCTACTACAAAACTCATTCACAATTTTCCTCCAGTGGAAAATTTAAAGAGGGCTCAGCAAGTGTATGCATTATGATCACTTGGCGAGGAATAGGGGTTCTAATTGTCCCAGGGGTCTCCAGGTATGTATGAAATGGATGAGCAGCTGATAACAAGATAAGCCTGATTCATTCTTCAATCTTCACGTGGAGAATCCCCTTATTTCTCCTGGGCTTCTCATAGCTGATTCTCCTGGGGGTTCATCTGCAGCTCCTGGAGATTCCAATCCTGGAGGGCTGGCACCTCTCCACGAGGTCATGAATGGGTATCCGAGCAAAAACCCCAAGTAGAGATGAAAGTGCTATTCACACCAAAGCCCTGCTCAGACTGGAAATTCCAGCCCAAATGGCACCTGCGTCTGTGTATAGGGGTTGGGATTGTAAGGGGAAAACTTTCTGATTTAGGTTCAACTGCCTGGTGGTCTGTTTTATTTTCCCCATACAGGAAAGCAACACAGAGTCAGGATTTTTAAAGAAATAAGCTTTACTAAAAAGACCGATCTTAAAAATACAAATACTTAGCTGAATATTGCTGGAAGCAGTACACAGGTCAGGTATACAAGAAAAGTAAATAAGGAATGAAGTCCAATAGTCATTTGATGTCTTAACTTTGTTCCTGATATAATCTAAAAAGATAAGAAAATATTCTAGAGAAATCCTTAAATATTAAATAAAGATTCTCTATGCTAAGAAACCACTTCAAAAGGATGGCCAGTTCTTCTGAGGCAGTTAGCTTCTAGGAGAAGGCAGGAATTGAAGTAGAATGTTCTTTGCCATCAAAGACTCTACCAAATGCTCGGTTGGTGTTCAGGACAGAGTTCTAGCATGGTGAGCTGCACAGCTAACAGTTTGCAGTTAAGGGACATTTTTATAGATCACAGCAATAACAGAACCACAAATATGATGCGTCACAATGATTATTCATGAAGCTGACCTTCAGATTGCAATTTCAACTAAATAACATAAAATCTCTACTTCTATTCAATCAGCATCTTTATCAAACATCTTAGACCACTTTCAGACATTCCCCCCCCCCCC
>QEPC01005543.1:28956-50564 GCA_003113815.1 Sphenodon punctatus | reverse complement strand
TGTTTTCTTCCATCCAATGTTAACCCTGGGAGCTCCTGGGTTGTGCCAGGGTTTTGCCACTGTTTCCCTTTTAAGCTTGAAGTGCATTTTAGACTGGGTTTTCTTCCATCTGATGTTAACCCTGGGAACTCCTGGCTCCGCCTACCGTTGCCCTGGCTCTACCTACCATAGCCCTGGCTCCGCCTACCATTGCCCTGGCTCCACCTACCATTGCCCTGACTCCGCCTACCGTTGCCCTGGCTCCGCCCACCAGCTCGCTGTACAGACGGCCTTACTGCCCCTCCAAATTAAAAAGCCACCAGTCGCCCCTACATCAGCCACCATCCAAAGGCATCATTGGCATAAAATTTACATGGGTTAGTTACCATAAATATATGCAAATTTTAAATAGTCCATTACCTTACTTTGAAGGGGCTTTTAAATTTTATTTTATTTTAAAATTAAAACAATCTAAATACTTGAAGGAATCACACATCCTCCCTCTCCATTCTGCTTTCACAGAACCCACTGCAGTCAGCCCACAGAGGTGTATGCACTCCTGGGGAGGAGGCTCCTGCCAATGGCTGACTCCTGCTACATATACAGTTGGCAATGTGGACCCCTTTTTCCCCATGAGTGCAGTGACATGACAGCAGCGGATTCTCAACCTCAGAGCACATGAAGGAGGTGAAGGAGCTGTCTCTCAACCATTCTTGCAAGAGCTGCACTTCATCTGTAGGGGAGATGCTTGCAGTTTGCAAGTCCCAATTTGGCCTTTATAGAAAATGGGAGACAATTAATTGCTCTCTTGAGAGGAGAATGGAGGCAAATGGGTTAGTTTCCTGTTGATGTTGGTGACTTGGTGGGTCTGTGTAAGGTGCCAAGCCATGCCAGCTCTGACTGAGGTAGGTCCTGCCCCCTACAGAACTCTGTGGCATCATGGTACTCCATAAGGGCACTCCTTCACCCAGGGGTGCCACCTGCAGAACTAAATTCAGAGGAAGTGGGTGGTGGAAGAGTCTTTTTACCCCACCCCTGTCTGATGTCACTACTTCCCGTTCCAAATATCATGATATCACCATGCTCAGAAAAGGTACATGGCCATGTAAAAAAGGGGTGGGGACTCCCTTCCCCTCACCCCTTTCCAATGAGGCCATGCCCCTTTCCAAGCATTGTGATGTCACAGGGCTTGGAAAGTTTATTTATTTTATTTATTTCACTATTCTTTTACCCCGCACCCTCCCGCTCACAGAGCAGCTCGAAAGGGGGTGTGACCACATTAGAAAAGGGTGGGAGAGCCCCTTCATCCCATCTGTTTTCAATGAGGCCCTTCCTGAAGGGGTCTAAAAGGGTGGGGCCAGGCAAGAACCAAGGGGGTGCAAAAGTGCCCCCATTCTTTTCCTGTGTGGCCCTGACCCTCATGGAGCACTGCCATGGTGGTTCTTAGGGTGTGGGACCCTAGCCAGAGAACCTCACAGGTTGGAGAGAAAACATGCACAACTCAACCCAGGCAGGGCAGGACTGGTCTGTTGTGTTTGGGTCAGGCAACAGCTCTTTATTTCCTACTTCTCAAAAAGATTCTTCCAGTCTCTGAAGGCTCCCTTAAGATACTGCAGGCTCAGTTTCACTCTGCTATACTCTGGTCCATAGTGCTGATGAAAGCTAGAGACTTGCTTTAACAAAAAACAAACCCCAGGCTTGTGGAAATGAGGCTTTGCAGAAGTGTCAGTTGCACCCTGTGGGGTAGTTCTTTCATGGGACCTTAGTGCTGTTCCAACTAACACCAGGTTTAGAATAGCACCTGGCAAGGGAGGCACAACAGAAGCTTCCTGCCTGCATCAAATCAAGTGACATGCAAATGAGCAAGATTTGGGGGAAGGGGGTGGAGCTAAGAGCAGACTTCACTTGTCCCTTTGAGTTAGAGTTGACCTGATCCCATGACAAATTGTGCATTCAATGAAGCAGCGAATCTCAGTGGAAATTCTTTCTGCACAGAGAGCACTGACTGGCCTATGTGCTTAGTATACACAGATGCTCAAATCAATTCAGCACCTTTGGCCAGCACTAAATTCCCTTCATAAGGCCTAAGGGACCTTATCCGCTTAATGCAAATACACATCATGCCCACTCATGCTAATGGGAGCTCCTCCCTGAGTGATGCCTATAGGAACTGCACAGTCACTTAACAAAGGCAGAAGGAGTGGGCAGCACAGAGGCTGCAGCAATTCAGAGCTTTCACTGCACTTGGGCAGACTCAAGAAAATACGCAGCCTTTTACCAAAACCCATTAAACGCTCAGCTCTTCCTCTTCCTCTCCCCTCCTCTGTTGGCTTCCCCAGGTAGTTATACCACTAGGGGAATCTAACCAGCCAGCTTTCCTGCCAGGTTGCAGCATAGACCTGTGTCTGCGGAAATCACAGGGGACATTTTTACACGTTATGCTAGGTATGTGTTTCCACATGAAACATGCACCTAGCATAATGTGTATTTTAAATCCTTATTCTGCAACTACATGCCAGCTATCCATTTGCCTTGCATGGCAGGCTGGAATGGATATTGGGCAACTCAGACCTGCTAGCAATTATCTTTGTAAACTCATGGAGAACAGGCAAGGTTTCAGAGGACCTAAGAAGAGTAAATATAGGGTGTTAACAAATGAGAGCCACAGTGGCTCTCACATAACACATGAAAGACACAGATCCCACTGGCAGGGAGCCGCGGCCAGTGGGTGATCCCACAAGAGAGCAGGGCAGGGGGGTCCCAGAGGGGAGGGACAAGGCGGAGCAGCTACAACATGGGGGCCGCCCACCCGACACCCTGGGAACTGCGGTATGGGGCAGTGGTGCGCACTGGCTGGCGGTACTAACATGGAATGCACCCTCTCATTCACAGAACAGCGACCCACTCATGTGAGGGGTGCAGCTGCTGGTAGCGTGAAGAGGAATTGGGAGATGCGGGCCAGGAACTGGCGGTGGAGGGAGGACCTGGGCAGGGAGCTGCTTGATGAATCAAGACGGTTAGCCGAGGTGCACTCCCAGGAGCTCGTGCTCACCAGGGAGCTCCTAAAAGGGGAGAGGGAAAGGGACCGGGAGACCCTGGTGGCCATGATGGTCCAGTCCTGCACCGAGCACCTCTAGGACAGGCACCAGGCTGCCGCCCTCCAATGTGAGCAGCAGCGCACCTGTGGCAGACTGGAGCATCAGGCCGCACGGCTCATAGACCTCATGGGGGAGGTGGTGGAGGCCCTGCAGTGGGACCCACAGTGCAACAGGGTCCGCCAGGCTGCAGATGGAGGATTGGCAGCCGACCAACACCACGGAGGCCACCCACTTGTGCAGGTGACCCGCCCCTGCACTTCGGTCAACCGTGGTTCCCCCAGAAGCATCCCTTCCCAGGCCTGGTCCATGGGGCCCCCCTCCCCCACATAGGGCACCTCGAACTGCTGGTGGGGCCGCCCTTCCAGCCTGCATCCCCCCCAGTCTCCCCTCAGCTGAAACCCCTACCCCTCCACCAGGAAGCAATGCCCTCACCTCAGGACCCGGTGCCCCAGGACAACCAGCTGCCCCTGGCCGCTGCCCCACTCCTTCTAGTAAGGCCGCAGCACCCCTGACCCCTGGGGGTTGGGGGCACAGCCCCAGGGGGGGCCGGACAGGGAAGAGGGGGAACAAAAAAAGGCAAAATCCCAAAAGGGATGTAATGGAACAACCCACAGTGAGCACACGCATTACAGTAGACATGGAGCAACTTCAAGTGAACAAAGCACATGTAACAGCATAACAAATCAGTAGTAGAACATATGTGGTCTATACTAACATTTTTGTATGTACAAGTGCTAGGTTCAGGCGAGGTTGCTCCACGGCTAGTGTTTAGCTCTTGTGGGGCTTGCGGGCCCACATGGCACTCCCGGGACACCCAGTGGGCCGGGCCCTGGTGTGGGAAGGAACCAAGTGCACATGTGGAATTCTCACCCCATGCTTGTTTATTCTCGCAGGGACTTGCACAGGAGGTTGGTGTGGAGCAGCCCATGGATGACAGGGAGCCCAAGGCCATCCAGTCGGCGATTGCTGCGATTGGTAGCAGCGAGGGTTTGCTGGCCTGGAAGCCCCGGTGATGCGGCCAAGCGGGGGCGAGGGCACCCCAGACGATAACCCCCCTATCCCATTATATGGTTCCCCACAAACAAACTTGTTGCACTTGTACCTCTGTTTCACTTCCTCTGTCCTGGGAACGGTGGCTGGGGGGGGTTGGCAGGGGGACCCTGGCAGGGTGAGGGTGCGGTATGGTACCTGCCCAGCCGATGGGACCGGGGGGCAGCCCAGCAAAGCCGCAGGCAGTTGTGGTGCCCCAAACAAGTGCACACTGACCCTGCACAGATGGGCCAGCAAGTGGTGGCATGCAGGACAGTGTGCTGCCAGAGCACCCCATGGCTGACAGCAAGTGGAGGGCTCACGCTCCCAGGCAACCCATTGGACCTGTTCCCAGAGCCCCCTAGCCTACATGTGGCACAGAAGCATGGTTCCAGGTAATGGGTACTACCCAGCTTTATTGATGGGGTGCACAAGTTTATGGACTGGGGTGTGGGTCGGGCATGGTCCTGTCGTCTGCTGCCTGGGCAACAATGCGGCGGCAGAGGGCATCCCTGTTCTCCTTGGAGTTGCACTGGAATGCCCTGCCCTGGGCATGTTGGTACAGGGGCACAGGGCCTCCCCTCCATACAGGTGGTGGGTTTTCCAGGGCTGCACCTCTGGTCTCGCATACATTGTGCAGGATGCATAATGCCAGGACAAGGATAGGGGTGTGGTCGAGGTTGACCTGACTCCTGTTCATCAAGAGGTGCCAGCGCATCTTCAGGAGCCCGAAGGTCCATTCCACCATACTGCGTGCTGATGACAGGTGCTCGTTGAACAGGCGGTGGGCTGGGGTACGCACCACTGGATAGGCCCTCATGAGCCAAGGGCCGAGTGAGTAGTCAGGGTCCCCTATCAAAACAGGGGTCATGGGAATGCCCTCTATCATGTGGTACAGTTTGGGGGCAATCTCCCTGTCGTACATGCGAGCGTAAAATGAGGATGCATGCAGTATACACGCATCATGGCTCCGCCCCGACTGGCCCGTGTACACATCAATAAATAGACCCCTGTGATCCACGACGACCTGCAGATTGATGGAGAAGGCCTGTTTCCTGTTCATGTAGTTGATCATTGCATGTGGGGGCCGTATGATGGGGATGTGGGTGCTGTCGATGACCCCAGCTCCTCAAAGCCACGTATCACCTCCTCGGGATCGTGAAGCTGGATGACCCGCTCGAGGAGGAGCTCCACGATCAGATCACACACATCATGGAGGGCCCTGTTCACCATGGTCGTGCCCACCCCAAACTGCTCCCCCACACTCATGCAAGAATCAGGGGTGGCCACTCGCATCCCAGGCAGCAACGGGAAGCACATGTTGGTCTCCTGCCTCTGTAGATGGGGGTTCAGGAGCTCCCCTAACTGGGTCAGGAGGGAGCGGGTCATCTGGAAGTGGTCTGTCCATTCCTCATCTGTCCAGGTGGCCAGCATGTTCTCCCACCAGTCGTTGGTGCGGGAACGCATCCAGCACCATCGCAGGGTTGGATGGGTCATGCGGCGGCCATAGACGTTGAGGGACCCCTGGACCAGGACGAACCAGGCTTGCTGGGACACCGCAGTGCCCAACATGGAATGGCGATGAGCTGCTGTCCGCCATGCCCATTGAAATGTCGCCACCCTCTTCAGGTTCACTGGCCTCCGACGCCGTGCCCCCTGGAGGATGGACCTGTGCCCCAGCTGGAGGAGCAGGGCCATCTGCTGGAGCACCATACACAGCAGCATGAAGGAAGTGCCCAGGATTCTCAGCAGCATGTCCCTGGACTGCTCCAGCAGCATGGTTGTGCGACTCCCCACGCCTGGGAACCCCCCGATGGCAAGTGCCCTGGCCTCTAAGTGCACCACTGTGTGGCCCCTGCCCCCAGTCCCCACTCCCCCTGTATCCCTGTTCCACCTCTGTGTCCTCCATGCTCTGTGTCCCCGTGCTGTGTGTGATGCTCAACCCCATGCACTAGCTTCTACACACCACGCCCAACCACCTGCATCGGGTCACTTATGTACCATGTAGCCTCGTGTTAGCTAGTCACCGATTGGTGCTGGACCAGGGGTGTGGTGACCGCTACCACTGGGTTCCTGGCCCAGCTGATCATCCCCCTGTGTGCGCTGGCTGCTTGGCCACCGGGGGGGGATGGGACCGCGGCGGACCCAGCATGTCCACAGGCACTGGCCCCAGTGCCCATGGGCCAGCCCTGTGCACCCCAGGGTACCATCACATCTGTACCTGCTCAACATCTGTTCCCACCATGAACTGCCTTTCATGCTGCAGCTGTACTCGGTGGGGATATGGTGCCTAGCTTGGATGATTGGCCTGGTGCTCTGCCCAGCCGTGGCCTCACTCATCTGTCATCACTTGTGCTCGATCCCATCAGTCCAGTGTGTGGATTGTGGAGTCCCGGCCCCAGCACGTCGACCTATCTCAGACATGCAAGATCACTTGTGGGCGTGGGGAGTGGCTCTCCCCATGCTTGTCCCAGTCACTGCAGCCCTCCGTCTCATGCCTGTTGCTCCTCCAGAGTGGGCCTCGCTGCTGTCATGACTGGTCGTTGTGTGGGGCCCTCAGGCGGGGATGGCAATGGGGAGGGGTGGTCGCCCTGTGTGGACATGCTATTGGGGACCTTATGGCTGAGCCCCGATGTGCAGCTGTTGGTGGGCGACCCCCTGTTGGTGGCCGATGGCTTTCAGCTCCTGTCACGGTACATGTGGATGATGGAACATCAGGTTGGGGCCCCAGCATGCCGCAGGCATGCCCTGGAGCTTGGCTTCACCCTCCTGCGGCAACCGCGTTGGGGGCACCCACCCACCATTGTCGTGCCATGGACCACTGAGGAGGTCACGGCTATTCACCTGCTGACAGTGCAACCCGGGTATGGCCTCACCTTGCAGTCTGGGGGTTGCTCAGTTGCTGCCCTGTGCACCGGCACCCTCCTGTGTGCCTGCAGCATCCCACGTGCACCCTCAGATATGGGGGCCCTCCTGTGGGACTTGGGCTTGCTGTCCCCTGATGTTGGTGGACCCCTCCTGATCAGGACCCCTACCACTGTGGAGTTCGCTGCCCTTCAATCAGTGAGGGACCTACCAGCTGTGCAAGATGCAGCTGCCACTGCCAATCAGCACCTTCCCCGCTTCCTCGTGGATGCTCATATGTGCTCCCGGGGGTTCCGACAGGGCCTGTTTGCCTGGGAGGGTCTTGTGCAGGGGACTCCATCCCGGGAGCACCCACCGGACTGTCCCTGAACTGTGCCACACCACCACCTGCTCCATGTCACCGTGCTGCCCGTGACTGTGCATTGCCTGCCCCGCCCCCCCTGTGCTGCCGCACAGCCTCTGTACTGTCATCTGCTTCCCTGCTGGCTGTATCACTCGTCAGACCCCATTGTCTCCTCTGGGTGCCCACAGCTCTTTTCCGCTGGGGGTTCTGTTGTGCCCTCGCCCGCTGGCTGCGGGTGTACCTGTGCCCTGCTGTTATGGTACCCTTGCCCAGCTGTAGGTCCACATGCACCCCCATGCACTGCCCTCTTTGCTTGGGTGACCCTGTTCCCCCATCACTAATAAAATACTGTTCTGTGATTATCTGTCCTGCCTTGCCTCTCTGCTGGTGTTGCCACCTGGGCGCCCCCTCCCCTTGGTGGCCTCCCTGCCCCCATATGTGTGGTTGTGTGCTTGGTGTGCACTGGGCACTTGTGGGCACTGGGTCTGTGGGGTGGTACCTGGTTGTGTGGTGTGTGTTCCCCTGGGGGCTTCCCTGCTGGGCACTTCTGCCTGCTTGTGTGCTCTGGGTGGTATTGGTGGTGGGTGGCCAGGAGGGCACCCCCAGGGCTCCCCTGTCCGTTGGTGAGGCCCTGGTCCTGACCCTCCCCTCCCCTCTTCTGTTGCCCCCTGTTGGTGCTGTCTGTATGTGGTTGTGGATGGGCAGCAGCAACTGGGGTGCTGGGTGGCTGAGCATAAGTAGGGGGCTTGTGACCCTCCAATCCCCCTTCGTGCAGGGGTACGGGGTGCTCTTCCGGGTGCTAGCTGTCAGTGTGTGGGGTGTGCCCCTGGTGCTGTTGCTGCCCCCGGCCCTCCCGTGGCCCATTGGTGCAGCCATTCCCCATCACCCTGTCCCTTCTCTCCTGCAGCTACAGTTGTCATGCTGCTGGTGATCTTGCACCTAGGAGGGATGGTCCTGCAGCTGGAGTGGGTGGCATAGGACATGCGGGTGGTCAGCCGGCTGTTCAATGCCATATGTGAGCGTGTTGCCTGTTTGCTAGGCCCTGTCCCTGCGTAGCTCCGTGGGGGGTGTTGTTCCTTGGGGCCCGGTGCCGGCTCTGATGGCTGTCTCCTCTCCCTCTGTCCCATGCAGTGCAAGTCATGATCGCGGACTGAACCCAGGAGCAGGGGGAGGTGTTGGAGCTACTCCTGCATGTCCTGGCCCCCCTGCACCGGCTGAACCGTGCTCCGGCTGAGTGCTGGCGCCGGGCACGGGGTCGCTGCCCCTATTGACCAGGGATTGCCCCGGCCCGGCCACTCACCCCCCCTTCTGTTGCCCCATCCCTCTGCACCACCCTGTTGATGTCCCCTGTTGCAGATGCCTCTTTTTATTAAAGTTTGTTGTGTTCCTTCCCCGAGTGTGTGTAGTGTTTTGGTTTGACCTCTCCCCTTGTCTGGGTGCCTCTGGGGGATGTTGTGGGGTTGCCTGGGTGGTGTGGGTGCGTATCCCCCTTGTTCCCCATGGGCTGTGTGGCTGTCCCTGTGTGCTTCTGTTGCCTGCTGTGTGTGGGGTGCTCTACTGGGGGGGGGGGTTGGGGGGGGGGGGGATGGTGCTGGGCTGTTTGAACTCTGTGCCGGGCGGAGATGGCTCCTTTGTAGCAGATGTCATTTCTGCCCATGCGGGTTCTGGAGGCTCCGGTGCGGGGCCACATTGTGCGGCTTCATTTGCCCTCAGTCGGACATGTTGTGCTGTCACTGTGCTAGGCGGGACTTCCCCGCCGTTCCCAGTCCCGGTTGTCCATGTACTTTCAAGGGTGTTTTCTGGGTGCTTCCCGGGATGAGTGTTTGGCCACTGGGTGTTTGCCGGTCCCTCCCACAACCCCCCGTGGCCCTGTCCATGTACCTGCCTCCCTGATCAGTGCCACAAGGTGTTCGTTGGGTGTGCTCACCCACCCATCCATACCCATCTTCACCCATTGGCGCTGTTGCACCGTCCATGTAAAAATGACTTAAGTTCAATAGAAATCAGTGTGATGATTTTCATTTTTAGCATTCTATGGGTAATTTCAGTCGTTAAAAATGCCTTTCACCACAGTGAACCCCAGTGGATTCCCTGTGGTGGTGGTGTTTCCAGGAACGCCTGTTTGGTCCCTGCCAGATGTTCATCATGGTAAACCCCTGGCTGGGATCAAGCTTGACCACGGTTCTCAACCTCCGGCCCCCACCCAGGATTATCCCCTACTTGTTATCTGCAAACACCTATTTACTGTAACCAAGCCAAGAACGTGTACCTGAGTTCTCGCATCCTTGTGAATGTTGCATCCCTTGTCTCTCCCTCTGTTCCCCCTTCCCTGTCTCCCTTTCCTCTGTCTTTAGATTTTAAGCTCTTGGGGAGGGACCGTGTCTATTTTATTCTGTGTAAAGCACCAGGTACATTTCTGATGTTATATATAAATAAAATAATAATAATAATAATACTTAATAATATATCTGTAAACTACATAATTCTATTGAAACTATAGGAATCTGCAACAATTCTGTTAAATAAGTGTTTTCATTAATCAAATAATGAAACACTTATGCAGGGACAAAAGAAATGAAAGATAAAGGGACGAGGAAAGAAATGGGATGGGTAGGAACGTGGTCTCCCAGTACACATTTCATTTACAACTGAAGGCTGGATTTGAACCCTTAAAGCATAAAAAGCAAAAATGTTAATAACTACAACTTAACAGACTTAATAGAGCTTTCAAGGCAGCAGTTTTGAGATATTAGGAAACTGAAGATCGAATTATCCCATGTAAAAACATAGCACACTCTGTCGACTTAGGTTGAGGGATAAAGAACTGCTTCTGTCTCTTCTTCAGTTGCCATCTCTGTCTAGCAAAGGTGGGTGACAGTATGGACAGTTGCCACTCAGTCTTATCACAAACTTTGTTCACTAAATTACACTAAATTGTTCACTAAATTGTTCAGTCCTGACCAATCTATTAAGTCCTGCACTGATGGTCTATGGGGTCTGCCTTGACCTCTTCTATCAGGAGCTATCCTGATGATCATTTCTGTTTCAAAGATTCATCATCACAATAGCTGGACAGAGCTATGGGACTATAATTAGAGATCCAGTGGGATTTGCTAGCATTTGCTGTCCACAGGTAATACCTGAATTTTTGAACAGTCTGTTGGGTGCCTGATTGCCTGAAAATACTGAGTATTACTATTATCATTTTACCAGCTGGTAAATGGTAAATTGGTAATATAACACGAAAAACAAACAAACAAACAAAATAGAAATGGGATGGGAAGTCAAAATATTTGTACCAGAAGTTGAAAAATCATGACAAAAATCTGTAGTTCAGGTAGAGTCCCTCGGCCTCTCATTGGGTAGGTACTGAACAGTACCTGATGTGACTGGGTTGAGTTGAGTACTGCACTTTTGATGAGTACTCCATTTTTTGTGGGTACTCATTTCAGCCCTATCACCCATTGAGGCCTTGCAGGGTGAGGGAGAGTAAAGGCCTGGGCAATGACTCAGTGGGGAATCTGTGCTCCTCAGGGGAGTGGAACGGCACCGCCTGTCTGGGACTCCAAGATCAGGGAGGAAACAGTTCATCTCTTGAAGCAGTCAACCCTGCTTTCCACTAATGAGTAGTGGAGTGTGCAGATCTCTGTGTGATTATTACCTGTTTATTTTTTCATGAGGCCCCTTCACTGCGTGTTGCACTGCTGTCATCATCCGTAAACACATTGATTTAACCATTAGTTTGGAGCTGTACTTGTCTGCTCTGGAGACAGGATACCTGTCCCAGGGGCCTCTGCCCTCCAGCCAGAGTGACAAATGCAGGAGGCAGAACACATCAGAATGGAGCTCGGCTTCTCTGCCATGGTCACTTTCTCTGCTGGCCTCCCCCTTTCCTTCCAGTCCTTTCTCCAGTCTTCTCTTTCCTTTGCTTATTTTCCAGCCCTCCTCCTGCTATTTCTAGTCATTACTTTGTTTTCTCTTTTGCTTCTTTCTCCTGATTTCCTTCCATTTATCTCCTCTCTCCTCCCCACTTCCTACCTCACTACACACCATCATTTCAAGCTGGAAGGCAGCACTATCAGACAGGCCTATCAAGAGAAACTTTGGGCCCCAGTATATCACAATTGTGGGGACTCCTCTCCCCAATCTCTCTCCCTCTCTCTCTCTCTCTCTCCCTCTCTCTCTCTCTTGCATTCAATATCTCTTTGCTTGTGTTCATCAATTCAGTGTATACATGTGGAAACCTATTTCTAGAGTTACCGAGATGTTATTTACACAGGCCTTACTTACAATTGTTATTTCACTCATCTATGAACATAAGAGAAGTATTATACTGGATCAGACCAATGGTCCATTGAGCCCAGCATCTTGTCTCTAACCATGGCCACTTTTGATCTCTTCACAGGAGTACAGAATGGGTCATTATGGAGTGATCCAAATCCTGCTATTTTCTCCCAGCTCCCAACAGTCAGAAGTAATGTTCCCTGACCAATTTGACTAATAGCCATTTATGGACCTATCCTCCATGAACTTATCCAAGTCCTGTTTAAATCCAGCTATGCCACTAGCCATAACAAAATCTTCTGGCAACAAGTTCCACAAGCTAATGATTAGGGCTGCAACCATTAATCGATTAATCAAACCGATTAATTGATTAATTGGTTTTAACTGATTAAAATTTGTCCCCCAATTAAGCGGTTAGCTGCCAGGACCTTCTGGCAGTCCATAGTTCTGAGTCTGTAGCTCAAGGGGATGCGTTCCAACAGATGGCAAGTTTACCCACCACACACAAACTAGGAGAATCTATGTAAATCTATGTATATTTATGTACATTTATGCAAATTTTAATCAATTAATTAATCGATAAAAGATTTAATGGAATAATCAACTAACATTTCTAATCGGGTTGCAACCCTACTAATGATACATTTTATTTTGTTTGTTTTAAATCTGCTTGCTAGGCATACCCAGAAATCCTTACTAACCACACAAAATTCAAGAAAGTCCATAGAAAAGTGACAGAAATGCTGATACTGAGAGACTGAAGAAAGCTGCTGTAAAGAAGGTGGAGCGAACTTGTTCTCCCTGGCCACTGAGGGTAGCACAAGAGGAGAGGATCTGCGAGTTAGATTTAGATTACATATTAAAAGGAATTTCCTACCCAGAATAACCGAGCAGTGGAACAAATTACTAAAGCAAGTTGTGGAGTCCCCATCACCGGAAGTGTGAGGAAAAGTGAGATGAACATCTACCAAGGTTAGTTTAGAAGATGTAGTTAATTGCATCTTAATGAGGACAAGATAACCTCTCAAGGCTTGTTCTCATAAGCAGAGTCTGGAAATGAAGAGAACACACCCATGTCTGAAATAAGACAGCATTTTAAAAATATATGTTAATTTATTTATATTTCTGTACTATATTGTATGACAAAGCCAAGATTTCATCATATCTGGCCCTCTTTTTATTTGTTATATTCAAATTATACTTACTTTTGCTTTTTATGGGTTGTTAAATTAAGTAATTAAGTTTTATAACCTATCCTATCCTGCTGGCTTGGAGTGGTTAGCAACATAAAACATAATAAATAAAGTATAAAATATTAAAAGAACTAAAAATAAGTATAATACACCTATAAAACATTTAAGATTTTATTCTCATTCACTTAACTCCTGACCAAATAAAAAAATGTGTATTACTTCCCCAAAATGCTCATACTCAGGCTCTGAGATACCTGCAGCGGAAGGGTGTTCCAAGGAGCAGCCACCAAGAACGCCTCTTTGCAGACCTTCTCTTCATGTACCTGGTGCACTGATGGAGTTACTAAGCATTCATGGATGATCTTAAGGTGGTTTAACAGTTGCTTGTGCTGCAAAACAAGATCATGAAATTTACTGCAGTACATTCTGGCCATGATCCACAAGCCATTTACTCTGGAGTAGTGTCCTGTAGGCCTCAATGGGACATCTTACGAGTAAGTAGTTTGTTTGTGGATGGTGGCCTCTACAGCTAACCTTTACACATAATTCAGCTTTTGGCAGTCTAGGCCACATCCTGTTCTTGTTACCATTACTGTCCATGGGTTTTTCAGTAGGAAAAACACTCTTTCAAGTGGAACATTATTCCCAGGAATTGCCAAAAAAATATTCAACAATTTATTTAATTTTTTTTGGAGTACCACAATCTTTTTGTCTGCTTCTACAGTGATGATTATGCAGAATGCAAAACCTATTGTACGACAACTAGCTATCAATTTAAAAGTGGATACAACATTAGCAAGCTTATTGAATGAGAAACTTCTACTCGGGCTGATCCCAAGCTCTGCGGACTCGCGCACAGAGTACACATGCCACACACGCGCACCCCCAGCATAGGGCCTACAGCATACATGCAAGCGGCACGGTGGAATGCATGTGTGTGCACACAATAGCACACGCAGGGATTGGGATTGGCCCCACTGAGATTGAGAATTGCACAGCTTTCTTCAGAGGCGATATTTCAAAAGGAAACCATTTCTCTAGTATTCTTGGCTTACACTTCGTACATCAGTCTTCAATGATTTCTGCTTCAGAAACAAGCCCTCCTGGATTGCCAGTAGGGTGCTATGACCAAAAATTCTTCCATCCATCCATCCCATTCTGGAACTGGGGCATGTTGGTGATTTTCTAGACTGTCCTGAAAAACTCGTGACAGGTGGAAATCCTTGGTACTTAAGGCAGAGGAACGGCTAATCTTAAAATATAAGCTAACTGTGTCTTGCTGAGAAGAACTCCAAAACCCTGTCTACATTATGAAAAAAATAGGGCAACATTTTCCATCCCAAATCAATACAGAAGGTAGGGGGTTTGGTATTTTCTCTCAAAATAGTAAGTCCTGTTCCTTTGGGCACACTGTGCATGTACTACTGATACTTCCTCTACTGGTGATGGTGCTCAATTTTTTTAGTGAGCTGTATGACCCAGCAGGAAAGGGAAAGTTTGGAAAAATTTCCCCCAAAGGGAAAATGTTCAGGTCTAAAATGGGCTGTGTTATTTTGGTCTTTTCTGGACCAAAATGAAAAGTTTTGGTCACTTAACTTTCCATCCCAATGGGAAAGTTCAGCAGGATTTTTTCCCCAATCAATCAAATTTTTTTTTTCTTGATCAGCTGCCTACATGTAAATGCCCAATTAAGGCAAGATTGTTTTTTTAATCTCAGAAGAAACTTGAGATCAACACTGCAGTTCTGATTATAGTTGGCCTTGAATTGCTACATCAAGGTCAAAATCAGTCAGTGTTTTTCCTCAGGGGAGAGAGTTATCTTGAGTTAGCTATTTTGATTAATAAAACCTACATTTCACACCTTAGGTTAGACAAGATTAATGAGGAATACAGACTGTATCTCTTGGACTAAGGAATTGTACAAACATCACCCAGCTCAGGGCAGGCGAGAGCTGCAATAACATGAGGGATGAATTCAGGCTCTTTGTGGATTGATTGCAAAGGTGGATTTGGGTGTTTGAGTCCAGCTGGATGTAACAAGCCATATCCTCAACTCTGGGAAAGAATAATTCAGCTCTGTTGATTTCTATGACGAAAACTGGTTTCAGTGAGGTTAAGACAAAGCAGTTAAGATGATCCATTTTATTGGACCAAGGTCTATTGTTGAGAGTGTAGAAGTTTTGGAGCCAAAGTCAGGCAATTCCCGCTTGAGGCTTCAGGCAGGCTCGGGGGCTCGCTGGTTCCTATTCCTGGTGGGCAGGGGGAGCAGGGAAAGCCTCAGTGCCCCGCTCCCTCATTCACCATTAAGCAGCCTTTCTATCACCACTTCCCTTCCCATCCCCACCCCCCAAGAGCCTGGGACTGATGTGCTCTGCTGGGGAGAGGACCCTAGGTGTTTTTGCAGCAGTGCAGTAGCGGCACCAGCTGCTGACACAGAGCCAGCCAGCTCGCTCCCTCCCCACACCAGCCAGAGAGGTTTAGTCTCTCCACTGTGCTAGACGGTAGTGTCAGCAGCATCCACTGCGGAGTGAAGCACAACAGTCGCACCCCTGCGACCCAGCCACAGGTGCCTCATCCTAAGAGAGGAGGATGTGCTGGCCCCAGCAGCTGCTTCAAGCCCTTCATGCAAGTGCTGCCCGGCTCCTCTCCCTGTAATATGCTGCCTGCCCAGTGTCTCTCCTCCCAGTAGCAGAGAAGGGAGGGAGGGAGAAGGGTCAAATTAGTCCAGCTAGTGCCATCACAAAGCTGGGGGGTGGGCCTTGCTGAACGGTGGCAGACAGTTCCCCCTGGAATAAGCACAGAATTGCTCTTGAGTCAAAGGCTGCTTTTATACG
The DNA here is from genome assembly GCA_003113815.1 of Sphenodon punctatus. NCBI lineage: Eukaryota > Metazoa > Chordata > Lepidosauria > Sphenodontia > Sphenodontidae > Sphenodon > Sphenodon punctatus. The sequence continues at coordinate 34,939 of QEPC01005543.1, read as the reverse complement.
AGCGCTGCCAATCGCGCCTGTAATTATGCGGCATGTAAAAGTGCCACGGACAGCGTTTGGCTTCTAGATCTTGATGTTGAGGTATTTAATTTGCACTCTTAAAGAATGCGCTACCAGAAAGACGGCGCATCCATGGCACATCTAGGCGTGTCTAAACGCTCCCCATGGCACTTTTACATGCCGCATGATTACAGGCGTGAGTGGGCTGCACTCGTATAAAAGTGGCCATACTCCCACAAAGGGAGGACACCGAGGAAACATACAAGAAAGAATTTCTTGCCTCTATCAAAATTAAGCTATCAATCAGTAGTCCATGATGCTCTGCAGCGGGCTCTGCTGCTTCTCCCAGCTGGCTTGTTAATTTCACCTCGCTGTGGTGGAGCACAGCCATGTGAAATGGCAGAACCGGGGTCCAGTTCAGCAGCAGCAGTGCCCAGCCCCAGCAGCTCACCACCTGACTCACTCCCCTTCCATGAGCCCAGCAGGAGTGATCAGGGCCATTTCTATGCTGCCCCTTGTGTTCCCAAAACCCTAAGGACAGAGGCAATAGTTAGTTGAATAGAGTATCACAACTTAAATTCTGAGACTTCCGTGCTACTTGCATTGTGTTGATCTATCCAATACCCTCCTACCTCACCTTTCCCCCCAATCCAACCCAGCCATCCAATACCTCAAACAGGCAACCTGTCCCCCATTTCAGATGACCACAGCTCCTGTCTTCACCACCACCTGGTCTGATCCTTGATGCTTTGCAGCCACTTGTCCAAGCCTGCTTGTTAATTTCACCTGGCTGTGGTCTTGTTCACTTCATTTGAATTTCTAGCTTCACCCAGCTGCAACTCACTAGCTTCATTTGCTTTAATGTTGATGTTGAGGTTACTTTATATGTGTGCATCTTTTTATCCACAACTTTATTTACAGTAATCCGTGGTTTAACTGTGCATGTGCAAGAATGATTTTTTCTAAGTTTAGTAATTCTATAATAATAATAATAATAATAATAATAAATATTTATTTTTATAGCACCCCCTCCCACCTTACATGGCACTTGGAGCACTGCATAAAAAGGTAAAACCATATAAACACTATAAAACAATTTAGAACAATTGAAAAATTGTTAAATTGGAGTCAGCAGTGAGATCTGTCATGGACAGATCATTATCTCCTCCAGGCCTCTCTCCTGGAGCATGTCTGCCCCCAGAAAGGTGCAAAACCAGTTTGGTTGATTCGTCCCCGGAGACTTATGGAACCAGGAGGTTCCAGAATGCTCTGGGGGAATTACCCTCTGGTCTTGATGACTGTTCACTCGATGACCTCGTGGCTCTCTGGAATACTCTGCTGAGGCTATCGATCGCACAGCTCCTAGGCGTCCACTCCTTAACCACTGACAATGCAGGTCCCTTTTGTTTACAGAGGACCTGTGGCAGTTGAAGCAAGAAGGGTGGCCGTAAGAGTGACGGCGGCACTGTTCTCGTGCTGAAGCTGAATGATTGTGGCATAGAGTCAGTATATGAACCTATGGCATGGCTGTACAGGCAGCAAAGAAACGGTTCTTTGCTGCTCTCATAACGTCTGCAAAGTCATGTCCAGCTGAGCTTTTCTGGGTGGTGAGGAGACTGGTCAGCCTGGCCTCCCTCCGCCTGGAACTGGATACTTCCAGTGCTCATTGTGACTTGTTTTTGTTTTGTGGATAAAATCGCTCCAATTCACCACAAATTCCACACCGTGCTTGTGGCAGTAAGAGAACCAGAGGTGATGGAAGCTCCGCCTTATCCTGTATTATGGGGTTGGTTTCAGTGGCTGTTGTCCACTGATGTGGGGGATGTCCTTGGGGATGTCACAGCCACCTGTTATTATTATTATTATTATTATTATTATTATTATTATTATTATTATAAAACATTTATATAGTGCCAGCAATGTACCTGGTGCATTACAAAGTCATTGAATAGACACAGTCCCTGCCCTAGGGCTTACAATCTGAGAGATGGGGGTGGGGGGTGGGGGAGATGAAGGAAGGGTAACAGAGGGAGAGACAAGGAGTGTAACATTCATGAGGATGCGAGGTCCCAGGTGCATGTGCTTGGCTTGGTTACATCGAGAATGATGGCTGGTTTGTCCATGCAGTGAGGATATGAGTACACAGACCTTAGGAAACAGATTGTACTGGATGTAGGGTATCAGCAAGAGTTAGGTGAGGGGAACAAGGAGTCAGGGAGGGCAGAGCGGAAGAGATGGGTCTTGAGGAGGGATTTGAAGGTACGAAGGGAGGGGGCAAGGTGGGCAGGGAGGGAGTTCCAGGCATGGGGGGTGGAAGCTAGGGAGAAGGGGAGGTGTGAGAGGGCGAGACAGGGGATAGAGGAGGAGCGGAGTTCACGGACTGCAGGATGGAGGGAAATTAGCGCAGAAAGGTAGGGGGGAGTGAGGTTGTGAAGAGCGTTATAGGTGAAGACTAGGAGTTTGTGCAGAATTCACTCTGGAAGGGGGAGCCAGTGAAGAGAGGAGAGGAGGAGCTGCACATGGTTGAAGCGACGGGCGAGGTGGATGACCCTGGCAGGAGAGTTTTGTATGGAGATAAGGGCAGAAAGGTGAGAGCGTGGAAGGCCAGTGAGAAGGAGGTTACAGTAATCGAGGTGAGAGATGACCAGGGCATGAACAAGGGGTTTGGCAGAGGAGACAGAGAGAAAAGGGCAAATCTTAGCAATGATATGGAGGGAGAAGCAACAAGATTTGGCAACAGAGTTGATGTAGGGTTTAAAAGAAAGGGGTGAGTCAAAGTTGAAACCTAAGCTACAGGCTTGGGGGACAGGAAGGATGGTGACCCCATTGATGAGGATCGACAGGGAAGAGGGAGAGGAAGAGTGAGGGGGCAAGATAAGAAGTTCAGTTTTAGCCATGTTGAGTTTGAGTTGAGACATCCAGGTAGAGATATCAGAGAGACAGCTGGTGAGGCGAGCTTGAATAGATGGAGAAAGAGAGGGAGTAGAGAGATAGAGCTAAGTAGGGATGGGTGAACAGGTCGTGGTTCGGGTTCAGCTATTCTGTTTGGTCCGGTTCTGTTCGGCCGTTCAGTTCGGCCATTCGGTCCGTTCACCGCGTTTGATCGTTCGGTTTGGTCGTGTTTGGTTCAGTTCGGGTGTTCGGAAAAAGGCTCTCTGTGCAAGAAATGATGGCCCCAGACCCATGACAGTGGGTCCTGGGGTTAGAGTGGCAGCTTCTGGATATTGGCCACAGCCCTCCACACCTGTAACTTGGCTCCAGAACCCTTGCGGCGGGTCGTGGGGCTGGAGTGGCTGTTTCTTGATGCTTTGGAAAATTGGCTCTCTGTCTGAGGAATAATGGCCCCAGACCCATGACGCTGCATCCTGGGACTAGAATGGCAGCTTCTGGATATTGGCCACACTCCTCTCTGCCTGTAACTTGGCCCCAGAACCCTGGCGGCAGATCCTGGAGCTGGAGTGGCTGTTTCTTGGTGCGATTGAACGAAGTCTCTCGGTGTGAGGAATGATGGCCCCAGACCCATGACAGTGGGTCCTGGGGCTAAGGTGGCAGAGTGTAGATATTGGACACAGCCCTCCCTGCCTTTAACTTGGTCCCAGAACCCTGGTGGATCCTGGGGCTGGAGTGGATGTTTCTTTATGCGGTTGAAAGACATCGCCTCTGTGCGAGGAAAGATGGCCCCAGACCCATAACGGTAGGTCCTGGGGCGAGAAGAGTGGTAGCTTGTAGTTATTGGCCACAGCCCTCCCTGCCTGTAACTTGGCCCCAGAACCCTGGCGGTGGATCCTGGGGCTATAGTGGCTGTTTCTTGATGCTTTGGAAAATTGGCTCTCTGTGCGAGGAATGATGGTCCCAGACCCATGACAGTGGGCCCTGGGGCTAGAGTGGCAGCTTCTAGATACATATTGGCCACAGTCCTCCCTGCCTGTAACTTGGCCCCAGAACCCTGACGGCGGATCCTGGGGCTGGAGTGGCTGTTTTTTGGTGTGGCGGAATGACACGCCTCTGTGCAAGGAATGATGACCCCAGACTAGGGCTGTAGCGGTATGCCGCCACGGCAGCTGTTACCGATGGAAACCCCTATTCTGCACATCGTGGCACAGTTCAGCAGAGGCAGCTTTCTGAGGGCTGCAGTTTGTCACTAATGGTGCCGCGGCATCAGAACTGGTGAATGGAAGCGAAACTTTTGCGTATTCCAATAAGAGGCGGCACCAACTCCCCTTTCCATGGGCCGTGGAATCTTTGTGGTTATCTGTCATTGTATCATGTTTCCGCCACCCGGAATACAAGGTATCACAAGACCTGGTGGCATGATCAACCCTCGGACCCTGTTGACGACACCCACATACCCAATTTCATTGGCTAGGGCTTTCCCAGAGAGACATGTCCCGCTTTCACCATTAAGTATAAATAGGTGTGTTTGTAGCTTGTTTCTCCCTCTTGATCCCCAATCGCAGTGAGAGTGAGTGACTGTTGGAGCTGCGCACCCAGTGTCTGTGTTTGTTAACACACTCTGATTTTCCGTGCTCCGCGACAAAGCACCACATCATCGCAACCCGAGGAGAGAGAGTCCTATCCCTACCATCAATTTTTGATAACCTAAGAAGGTTTTTGTGTAAGTGCTTGAACTTTTCTTCTAATTCTTCTAAACTGTGCTTTATTTAACAGCTAATTTAGTGCTAAAGCAGCTAAAGTAATTCTGCTACAGCTGCACTTTACATTTTCCGTTATCCTTTTTTAAAGAAATGTACACATGTTCTAATCTTTATTGCTGTGAGCCTTTAATGTTTCTTGCTCGGTTTGGGTTGATATTGTTTGTGCTTGCTATTGTTTTGTTGTTTATTTTGTTCATGATAACTCCTGTTGGTTGGATGGATGGTGGGATAATTTTTTTATTTGTGAGAAACTGTGCTGTAGTGCTCTGCATAGCCAGGCATAGTCGGCTGCGGAGGTCGCAGAAGCCGCGGAAGCTGCCAGCGAGCCTGGAGCATGGGCTCAGGGTCGGGGAAGCACATGGGGAAAGTGACACGTCCGGGGCTGGGGGGGCTGCTGGGAGAGTCACCCCATTGCCGGTGGCTTCTGCGCTTCCATGGCTCCCGTCTATGGGAGCTCTATGGGGGCTCTATGCGCTGACTCTACTGGCAGCACCCCCACCCCCCCACCCCGGCCGTGTCTATTTCCCCATGTACTTCCCCGACCCAGAGTCCCTGCTCCAGGATCGACAGCGGCTTCTGGCTTCCGTGGCTACCGGCTATGTTCCCCAGACTCCAGGGTCTCTGTGGGCTGACTCTCCCGGAAGCTCCCCTCCCCGGGGCTGTGTCTGTTTCCCCATGTGCTTCCCCGACATGGAGTCCCTGCTCCAGGCTTGCCGGTGGCTTCTGTACTTCCGCGGCTAACGGCTATGTTCCCCAGGCTCTCTGTGGGCTGACTCTCCCAGCAGTCACCCCCAGGCCGTGTCTGTTTCCCCATGTGCTTCCCCGACACCGAGTCCCTGCTCCAGCCTCGCTGGCAGCTTCTGCGCTTCCACGGGTACTGCCAGCTATGTTCCCCTGGCTCTCTGTGGGCTGACTCTCCCGGCAGCCCCCCCTCCCCCCGGGCCGTGTCTGCTTCCCCATGTGCTTCCCCGACACCGAGTCCCTGCTCCACAGTCTCGAGGCCACAGGCAGTAAACAATGAACCTTGCCGTTCATTTACAAACAGTACTTTGAAGTTGTGTTGGCATTGTGACAATGTTCAGAGCCATTCCTAAGAACATTGTTTACAAGGTAGCAACCTTATGTTGTTCTGCAACTGCCACTATTCCCATTCCCACAAACTTGAGAGTCCCTGGAAAATTTTGGCTGATTTTTATTTCATTTTCATGATTTGTAGGCCACAGCTCATGAGTCAGTTTTTGAGTGTGAAGTTGTTTTGCCAAGTTAGTCAATGCAGGCACTGAATGTAGTTTTGTAGATCACACCGAACCCTAGTTACAAATTACAAT
>QEPC01005543.1:0-11361 GCA_003113815.1 Sphenodon punctatus | reverse complement strand
GAAGTGAATCCAGCAGGAGTGAGTGGTCAACAGTACTGAAGGCAGCAGAGAGGTCAAGGAGGACAAGAATGGAATAGAGGCAGTTAGATTTAGCCACAAGAAGATCGTTGGTGATCTTAGCAAGAGCAGTTTCAGTAGAGTGAAGTGGGCGAAAGCCAGATTGGAGGGGTCAAGGGAGGAGTTGGCAGAGAGGAAGTCAAGGAAGCGGGAGTAGACAACATGTTCAAGAAGATTGGAAGCATAAGGAAGGCGTGAGACAGGACGGTAGCTAGAAGGGTCAGAAGGGTAAAGAATGAACTTTTTGAGGATAGGAGAGACAGTGGCATGCTTGAAGGTGGATGGGAAGGAGCCAGTAGAGAGGGAGAGGTCGATGATGTGAAGGAGGGAAGGGGTAACAGTGGGAACAATGGAAGTCAGGAGGAGGGAGGGGATGGGGTCAAGGGCTCAAGTGGAAGGGTTGGAGGAGGAGAGCAGGGAGGAGATTTCCTCAAGGGAGGTGGAAGGGAAGGAGGACAGGAGAGAAGGAGGGGAAGAGGGAGAGGGGAGGGAGTAGGAAGAGGAGAGGAGTGGGAAGCGATGTCAAGGCAGATCTGGTCTATCTTGGAGGAGAAGAAGGAAGCAAGATCCTGAGAAGAAAGGGAAGAGGGAGGCGGAGAACAGGGGGGCTTGAGGAGGGAGACAAAGGTGGAGAACAGGCGGTGAGGGCCCCCAAAACAGGACTCAATGCGGGAGACATAGTAATTCTATCTAGTGAAGGAGACAGCAGAAGTACGGGAGGAGAGGCAGAATTTGAAATGAAGAAAGTCAGCATGAGAGTGGGATTTGCGCCAAAGGCATTCAGCAGCACAGGTGCAGGAGTGGAGGTGGTGGATACTGGGGGTGATCCAAGGACGGGGGTTATGGGAGCAGACAGGGTGGGAGGAGAGGGGGGCAAGGGAGTCACGGGTGGTCGAGAGAGAAGCACTGAAAGCAGAAATGGCAGAGTCAGGGGAGGAGGAGAAGACTGAGGGGAGAAGGGGGGAGAGAGAGGAGGCAAAGTCCAGGGGGTTAATGGCCTGCAATTCATGGAAGGGGCATGGAAAAGGGGAAGAGGAAGGGGGACAGTGGGAGACATTGAAAGAGGCAAGGAAGTGATCAGAGATGGGATGAGGATCGAAGGAGAGATCAGAGACAGAGAAGTTCCTAGAGAAGATGAGGTCAAGAGAATGGCCATTAGCATGGGTGGGGGAGTTGGTCCAAAGGTGGAGGTTGAAGGAGGAGGCTAGTGAGAGGAAGTGAGAGATGGAGGGCTAGGAAGGGACATCAACGTGAATGTTGAAGTCACCGAGGATGAGAGTGGGGGTATCATTGGAGAAGAAGAAAGTGAACCAGGACTCAAATTCAGAGAAAATGGAGGAGAGAGAGCCAGGGGGGTGGTAGATGTCAGTGACGTGGAGATGGAGGGGAGAGTAGAGGTGCACAGAGTGAGCCTCAAAGGAAGGGAAGGCGAGAGAGGGGAGTGGAGAAAGTGGTTGGAATTGACAGGAGTTAGCGAGGAGGAGGCCCACGCCACCACCTCGGCCTTCGGGGCATGGCTGGTGAGAAAAGGAGAGACCCCCAAAGGAGACGGTAGCTGAGGTGACAGAGTCGGAGGGGGAGATCCAAGTTTCAGTAACGGCAAGGAGCTGGAGGGAGTGGGAGAAGAAGAGTCATGGATGTAGGGTGCTTTACTGGCAGAGGAGTGACAGTTCCAAAGGGAGCAGGAGAATGGGAGCTGATCAGGGGGAAGGCAGGGAATGGGGATAAGATTGGGAGAAAGGGGGCGGCGTGGCAGGTGAGAGATAAGGAGTGTGGGGGAGGAGCAGGAGGGGAAAGCAGCCAAGGGGGAGGTGGAAGTATGAGGAGGTTGGAGAGAAGTGATGGACTGGCAGGGAGGGAGGGAGGGAGGAAGAAACAGGGGGAAAAGAAGTAGAGGAAGGAAGAGGTGAGGGGAGAGGGGAAAGGGGAGAATGAGGGAGAGGGAAGGTGAGAGATTAGGGCAGGCATGATGGTGGGGAGGATAGGTAATAGAGAAGAGACAGAGAAGAATGAAGTGGAGATTGGCTGACCAACTGGCCACTGAGAAGCCACCAGGTGGTAGAAGTACCTTTAAGCTTATGCTTAGCTGTTGTTGTTGTAGTATTCTGCTGGTGAGTGATCTTATGGTGCACGCCTTTTGGCTTGCTGGTCGCTGGAACTTGGGTGGTAGAAAAGCCAGGCTCCAGGAGGGTCGCGGCACCCTCAGATTTTGACAGCTGAGGCAGCTGGGAGAGTATGTAGATGAACTGCAAACTTACCAGTTCCTGGCTCGCTGAATGCTGGAACTTGGGCAGCAGAAAGGCCAAGCTCCAGGAGGGTCACAGCATCCTCAGGTGTTGACAGCTGAGGCAGCTGGGAGAGTATGCAGATGAACTGCAACCTCACCAGTTCCTGTTGTGTAGTAGACCCATGCCCATCCTGGCTGGTTAAAGTCAGCCAGGAGGTGTTGGGTCTGTTTCTGGCTGGGGTAGTCAATGCCTCCTCTGTTAGGGAGGGCAAAGTGCCACGCTGCCTCAAGGAGGCAGTGGTACGGCCTCTGCTCAAGAAACCATCATTGGACATCGACTCCCTGATGAGCTATCGTCCAGCCTCTAACATTCCCTTTGAGGGAAAGGTTATTGAGCGGGTGGTGGCTCAGCAGCTTATGGGTCATTTGGACCGGATCATTTTTCTGGACCCCTTGCAGTCTGGCTTTAATTAGGGCTATGGCACTAAGACTGCACTTGTGGCTTTGTTCGATGACCTCCGCCGCAAGTTGGACTCGTGTCGTTCAACCCTGTTGATCCTGTTAGATCTCTCGGCTGCATTTGATACCATTGACTATGAATTATTGGTGACCCTCTTGCGGGTCCAAGCTGGGGTAGGTGGAGCTGTTCTTGAATATTTCCGGTCCTTCTTGGCTGGGAGAACTTAATGTGTGGTGCTGTGTGATTGTTCATCATCTCTCGGGGACCTCATGTGTGGAGTCCCGCAAGGTTCTATTCTGTCCCCCCATTCAAAGCGTATATGCAGCTTTGGGTGAGGTTGTCAGAGGGTTTGGTGTGCGGTGTCATCAATATACTTATGACACCCAATTGTACCTCTCTTTTTCAGTTGACTCAGCCCCAACAGTCTCAGTGCTTACCTGGTGTTTGGCAGCTGTGGGAGACTGGATGAGGGCAAGCTGTCTGAAGCTGAATCCCAACAAGACAGAAGTGATGCTGGTGGGTAAGGACGAGGAAGTGGAAGTCCCCCATCATTCATGGGGTGCGTCCCCCCTTGGTCCCTCAGGTTTGGAGTCTAGGAGTCCTCCCCGACTCACAGCTCCACCTGGATGGCCAGGTGGTGGCTTTGGAGAGGGGAGAATTTCACCAATTATATCTGGTGTAATGGCTTGAGCCGTATGTCTCAGACTCGGACCTAGCTACCATCATCCATGCCTTTATCACCTCAAGATTGGACTACTGCAATGCACTCTATGTGGGGCTATCCTTAGTGATGGTTCGGACACTGCAGCTGGTGCAGAATATTATTTATTTTTTATTTTATTTATTGCATTTATACCTCGTCCCTCCTGAACACAGCTTGGGGTGGCTTCCAGTCATAAAACAACAATATAAAACAGTCTAAATCACATAAAATACCATTTCAAAAATATTAAAAATAAACAGGGCCTGGGATATAAAACCAATTAGGATGGGGGGGGGAGATAAAATTCAACTACCCACCCCTCCCCAAAGGCCCGGGCGAACAGCCAGGTCTTGCATCTTCGCTGAAATACCAACAGGCTTGGGGACCTGTTGTGAATATCGTTTTTGTTATTACAATAACGATAACGAACATTGTTAAATGACAACCGAGGATAACGACAACAATAATGAAAACAACAACTGAGAATACCAAACACGACAGCCAAGAATACCGATAACAGTAACGATACTGATATCATACCAATATCGATACCAAAAATGATACCAAAAACAATACAAAAAACGATAACAAAAATGATAACAAAAACGATAACAAGAAACAAAAATGACAATGTCGTTATCATTGTCGTTATTATTAGTGCTGTGGCAGTTGGGTTTTGGAGGGGAAATGTAGAGAGGGGAGGAGGGAGCAGACATCTCGGAGTCTTAACAGAGTTGAACTCTTGAATTGTGCCTGTGTTGGGAGGGGCGAGCAGCTCAGGAGTATCTGATGGATGTATCCCTGCCCAATGAGCAGCACAAGCACGCCCCAGCAGTCTCATAGGACTCTGTGATTGCTCAATGCCTGCTGCCTCCCACAACCTATCGAGGGGCTCTGGGGGAGTGCACTGCAACCCCTTATAATGAGAGGGCCATGTTTTTCTTGCCGTTGTGTGAGAGCTCTGCTTGTCAGGTTGCGTTTACATAACTGTGGTGCTTGCACATAAAAAATCCTCCCTAGCCCTCATTGTACTGTTTGTTTGTTTGTTTGTTTATTTATTTATTCCCACCAATACCTTTCCTTCCTCATATTCTACATTTTATCTTCTCCTTTTCCCTGTCCTTCTCCCCCTGTACATTATATAGAGATAGATAGTATAGATTAGATATAGATATATATTATAGACATATAGATTAGATTAGAATATTATATATATAATTGATTAGATAATCAATAGTTTTCCTTTCCCCTTCCCGTGTCTCCCTTAGATTTAGATAAATATTAGTTATGCACAGGAATCAATAACGATACTGATACCAAAAATAAAATCTTTGTTTGAAATGGTACCGATATCAATAATGATATCAATAACAATAACAAATATTGATACCGATAATGAAAACAATATAAAAAAGATACCAAAAATTATAACAAAAATGATAATGAAAATGAGAACGACATTGTCGTTAATACTGATAATAAAAACAACATTTTTAAATAACGAAAACGAAAAATGAAAATGACATTGGGGGGGGGGTTCTGCACGCCCCTAGTGCAGAACATGGTGGCCTGTCTCCTTACAGGGACGGGTTGTCGCAAGCACATTACATCAGTGCTTTGTTCTCTGCATTGACTGCCTATAGTCTTCTGGGCCCAATTCAAGGTGTTGGTTTTGACCTATAAAGCCCTAAACACCCTCCTAACTGCAGGATCGCCTCACCCTCCAGGTCCTGGTGCAGCTCCTGTGGTCCGCTGGGAGCGCCCTCCTCAAAATCCCCCGGGTATCCTAGGTGGCAACGATGAGGGGGGAGTTCTTGGTGGTTACACCTCGGCAATGGAATTACATCCCTATGGATGTCCACCTGGCCTCAGACCTCTCCTTTTTCTGAAGACAGTGTAAGACCTGGTGGTTCCGCCATGCTTTTGATGGGGTGGGGTGAGGTGGTTTTTTTTTTAGCTCTGCCTTGGGGTCTATTAGAACATAAGAACATAAGTAGTGCCATACTGAGTCAGACCAATGGTCCATCAAGCCCAGCATCCTGTCTTCCATCAGTGGCCAATCTGGGAGAAGAACCAACAGTCACAATGGGCAATCCATTCCCCGTTGTTCACTCCCAGCTCCTGACAGTAAGAAGTTCATCCTGTAAGCTACTTGGTTAATAGTCATTAATGGACCTACTCTCTAAGAACTTATCCAGTCTTTTTTAAAACCCAGCTATACTACTGGCCCTGACAACATCCTCTGGCAACAAATTCCATAGGTTAATGATGCGTTGAGTGAAAAACTACTTCCTTTTATTTGTTTTAAATCTGCCAGCAGCTAGTCTCATGGAGTGTCCCCTAGTTCTAGTACTCTTTGAGAGGGTAAAAAAATGGTTCCCTATCTACTCATTCCACACTACTCATACCATTGTTTTTATATTAATATTTATTGTTATTTATATTGGATATGCTTTATTATATATTTTATAGGTTTTAAAATGTTGTAAGCCGCCCCCAAGATTTTGGGGCAGGAGTGGGTGGCAAATACATCAAGTGAAATAAATAAATAAATAAATAAATAAATATTTTTTTAAATTTAATGGGGCAGGCAAAAAGGGTAGGTAAAGTATTATGAGGGAGCCACCAGTGGATCATAAAAGCATCTATAAAACAAATACATTTTAGGTGCTTTTTAAAGGTATGAAGGGAGGAACTGGAATGAAAATCCAGAGGAAGCGAGTTCCACACCAAAGGGCCTGCCACAGCAAAGTCCTGATTGCCTGCCAACTTCAGACACAATGGCAGAACCCCTAAACAGCGAGTGGTTCCTGAATGTAGATATCCATCAGTGTGCGGTAGGGCTGTAGTGGTATGCCGCTGCGGCAGCAGTTACCGACAGAAACCCCTATTCCGCACATCATGGCGCGGGTCGGCAGAGGCTGTTTTCCGACAGTTGCGGCGGCAGTTTGCCGCAAATGTTGTTGCGTCATCGGAACTGATTGGCGGGAGCAAAACTTTTGCGGATTCCCAGTAAGAAGCGGCACCACCTCCCCTTTCCGTCTGCCGCATCATCTTTGTGATTAATCTGATCATTGTATCATGTTTCCGCCATCGGGCCACCCTGAATACAAGTTATCGCGAGATCCGGTGGCATGATTCATCGGCCAATTTCATTGTCTAGGGCTTTTTCATTACATTTGCTAGGGCTCTCACAGAGAGACATGTCCCGTCTTCACCATTAAGTATAAATAGGTGTGTTTGAGCTTGTTTCTCCCTCTTGATCCCCAATCGCAGTGAGAGTGAGTGACTGTTAGAGCCGCGCCACCAGTGTCTGTGTTTGTTAACACACTCTGATCTTCTGCGTTCTGCGACAAAGCATCGCATAGCGACTCAAGGAGAGAGAATCCTATCCCTTCCTCCTAATTAATAGAATACCATCGATTTTGGATAACCTAAGAAGGCTTTTGTGTAAGTGCTTGTAATTCTTCAAAACGGGTTTTTTATTTAACAGCTAATTTAGTGCTAAAGCAGCTAAAGTAATTTTTGTAGAGCTGCACTTTACATTTTCCATTATTCTTTTTTGTAATAAATGTACACATATGTTCTTTATTGCTGTGTTCCTTTTATGTTTATCGCTACGTTTTGCTTGATATTTTTTGTGGTTGCTTGCTATAGTGCTAGTTGTGCAATGTATAGTCGGAGGTAGCCGCGGAATCCGCAGAATCCGGCGGCGAGCCTGGAGCATGGACTCGGGGAGGGTCGGGGAAGCACATGGCGAAATAGACATGGCCGGGGGGGAGGGGCTGCCATGAGAGTCACCCATGGGGAGAGCCGGAGGAGGGGGTCCCTACTCCAGGCTCGCTGGTGGATTCTTCCCCTCCACCCCGGCCGTGTCTCTTTCCCCATGTGCTTGCTTCCCCGAGCCTCCCCGAGTCCCTGCTCCAGGCTCGCTGGCGGATTCTTGACTTCCCTCTCCCCCCCGGCCATGTCTATTTCCCCATGTGCTTGCTTCCCCGACCCTCCCCGAGTCCATGCTCCAGGGCTCACCGGCGGCTTCTGACCCTTCCGCGGATACCGGCGGTGGCTTCTGAGCCTGACCTGAGTCTCATAGTCGGTAGCTGCGGAAGGCTCATAAGCCGCCGGCGAGCCTGGAGCATGGACTCGGGGAGGATCGGGGAAGCAAGCACACGGGCAAATTGAGACAGTCGGGGGGAGGGGGTTTGCGGAGGTGCTGCCTGTAGAGGGGCTGCAGGGACCCAAGTCTTCCATGGCTACCGGTTATTCCCCCTCCTGCAGGATCTCCCTGGGTGACTCTCCGGGCAGCCCCTCCCCACCCGGCCATGTCTCTTTCCCCTTGTGCTTGCTTCCCCGACCCTCCCCGAGTCCATGCTCCAGGGCTCACCGGTGGCTTCAGAGCCTTCCGTGGATATCGGCAGCGGCTTCTGAGCCTGACCTGAGTCTCATAGTCAGTAGTCGCGGAAGGCTCATAAGCCGCCAGCGAGCCTGGAGCATGGACTTGGGGAGGGTCGGGGAAGCAAGCACATGGGGAAATTGAGACGGCCGGGGGGGTTGCGGAGGTGCTGCCTGTAGAGGTGCTTCCACGGCTACTGGCTATTCCCCCCCATCCTGCAGGATCTCCTTGGGTGACTCTCTGGGCAGCCCCTCCCTGCCCGGCCGTGTCTCTTTCCCCTTGTGCTTGCTTCCCCAACCCTCCCCAAGTCCCTGCTCCAGGCTCGCCGGCGGATTCTTGCCCTCCCCCCGGCCGTGTCTCTTTCCCCATGTGTTTTCTTCCCCAGCCCTCCCCGAGTCCCTGCTCCAGGCTCGCCGTCGGATTCTTGCCTTCCATCTCCCCCCCCGGCCATGTCTATTTCCCCATGTGCTTGCTTCCCCGACCCTCCCCGAGTCCATGCTCCAGGGCTTGCCGGCAGCTTCTAAGCCTTCTGTGGCTACTGGCTATGAGACTCGTGTCAGGCTCAGAAGCCGCCGGCGGTATTGTTTCCCTTCCCCCCCAGCCGTGTCTATTTCCCCATGTGCTTGCTTCCCTGACCCTCGCGGCATGGACTCGGGGAGGGTCAGGGTCGGGGAATCTGGGTGACCAATCCCCCAATCAGGCAGGCACTGGCAGCAGTGTCTTTTCAAAAAAGATAAAAATCACTGCCAGGTGTGTCTCGAGGTTGCTACCCTGCAAGCGATGGTTCTGCGAGCTGGCTCCAAACATTCTCACAAAAGTGGTGCTCTCGGGCACCATTATATACACAGTGATATCAACCATTGATTACTTTTTTAACAATCACATGAACGATGACAGTCTCTATGTCACACGCAGTAAACAATGAACCTTGACGTTCATCTACAAACAGTATTTTCAGTTGTGTTGGCATTGTGACAATGTTTACAGTCATCCAGAAGAAAGTTTTTTACAAGGTACCAATATTCTGTTCTGCAACTGCCACTGCCACTATTCCCATAATTCACAGAACCTTTAGAGTCCCTGCAAAAACTTTGTTTCTTTTAATTTTTTCCCCATGATTGTACAACTACACGATACAATACAATACACAATACTACAAGTACAATTCTAGTTGTATTATAGTTACAGACAATTGTACTTATACAAAATACCAAGGAAAAAAATGTCAACCTTTTTGAGAGAAAATAAAGATATTACAAATATGTAAACTAAGAATAATACACATGCGCTAACATCCTCATTTTTCATTCACTGTGCAGATTGCCTCCCCTGATACATTCTGCAGACGGCCTGCAGGAACAAACACATCTTTTGCTCCACAACAGATAAAGTCTCAAAAAGGTTGAAATTTTTTTAAGACATTTCTGAAAGACATTTTTGAAATGACAGCCTACTGATAAGTAATTGCTTCTTGTGTTCTATTAAGTCATGATGCAGAACATTTGGATCATTGGAGATTCATACATAACAAGACTCGAGCACGTACATCAATTTTAATTTACCCAATGTTAGCGTGAGATGGATCAGAAGGGGTGGGATGCTATGGTCCAATGTATTGCCATGTTTAAAGAAGGTAAGGCAATTCATTTCTTCCCTTTCTGACCTGCCTTCGTGCATCATAATCCACTCTGGTGGTAACGATATTGGCATGCTCAAAGGGGGTGAGCTTCTGGAGGAAATGATAAAAGATTTAAAAGCAATAAACCTTCTGTTTCCTGATTGCAAGCTTGTCTTCTCTGACATGATCATTCGCATTTCCAACAGATATAGCACAAATATGCGTGCTATTAATAAATCTATAAGAAATGTTAATAAGTGTGTAGGTGCTTTCCTTAAGGATATTGGTATGGTTTCTGTCTGGCACCGGAACATTATAGCCGCCTGTACTGATATGTTTTTGCTTGATGCATATTTCACCTGTCGAAATGGCATTGCCGCAGTTGGGCAGTTTAGAACCTGAGGGAACGGCCAAACGCTCACAGGCGCCTCTTCAGTTGCAACCACACACCCCACAGCAGTCTGATGGTCTTGAATTGTCACAGTTGCTTCTACCAATGCATATTTTGCCAGCTAAAATACCATTGTCACAGCATGGAAGTTCTAAAGATTCACCACCGCCACAAACTAAACGTGCTTTAATTAAATGCTATGTTTCAGCACAGGATGCACTGAGGGGTTTTCTTGATAAAAACTAACCCTACACTGTAAGAAAATCATCAATGGACTCCTACAAAGATGTTGAATTGTCCCAGCGCATTGTCAACGATTTAGAGCTTCAACTTGAAAGCACATCNTCTTTTTTGTAATAAATGTACACATATGTTCTTTATTGCTGTGTTCCTTTTATGTTTATCGCTACGTTTTGCTTGATATTTTTTGTGGTTGCTTGCTATAGTGCTAGTTGTGCAATGTATAGTCGGAGGTAGCCGCGGAATCCGCAGAATCCGGCGGCGAGCCTGGAGCATGGACTCGGGGAGGGTCGGGGAAGCACATGGCGAAATAGACATGGCCGGGGGGGAGGGGCTGCCATGAGAGTCACCCATGGGGAGAGCCGGAGGAGGGGGTCCCTACTCCAGGCTCGCTGGTGGATTCTTCCCCTCCACCCCGGCCGTGTCTCTTTCCCCATGTGCTTGCTTCCCCGAGCCTCCCCGAGTCCCTGCTCCAGGCTCGCTGGCGGATTCTTGACTTCCCTCTCCCCCCCGGCCATGTCTATTTCCCCATGTGCTTGCTTCCCCGACCCTCCCCGAGTCCATGCTCCAGGGCTCACCGGCGGCTTCTGACCCTTCCGCGGATACCGGCGGTGGCTTCTGAGCCTGACCTGAGTCTCATAGTCGGTAGCTGCGGAAGGCTCATAAGCCGCCGGCGAGCCTGGAGCATGGACTCGGGGAGGATCGGGGAAGCAAGCACACGGGCAAATTGAGACAGTCGGGGGGAGGGGGTTTGCGGAGGTGCTGCCTGTAGAGGGGCTGCAGGGACCCAAGTCTTCCATGGCTACCGGTTATTCCCCCTCCTGCAGGATCTCCCTGGGTGACTCTCCGGGCAGCCCCTCCCCACCCGGCCATGTCTCTTTCCCCTTGTGCTTGCTTCCCCGACCCTCCCCGAGTCCATGCTCCAGGGCTCACCGGTGGCTTCAGAGCCTTCCGTGGATATCGGCAGCGGCTTCTGAGCCTGACCTGAGTCTCATAGTCAGTAGTCGCGGAAGGCTCATAAGCCGCCAGCGAGCCTGGAGCATGGACTTGGGGAGGGTCGGGGAAGCAAGCACATGGGGAAATTGAGACGGCCGGGGGGGTTGCGGAGGTGCTGCCTGTAGAGGTGCTTCCACGGCTACTGGCTATTCCCCCCCATCCTGCAGGATCTCCTTGGGTGACTCTCTGGGCAGCCCCTCCCTGCCCGGCCGTGTCTCTTTCCCCTTGTGCTTGCTTCCCCAACCCTCCCCAAGTCCCTGCTCCAGGCTCGCCGGC
>QEPC01005540.1:1484312-1498323 GCA_003113815.1 Sphenodon punctatus | reverse complement strand
CGTCCGACGTGTTGCCACAGTCATGTCACCAAAGAGCTCTAGTGACTTGGGTTTTGAAAAGAAAAGAAAAATATTTGACCTGTCACAACCTCAGATGGCACAAGATTGGTCACACAACACAACACGACAACCCTGGCTGGCACATAGCCACATTTCCCCCCCTCCCCCATTGTCAAGGCTTCAAAAGCCTCAGCAAGCAAGCATGCATGCTCCTCCAACTTGGCCTGGCAACTGGGTCACCCCTCACCCCAAAACACCAGATGGCACAAGATGGGTCACACAACACAACAACCCTGGCTGGCACACAGCCACATTTTTCCCCTCTCCCACTGGGGCTTCAAAAACCTCTGCCACCCCAGGCACTTGTTGCTTGCTTGCTTGCCATGGCCTGGCCACATGGCATGCATGTAGCTTCCCCCGACCCCCGGGATACCAAGAGACTAGGTCCCCAATCCCATTCCATCCCCCCCTTCCCTTTCTAAGGGGCACCGGGGGTCCTATAACTAATCCCATCCCATAAAACCCCAAAGGAACCCATAACTTTACTTACCAACAGTCGCATGCTTGCACGCCTCCAGCAGTCTTGGCAGTCCTTTCAGATACCAAACCTGCTGTAGAATGGCTTCCCAAGCCCAAGGTCCAGAAGGTCCCAGAAGGAAAATAAAATTCTACATTACTATTGGCCACTCCAGCCAGCCAAGTGCCCACCCATAGTCACATCCCTACCCCCTCTAAAAAATCTTAGGAATAGGAAACCTGCAGGATTGGATGCCTTATTTGATTTTCAAAAAAGGCAACCAATCCAAGACAGGGTAAAAAAAAGCACCAAATGTAACACTTTGCACCACAGGGAGGGGGCAAGGAGGGACTGAACAAGGGTAAAAAACAACAACCCTAAAACCAGTGCCCAACTGCCACAAAGTCATTTAAAAAAATACAGAGATCCGAGACCAATGCAAAAATCCAGTATGATCAGGATTACGGGATCTCGGTTTTAAAACCGGTACCACTAAATACCGGCAATATCGGATCTCGGTGGATCCAGAATTCCTACACCTACTATGAAATGCTAATGGTGATTAAACAGACTAACAAAGCTGGAAACACAAGAACAGCTGATTTCAGTTACCCAAATATTGACTGGGTGAAGGTCTCCTTGGGGAGTGATGCAGAAATAAAAAAAAAATATTGCCATAAATGACTATTTCTTGGAGCAGCTGATCCTGGAACCTACAAGAGGAGGAGCTACTTTGGATGTAGTCCTAAGTGGAGCACAGGACCCAGTCAAGGGGTTACAGTAGTGGAGCTACTTGGCAATAGTGATAATAATATAATAAAATATGACATACTTACAGGAGAGAGAATGCTAAATAAAACTACCATAGTAACATTTAACTTTAAAAAGGGGAACTATGCAAAAATTAGGAAACTAGTTAGAGGGAAACTAAAAGGAGTGGTTGCAAGGATTAAATGTCAGCAAGAGGCATGGAATTTATTTTAAAAACACCATCTTTGAAGCCCAGCTTAAATGTATTCCACAAATAAAAAAGGTAGCAAGAGGACCAAATGTCTGCCAGCATGGCTAAATGGTGAGGTGAAGGAGGCTGAGTCAAAACAGCATCCTTTTCAAAATGGAAAGCTAGTCCTAATGAGGAAAATAGTAAAGAGATAATTCTATCAAATTAGAAGTAAAATGTTAATAAAGCAGGTCAAGAAGGAATTTTATGAGTAACTTTCTAAAGATTCAAAAACTAACAATAAACACTTTTTCAAGCACATCAGAAGCATGAAGTCTACTATTGAGTCAACTGGGACATTAGATGACCAGGAGGCACTTGGGGTGGATAAGGCCATTGCAATGAAGCTGAATGAATTATTTGCTTTGGTCTTCACTGCAGAGAATGTTGGGGAGATACCTATGCTGGAATTATTCTTTGTAGATCATAAATCATAAGTGTCAAAGATCAATCTGACTCTGGAAGAGGTTATAGAGCAAACTGACAAACTAAAGAGTGATAAATAATCAAGACTAAACAGTATTCACTGGGGCTGTAACTCACCCTTTTATTTCTTGCAAACTTTGGTGAGAATCTGCTTCTCGCCAAGATTTGTGAGAACAAGAATGGGTTGAGAATTCACTGATTCTTGACCCGTTCTCACATGAAAGTTGCATAGCCCAAAACAGGCACTATGCAAAATGGCTGCTGCAGCCATTCTGTGCATGGGTGGCCCTGGGCAGCAATTTTGTGCATGTGCATTTTTAGGGTTTTGAGAATCTCACAAGTTTCTCAAGAACCCTAAAAAAATGCTCTGTGCATGCTCAAAATGGCTACCGGGGGTGCACATGCAAAGAATGACTGTGGTGGACCTTTTGCACATGCACAGTGTGCTTTTGAGAATCTCGTGAGAACTTTTAAAGTTCTTGTTTCAGTCCTAACTATTCACCCCAGAGTTCTGAAGTAGCTCAAATATGAAATTGTAGACCTACTGTTGGTAATTTGTAACTTATTGCTAAAACCTGGCACCATACCTGAGGATTGGAGGGTAGAAAATGTAATGCCAATATTTTAAAAGGACTCAAGAGGCAATTGTTGAAAATACAGACCAGTGAGCCTGACATCAGTGCTGACCAAACTGGAGGAAATATTTTTTGAGAAAAGCATTACTGGGCATATTGATAATCACGACATAATGGGCGTTTTCAGATGCGCCACCTGCTCCACCTTTGCCCAACCTCACCCCGAGGTGGCCCGTCCATGTTCTTCCTCAGTCCATCGTCTGTCTTGAGCAGTCCAAAGTGTGCTCCTTCATCTCACCCCCTCTTTCACCCAGTCTTAAGCAGATCCCCTCAGCAAACCCCTATCAAGACCCTTCCACTCCTATCTGACCCTCAGCCCTTTTCTCAATACAGAAGTGACTTTTTGAAGGAAAACCCCTACTTTACACTCTGCATTTCACTAACTAGCATTGCCATGCACACCTCTGCAGGACTTGTATTAATTATTATTATTATTATTATTATTATTATTATTATTATTATTATTATAAACATTTGTATAGCACAAGCCATGTACCTGGTGCTTTACAGAATAAAGATAAAGTCACGGTCCCTGCCTATGGCTTACAATCTAAAAAGACAAGGAGGGGGCGACAAGGAGAGGGGGCAAAGGGAAGACAAGGGAGAAGCAAACAAACATGCAAGCGGCTGCGAAGTCTCAGGTGCGTGTGCTTGGCTTGGTTACAGTTAGGCAGAAGTCTGCAGAGGAGGGCAGACTGGACTATTTGGGGGAAAACAACTAGCAGGCATTGGGAAAGGTGGCACGGAAGAAGTGGGTCTTGAGGAGGGATTTGAAGATGCAGCAGGAAGATGCGAGGTGGATGTGGGTAGGGATGGAGTTCCAGGCATGGGGGGCAGCGAGGGAGAAGGGACGAAGGTAGTTAGGGGAGCATGGGAGATGAGGAAGAGTGAGGAGGGCAGACTGGACTATTTGGGGGAAAACAACTAGCAGGCATTGGGAAAGGTGGCATGGAAGAAGTGGGTCTTGAGGAGGGATTTGAAGATGCAGCAGGAAGATGCGAGGTGGATGTGGGTAGGGATGGAGTTCCAGGCATGGGGGCAGCGAGGGAGAAGGGACGAAGGTAGTTAGGGGAGCATGGGAGATGAGGAAGAGTGAGGGAGGGGACAGAGGAGGAGCGGAGGGCGCGTGCAGGAGTGCGTAAGGACATTAGAGCTGAGAAGTAGGGGGGAGCTTGTCTGTGAAGTGTTTTATAGGTGAATACCAGGAGTTTAAACCGAATGCATTCAGGAAGGGGGAGCCAGTGGAGAAAGGAGAGGAGAGGCTACAAATGATCAAAGCGATGGGCTGAGTGATCTTGGCAGCTGAGTTTTGGATGGCGATAAGGGGGGACAGGTGAGAGTGAGGGAGGCCAGAGAGGAGAAGTTGCAGTAGTTGAGACAAGAAATGACCATGGCATGAACAAGGGCTTTGGCAGAGGAGATAGAGAGAAAGGGACGGATCCAAGCAATGTTATGAAGGGTGCAGCAGCAGGACTTGGCAACAGAGTCAATGTAAGGCTTAAAGGAAAGATGAGTGTCAAAGATGAAGCCCAAGCTGTGGGCTTGGGGAACAGGATGGATGGTGACTCCATCGATGCGGATGGACAGGGAAGCGGGAGAGGAAGAGGAGGGAGGAAAAATAAGGAGTTCAGTCTTGGCCATGTTTGCCCATAACAAGTTCCAAACATCAGCCAATGTTATTAGCACAATGTCTGGAAACAATGTGCCTAAATTATTTTTTTTATAATAGGAAAAGTGTATGTTGCCTTTTAGTAGTCAGAAAGCCTGTGACATCTTGCTTTAAAAGATAAATATTTTGGAACATTGTGTTTTGGAAGTTTGAGCAAAGACGCATTATGATGGAAAATGTTTTGCAACCATAACTCCGAATGGTTCAGCGAACGACTCCTCTAACCATATATAATACTAGCAAATACATTTAATATTGTTGCAAAGTCTTAATCTTTGATAAGATTTCCTTAGGAACTGCCAAAATGGAAATAAGCCAGAGCATAGTCCCAAGAGTGAAACTCCCTTTCACAGACCACTTCAAAAAGAAATTACTTTCATATATAACTATCAGTACATTTTACTCTTTCTCTCTCAATTATAGAGTGATTTCTCTTCCACCAGCTGCTCACAGCACTTCTGCTATAATATAAAGAGAATAAGTAAAAAACGACTTCAGGTCTCCCAAAGCGGAGAATCTCAGTGCCATTTTTCTTCACTTTATTACTCTCATTCCTAGGGTAATGTCTGGTTTCTGATGTCAATCCTACTTGGTTTATTTTCTGACATAATGTGGCCCATTGTTACAGGGAATCCAAATGCAGAACTTTAATCAATTACCCTTATTTCCTTCTCCCAAATTGGAAACAACATCAATGAGAGTTCAAGGTGAAATTACCAGGAGGGGCACAGGCACAGAAAGGAAGAATAGGGGAGAGAAAAATAAATAAATAAAACATCTTCATAGGAAAAATAAGTGACATGAAAAATCTTAGATGAGGAAGTAGAATAGGTATTAGATGGTCTCAAATATGGATATGTATTATTTACATATATGGGGGGCATTTTCTTTCATCAGTTGCAATGAAATCAATGTAGTTACTCTGAATTATCTATGGTGTAATTAACAGCAGAATTGGACTCATGATGACAGTAGACAACAGAGTCATAACTTGCAAAAGAAGCATCTCTTACAGGAATATTACACCACCAAGAATCTCCAAGTCACCTGCCCACCCTGGACCAAGCAGGTTGCACTTATAGGGCAGTGTCAGAATCCCAGCCTCAAAGCAGTGGTGCCAAGGGACTAATGCTGGGGTCCAGATCAGATACAAGCGTATATGTCTATTTTATCTAGGGTTAAGTCCAGAGGGGCATGCCAGAAGTGAGGCCAATGTGCCAGTGACAGTCTGTAGTCAAGGTGTTAAGTCCAGAAGGAGAGCCAAGAGCAGGGTCAGATCTGTAGCAGGGATCTGTGGCCAGAGAATCAGTCTAGGAGGGCAAAGAGACAAGGGGAAGCAGCCTTTGCTGTAAGTAGGCCGAGTTCTTCTTGGATGTTCAAGACTGAAGGCTCTCTGACCCAGCATCCACTGCCCATAGGAACTGGGGTAGCCACTCATACCAGCAGTTTTGTCCCCACCCATAGGAACTCAGTAGGGCTGAAGTGCCAACTCCTTTTTTCATTCCGCTATTTCATTCCGCCATTTCAAAATTGCCCATGACTTTCCGCAGCTTTTCCGCTGGCATTCCACTAATTCTGCAGGCATTCTGCTAATTCAGAAGCTGTCAAAACAATCTTGGAAACTGTATGAACAAGCATTATTCCACTACTTTGCAGTGCCAGTGGAAATTGCAGAAGATAGAAACTGTCAGAAAAAACATTGTTCCGTTATTTTCGCAGCCGATGGAAGTAGCGGAATGAAGGTAGTGGAATGGTGGAAGTAGCAGAATGAAAGTAGCAGAATGGACATCTCTATCACACCATGCTACTCTTTGCGGAAGAGTTTTTTCTGTTGGAAAAATTTACCATAGCGACTTGCCGTTTCAGCCCTACTGTGGACAGGAGACACAGTCTTTGAAAGTCACAGGAACTGGCCGCGGGTGCTGGGGAGGCCAGTTCCTCAGCACTCAGACCCAGGTTTGTCAATTTCAAAGGCTGGCCCGGCTTGCTTCCCCCTTCCCCATGGTCTGTGCCAGGGGGAGTGCGAGGCAGCTGCTTCAGTAGCCACACTAGGATCCCACCATCAGAATTCCTCCCAAAGCACTCCACCTTAGTGACTGCTCTGCAGCTGTGTCACTCAGTGACGATAGGTTCCCACCACTAACATTGCTAATTTAAATCCAATTTAGTGGGAAAAGAACAACATTGTTATCATGGGGTAACTTTGTACCCAATCAATTTTGTACTCAACCCACCCCTTCCGCTCCACTCTTCCACTCTTCCACTCTGCCCTTCACTCCTGTTAACCATCCCTACCCAGGATTATCCCCCACCTGCTATCTGTAAACTCCCAACTTACTGCAACTAAGCCAAGAACGTGTACCTGAACTTTCGCATCCTCATGAATGTCGCATCCCTTGTCTTTCACTCTGTTCCCCCTTCCCTGTCTCCCCTCCCCCTGTCTTTAGATTGTGAGCCATCGGGCAGGGACCATGTCTATCTTATTCTTTGTAAAGTGCCAGGTAGTAGGTACATTGCTCGTGCTGTATAAATGCTAATAATAACAAAAATAACAATAATAAATAATTTCATATAACAGCAGAAGTCAATATGTGACACAACAAACATATACCAAAGCAAAAAAAACAAAAAAAAAACACGGAACCCTGAGAGAAGTGCGTGTGTTGTTGGTGTGGTTGGCTTGGGATGACTTTGTACCCCATATGGGAAAACCCATTCACACCTGAGGTACAATGTTACCCTGGGTGGTTTTTCACCCAGGGAAAATTAATGGTTAATGGTAACTGATTGTCTTTTGGAGATATTGTGTGGGTGATAATGTCCTAAAATGAGAAAGTTGTAGGACCACTAACTTCTAAGTTTGTGCACAAGATGTGCTCCAGGGTAGGAAATTACCGCACAATACTGGATGAGGGAGCACCCTTGGACCTTTCCTTTCTTAATTACTGCCCTGTGTTTTCAACTTCATCTCCTCCAACTGCAATGTCTCCTTCTAAGATTTTGCTTCTTACAGCTGAATAGGAAGGGAAAAAAATCACTTCCATGTAAGGCAAAAGGGGTATGTTATTCATACCCTTTTATTAGTCAAATCTATAGTTTAAATGCATAAAGTGCTAAACAAGTTTATAAAAGTGCCATTTATTCTTCTTTAATGAATTGTACAGTCATGCTTTACTTTACTCCATTGATTTCTAAGTGCTGATATTTACTTTTACAGCTGTCCTATTCGTCTGCTGAATGCACAGGTACCAAATCTTATAAACAAATGTAAATTCATTTACTATAATCTGATAAAAGCAAAAATGTATGTTTACATCACATTCCCTTCATTGCAAACACAAACCCAGAGTACAAATTTATACAGTGCAGCCTAAGAATTATCACAAATATTTTAAAGATATTGATGATGGTTAATGGTAACTGATTGTCCTTTGGAGATATTTCATGTGGACAATACACTTCAGAATAATTCCCTCACTTTATGGTATTTTATTATTTACTAACTACCAGGTTAGAAGACCTGCTAAGATTATGTGAAAAGAAATTCTGCATTTAAAATGCATTTAATGCCATTGATTATTTATAATTATAGGCAAAAATTAATTGGTCTACAAGAAGTAATCTCTTTTGAAATTGTGTGACTTTCCCCTGGCTTTTCAACAGTCTGTATTAAAATAATAAAACCAAATATGTGAATCTTGTGGGATTCTAATCTTTTTCAGTAATGACAGAAGGACTTTTGATAATACATTCATGAACTTCGCTATTGATAATGCATTAATAAGCTACATTAATGACTGCAAGGAAGAGGTAGACAATATCCCTTTGCTTATTGTATATTTAATATCCCCTGTGCAGGGGTTGCAGTACTGTCTACACTCAAGATATATTAATGTCTGTTCAGATCTGCAGTATTTGGCAAGGAGGCTTAAGTAACTTTAATGCATTCAAGACAGATTCTTTAAGGCTACACACATTAAATGATTTTCTTTTATATTACAAAAATCAATAGAATTATGTGCAAAATAAGATTGTCAAAAGCAAGTACAGAAGAACAACCTGGATGTGGATATGGTGGTAAACATGCCACTGCTTTATTAATTACATGTTTTAGCTCAAGTTCAATAAGCCCTTCAGTACAAGTTGTACAGCATTGATCCTTAACACAAGGAAAAAGACTATCTAAAAAGCCTTCTTTATCAAGTGGAGACAACCTCCTTATCATGCCCCACTCAACCAAACCATGGGAGGACTAAATCCACTGTTCCAGGAACACTACTCATCAGTAACCAGTACTTCTCCAAATCCTTTGAAACTCATCTTGGTGCAGGACCAAAACCAATTCCGCTAGACTATGAAGATGTGGGTATAGCATACCCCAAGTACTCAAATGTTCCACTTGTCGCCTATATCTCATAAGGAGATAACATCATACTATCCTTGAGATGCCTTCAGACTGCACTGGTGTTCTGATATGGTCCA
Source organism: Sphenodon punctatus (assembly GCA_003113815.1). Taxonomy (NCBI): domain Eukaryota; kingdom Metazoa; phylum Chordata; class Lepidosauria; order Sphenodontia; family Sphenodontidae; genus Sphenodon; species Sphenodon punctatus. The sequence continues at coordinate 1,489,594 of QEPC01005540.1, read as the reverse complement.
CCTTAACCCACCATCACATATAAGATGTCAACTTCATGTTTTATTCAAAGTGTATTTAGCTATACATAGTTATAGAAGTCCTGTCTGGTCCAGTTTTATGGGGTCAGTTTCAGTAGGTGTAACCCACTGATGCAGAGGATGTTCTTGGGGCAGTCAGAGCCACCTCTTGTGAATTGGATCAGTGCCCATCCTGGACACAAGGGACATTGTCGGCGGGGGTGGTCAATGCCTCTATTCGGAAGGGCAGAGTGCCAGGCTGCTTCAAAGAGGCAGTGGCCTCTATTCAACAAACCATCACTTTACATTGACTCTCTCACTAGCTATCAGCCAGTCTCTAACCTTCCCTTTTTAGGGACGGTTATTGAATGGGTTGTGGCTCAGCAGCTGCAGGACCCTTTGGACCACATCAGTGTTCTGGATCCCTCACAGTCTGGCTTTCATCCAGGTTATAGCACTAGAGATGTGCGAACATGGTTCAGAAGTTCGGAGTTCAGGCCGAACCCGGCCTGTTCGGATGACCGAACCAAACGTTCAAATGGCCGAACAGTTCAGAAAAGTTCAGATGAGTTCGGATGAGTTTGGGGGCGGGAAAAATGTGACTTTGGACAGGAAAAATGTGTCTGGAAGGGGAAGGCAGCTGAGGAGCAGACTTCCTGGCACCAGGGGTGGAGACCAGGTGTGGTTTCAGGGCCAAATGATACCAATACTGAAAAAAAATATCGATTTTGGTATCGATATTGATATCGATAGCCCTATTTTTGGATGTTTGGTCGAGTTCGGCTGAACTGAACTCTGTTGTACCGAACAACCAAACCCAAACTCGGGTTTCAAACTGAACGACCAAACGTCCGAACATCTGTACTGCATTCTGTTCGCACATCACTATATAACACTGAGACTGCACTTGTGGCCTTGGTTGATAACCTTCACTGTGAATTGGATCAAGGATGGTCAGCCCTGCTGATTTTGTTAGATCTGTTGGCTGCCTTTGATGCCATTGACCATGTGATGTTGGTGACTCACTTGCGGGACAAAGCCCGGATAGGTGGAACTGTTATTGGATGGTTCCGTTCATTCGTGTTTGGGAGAACACAGTGGGTGGTACTGGGGGACTGTTCTTCATCCTCCCAGGACCTTTTGTGTGGAGTACTGCAAGGTTCTATTATGCCCCCCCTCCTGTTCAATGTGTATATACAGTTGCTGGGCAAGGTCGTCAGAGGGTTTGGTATTCAATGTCATCAATATGCTTATGATACCCAATTCTACCTCTCTTGTTCATCTGACCAAGACCCGGCAGTCTTGGTGCTTACTCGATGTCTGGTGGCTGTGGAGGACTGGATGCAGATGAGCAGCCTGAAACTGAATCCCAACAAGGTGGAAGTGATGCTAGTGGGGAGGGCGGTGGGATTGGCATCGCCCATCATTGACAGTAGGGATGTGCGAAAAGAACGGGGTTCGGATGTTCGGCTGTTTGGCCGTTCGATTCGAAAACCAAGTTCGGGTTTGGTCGTTCGGTTTGGTTGAGTTCGGTCCCACCGAATGTTCGGTGGAGTTTGGACCTGCCGCAAGGCTTGGGGCACTCCAAGGACCCCCACAGGTGGCCGTGGTGGCATGGCAGGCCATCAGAGACACAGCAGCAGCAGCTGAGACCGGGAAGGCTTGGCGCTTGGCACCTCGGGTTTCCCGGGCATTGCAGGATGGCAGGCCTCCAGTTCTGCTTTCTATATGGTGGCTGGGTTCTTCATTTCTAGTCGCCATCACGGAAAGTGGTGGCCGGCTGGCCGGCCATAGAATCACCACTGGGCAAGGCTACGTGACCAATTTTCAGAAGAGTTGGTTGAGATCTGGTGAGTAGGATGCCAGTCTGCAATGCCCGTCCCATATGGGTGCCATGCCAGCCCCCAAGCCCTGGCCAGGCCTCTTCCCTGCCTGGAACGTTGGCCCCAGAACTCTGAGGGTGGGACTTGGGGCTGGAGTGGCTGGCTGTGATGCAGTGGAATGACAGCTCCCTGTGAGCAGAATGACAGCCCCAGAACCCTGATGGTGGGTCCTGGGATTAGAGTGGCAGTTTATAGATGACGTGGGTGGACAGTCCCCTGTGCCTGTAAAGTAGGTCCCAGAACTCTGATGATGGGTCCTGGGGCTGGAGAAGCTGCTTCTTGATACGGTAGGATGACAGTTCCCTGTGAGCGGAATGATGGCCCCAGAACCCTGATGGTGGGTCCTGGGACAGGAGTGTCATATTCTGGATGAGGTGGAATGACAGCCCTCCGTGCCTGGAATGTAGGTCCCAGAACCTTGACAGTGGATCCTGGGCCTGGAATGGCTGGCTGTTTCTTGATGTCGTGGAATGACAGCTCCCCATGAGCTGAATGACAGCCCCAGAACCCTGATGGTGGGTCCTGGAGCTTGAGTGGCAACTTCTGGATGATGTGGATGGACAGCATCCCTGTCTGGAACGTAGGCCCCAGAACCCTGAGGGTGGAACCTGTAGCTGGAGTGGCTGGCTGTTTCTTGATCTGGTGGAATGACATCTCCCCGTGAGCAGAATGATGGCCCCAGAACCCTTATGGTAGGTTGTGGGACAGGAGTGGAAGCTTCTGGATGAAGTGGAATGACAGTTCGCATGTGGAGGTTCCTGTTTGCTTACAGTATGGCCCAGGGACAGCCGGCTCTTCTCCTGTTGGACACAGACAGCTATTTGGACTTAGAGGAGGTATCCAGCATCATCACTGAGGCAGGTGAGGAAATAGCCAAGAGGAGCTTGCAGGCTGGCTGGCATGGGTGGATCAGTGGCAGAGAGCCGGCTACACCTTGGTGTCTGGCAGCACCTCCACTCGGTCGGGCGTTGCAGGCTTGGCTCATACTCAACAGAACTCAAGAAGAGCTTCTGCCAGTTGGTCCAATCCTTGCCCAGTGGTGAATCACGTGGACACCCAGTAGCAGACATTGGGTTGCCCAGTCTCAGAACCCGTAGCACAGCAGAGGCGGCACTGACAGCATCAGCAGACATTGGATTGCCTGGTAGCAGAACCCATGGTGGCACAGCAGAGGTGGCATTGGCAGCAGCAGCAAACATTGGATTGCCAGGGCACAGTACCCATGGCACAGCAGACAGCAGCAGCAGATTTTCTGATGCGCAGCACCCATGGAGCCAGGATGGTAGGATTTGCTAGGGAAGAGCTTCCATACAGCAGCAGACGGCAGCAGCAAGATTGCTTGGGCACATTTGGATTTGCCAGGGCAGAGCACCCATGGACCAGCAGACAGCAGCAATGGGATTACCATGCCAGTGGGGCACATCACCCACGGTTGCCAGGGCAGGCAGACAGCCACCTTGGTATGAGAGGCAGACAGACTAGGGCAGGGTTCAAGCTTTGCCCACAGGGTGGGCAGACAGGCAGCATGGCATGAGCAGAAGGCAGACTGAGGCAGGCTTTGAGCTTTGCCCACAGGACGAGCAGACAGGCAGTGTGGCATGTGCAGAAGGCAGACAGACTGAAGAAGTCTTTGAGCTTTGCAACCTGGGTGGGCATAGAGGCAGTGTGGCATGAAAGGCAGTATGGAAGGCAGGCTGGGACCTTGGCAGGGCACTCAGATAGGCTGGCAAAGACTGTGTAATGTCATTTCCGTTATTATCAATATCGATACCGATATCAATTTCAGAGATTTTATTTTCATTATCGGTATTGATATTGTTTGGTCCCATGATCGCACCAAAAACCGGAAACTGGAAATGGTATTTCGATTTCGTGTGTTCTCGTGGTGTCTGTCTGGGTTGTGTGAAAAGTGTGAAAAATTGGTTTTGAGCTTGTGTGTGTATGTGGGTGTGTGTGTTGTGGTTGTGTGTGTGGTTTGGTTGGTTTGGTTGAGGTGGTGAAATGGAGGGAGCAAAAAAAAGAAAAATGAAGATGAGGAAGGTGAAGGTGGAGGAGGAAGACGCCCAGCCTGGAACATCTGAGGTGGTGCCTTCTGGCCCACACCAGCTCCTGCATTATGGCCCACACCGAGTGATGCACCGCTGACAGCGCTGCTGGGATGGATAGAACATCGTGGTGACACAGCTCTCAGAGGGACAGTCATTGCCTCAGCTCCAGACATCTCCTCCATGGGACTGGTGTCTGCCTCACTGTCCCAAATCACAATGATTTCCCGCAAAGGGGAGTACTGGGACCCTGAGGCTGCTGGACTACCACCTTGCCACTTCCAATCTCCCTGTGCCCCCTATAGCTGCTGCTGCTCCTGCTGCTGTTCCTCTCTCTGCTGCCATTGCCCGGGGATTGAGTCCTGTCTCTAGCAGCTGGGGTGGGATCCACCATCCCTGGACTGCTGAGGATCCCCTCAAAATGGGGGATGATGGTGGTCCATAGTGAACTTCGAACCCTGCTCCTGAAGCACCTACACCTACTCCTGCAGCCGCAGCCTCCTAGACCGCAGGCCTTCCAGTGCCCTGCATGGCAGTGGAGGACGCTGCCAGGAGGTGCCACCAAACCACCACCCCCGGCTAGTGCCACTGCTGGGAACCTCAGAAGCCTGTCGCCCAAAATCAGGCCTGTGGAGTTTGAGGCGTGATGATGGGCTCTGGATGCTGCCTGCTGCCACTCCACTGGCACAGTCCCTACCACCTCTGCCACGTGCCCCATTGCCCACCTTACTAACTCTAACTATTATTAACTATTCTAAAATCTATGGAACTAAATGGACCATTATATCTACAAAGACCTAGTCCTACAAACACACTCTAAAATATTAAAACTGAATAGCTACTACACACTAACACTATCTCTAGCTATCTCTATAACTAAGCTAACTTCTAACATGTATCTATTATGGGTGGAAATTCCGGTTCTCCCGAGAACAGATATTGCCGGTATTTGGGTGTACCAGCTTAATCCGATATTTACCTGTACCGGCATACCGGATTTTTAACATTGTCCGCTTTACCGGATTTTTTACATTGCAGCCATTGAAGTCAATAACTGCAATAATATCCGCAATGTAAAAAATCCAGTAACGTGGCCAATGTTAAAAATCCGGTATGCCGATACCAGTAAATTCGGTACCAGGGAGATCCGATACCAGTAAATCCGGTCTCCAGTATTCTCCCCGGTGTCCCACCCCTAGTATCTATCTATAGTAACTATCTAATATCTCTCTCTATATATATACAATATTACACAGGGATGGGGGGAGGGGACACAGACAGCTCACAACAAACAACACAGGGAGGGGTACAAAACTGAAATGAAACCTAAATCCACCTAATCCTACTCTAAATAAAT
>QEPC01005540.1:1459123-1470320 GCA_003113815.1 Sphenodon punctatus | reverse complement strand
CCCCCTTCCCCTTGCATGCTGGGGTCCTGCCCCCTCCCCCTCCTGCTGGGCTGGCTGTGCTGACCCCTCACCACCACCTCACCTCCTGTGCATCTGACCGACTGTGGGGTTCCCTGTCCCCCCCCTGGTGTGTGCCTCCCTGTGTCCCCCTGCTTGGCTCCCCTTTGTTGTGCGGGTGTGCTGCTTCATTCGTGTGTGTGTCCTTCTCATTTTGAAGTGTGTGTGCCTTCCCTGTGGCCGCTGTTTGTGAGCGCTACTCGCGCTGTAGCTCCGTCCACCCCTCCCTTCGTGTTTCCCTTCCATGGGTGGGGCCCTCCGCTGTTTGTAGCTTCTTTTGCCCTCCGGCGGCCATGTTTGCATCCGTGCAACCCCGGTGCCTTGTGGGGCTACCACCGTGGTTCTCGCCACCCCGTCACGTCTGTTGGGTTCCCCCGGCCTGGGTTCACTCTGGTTGGCCCCGGGCGGTGGTGCTGCCCCTGTCACCTCTGTTGGGGTCACGTGTCTCACCACAGCCCGTGGAGGAGCCATTGGGTGGGATTCACTGTGGTGAATTTCACCATTTCACGTCTGAAATCACCCTTTGATGACATCGGAATGCTGCGCCGCACATGATTGAAGATTTTCTCCTCACTGACAAGGGCAATTTACCACGTGGCAAATCATAAGGACACTTTCAAGCACATTGGAAAGCTCACTTTACTCCAAACCTTCAAATGAAGTCACCCAGAGGCCTCATAAACATGTTGAACAAGAAGGGAGACAGAATAGAACCCTGTGGGACCCCCACAGGGAAGTCCCAAGAATACGATGAACAATCACCCATCATCACTATCTGGGACCTCCCTGACAGGAAGGAGCAGATCCACTCAAGAATGGTCCTGCGTGCACACCCTACCCGGCCCCACAGTTGTTTCAGCACCACCTTGTGTTCAATTGTATCAAAAGTCACTGAAAGATCTAACAAGATCAACAAGGTAGAATTCCCCTTATCAATCTCCAGGCACAGGTCATCGACCAAGGCCACAAGTGCAGTTTCCACTTCATACCTAGTACAAAAGCCTGACTGAAACTGGTCCAGGAATCTGATGACATCAAGATGAGCCTGGAGTTGTCGGACAAAAACCTGTTCAATAACCTTCACTAAAAAGCGAAAGTTAGAGATCTTCATCAAAAGCCAATTGATGGCCAGGAAGTCAGTGTCTAAAGATGGGTTCTTAAGCAGGGGTGAACAAAACTGCAGTTTTGAGAACATCCAAAACCATACCCTCCTGTTAGTAGCATGCCATTTTTAATGTTTTAAGCACTTTCCCTCAGACAAATACCATTAGGCTGAGTAGTGGTATATAGAGCCACCATTTCTGTGGTAAAAAGTCTCTGATAAAAGCCTCGATCACCTCTTAGACCACAAAATGAGCCTTTTCTCACAGCTCTTTAATTATCTGCATGGGAGAGCTGTTGCACTTTATCAACCTCTACCTTAATCACCCTTCAAACTTGCCATTAAATCTTCTTCCCTGACATTGAATCCTGCCATACTTTGCCCCCTATGAGCTGCTAACGAGGGTGCTTTCCATGTCTCATGGTCCCAGGATTACATTATCAGCAATGCATGGTAAGGACTTAAGAGCCTTCACACATAACAAATAATGGGCATGAGCAACTTAGCTGCATTGTTAACCCACGGTTTTCAGCTTGGCAGATGCAGGTGATTAACAGCATGTTTGTGCAGGATCATGGAGCTGCTTTACACTAGAGGTGTGCACCAGGGGCCCATGTCATTTTTGTTTTCATTTTTCATTTTTATTATTTAAATCTGTCATTTTTGTTTTCATAAATATAAATTGTTGTTTTCATTTTTACTTTTGATTTTGTTTTTGATTGGTTTCAATGGAAAACACATTTTTGGTTGGAACAGTCTTGTTTTTAATTATATCTGACTGAACCTTGGGATAGATATACCTCCAATGCAAGTCATTATTTGTACCAAATTCCAAAATGATTGAATAAAGGAATCCAATTTTAGAAGCAGCTGAATTATTTTATTTTGTAAAAATATTAATATACATTATTAACTGTAATTTCCCCCCCTCAAATTTAATGTAGATTAAACTTGGCAAGTTTATACTTCTTCCCAAGTTTACTATCTCTGCCAACCTTCAGAAAGATTGGATAAAGGGTGCTGGTGATATAAGCAATTAACATATAAATGTATATCTGATTGTAACAACTTTGTAGTCAAACCAGTGTACATGTAATTTGGCAAGACTGTATATCCCACTTTCATGATCATCTCTAACAAATATAAAAAAGATGTGGTAAAGGGTTCCAATTGTATATGCCTGCATAGCATATGTAGAGAAAGAGCCTATGCCAGGGATTCTCTTGCGTGTCATTGTGGTATAAGATCAATTTGTGATGCCAATTGGCCATCAGAAAGGTCAACCAAATATCCTCATTCTGTGCTGTGACCATCCCAACATCTCTCCCTCACTTATTACTGGGAAGTCAGAAGCATCTGTTTAGGAAAGAGCTAATAGAGATTCTCTTATGTCCTCTGTCACAGTGCTGCAGAATGTGATTGTGATGATAATTGGCCAGCCTGGATGTGTAAACTGTGTCTCCTGTTTGCTGGGATGCTATCCCCAAAGTCCCAGTTATGTCCCTTATGCCCACCTCAGGCCGCCCCCTATGCCCACCTCGAAGCCACTACCAATTTGTCCTGTAAAGTTAGAATCATGCAGTAATTGACCAGTGAATGTGTCTCTCAGTATTTTGGGTTGCTCCACATCCTCCCTCCTACAGCCTCCCTCCCCCTGCCATGCCGATGCCTGCCTCTGACTGTCACTGTATGTGCTGCTATTTATCTGAATAATGGTTTTCACAGGGACAACAATTGCTTATAAAATTGGGTCCCTTTATATAATTGTCCTGTAGTTTGGCTGAGATGACAGGGAAGGTATGTGATATATTCCTGCAAAATATTTTGTAAACAGGATGGAATATACAAATGTTACAGCTGGAAATGTATTTTCAAGTTAGGGTGAAAACAGACATGGCGCTAACCACCCTTTAACCACACTTGGTGATAATTTATGCATGTTGCAAGGCTGCATAGGGCACCAATACAGCCCTGCAACATGCATAAATAACCACCAAGGGTGGTTAAAGGGTGGTAAGCATCATGTCTGTTTTCACCCATTATGTCTTATACAATCAGGACCCTTTATCCAATATTTCTGAACATTGTCAGGAGTGTGGTAAGCTTGTGGAGGGACATGTTATTCCCAGGTTTCTTGCAAATTGAATGGAAGATAAAGAAGTTTTAGTCATGAATGTGTATGGAGCTTTTCTTAAAATCACAATGTTAAATTACTTCTAAAATTGGTTCCCTTTACCTAATCATTTTGAAATATGGTACACATAGTGCCCTCCTTTGGGCGTACAATCTCTTCATGTGTCATCAGAATTGAATAAGAAACAAAAAAGTTATAGCCAGAAATATGTTTTTCAGTTTCTTCCCATTATTTAAAAAATAAAATGTTTTTATTTCTATTTTCATTATTATTATTACTATTATTATTATTTATTATTCATTTTCTTTATTGCAATAATGATAATGAAAACAACAATTTTCATTATCGTTATTGTAATAACTTAAACTACATGCACACCCCTACGTTACACAAGCAATAAAAATGAGAAACAAGCAGCTTAAGTTTTGACTTCTAACTCTAGTCAACTTAGAATCACCAGGTGACTAAAGTTAAAGGGCTTAAACTACAGCTTTCATGTTGACAGGTTTAATAATACCATTGAACCCGAATGCACATTCAAATGTAGAATGGCACCCCACCTGTGGCTCAGGTGGTAGAGTGCATGCTTTGCACATGTAGGGTCCCAAATTCAATTCTCTGATTCAGGATTCAGGATGTCTGACAGCTGATTCTGAAGGGTCTCTGGTAGCATGCCTGGCTGAGGCCTCTGTCATGTCAGGTTGTAACAATGCTGGGCTAAAATGTACCATTGGTCTGACTCAGTTAGACAGGTCTTTATGAATGCATGTTTGATGTCAAACAAAATTATATGAGAGTTTATTTTCCATATATACTGCAAACTTCCTTTATTCCATCTGGAACAAGGCAATCAATAACCAATTCAACCTAGATTTAATTTAAAATAACTGTTATTTTCACCACAAAAATAAGATATCAAAATCCATCAAAAATTCTGCATGCAGAATTACAACATTTACAATACAAATATTCACAAGGGCAATGAAATTACAATGAAAAAGAATCTATTTTAACTGCAATCATGTTTTTGCTAAAATATCATTTCACTATACCCCACTATAATTTTAAATAATGGCAGTAATTATCCAAATTAAATCATTCTGGGTCAAAGTTCATGGTCGAGTATCACAGAAGGCAATTTAAACAAAGCAGTTTGTAAATGCTTTTTAAAAAAAACAGAAAGCTTTATTGTTTTGTTAAATCAAGGCCAAAAGCTGCAAGACTGAATAACTACATTGTTTATCTGAGAATTGTAGGGAATAGAAAAAAACCCTAATAAGACAAAAGAGAAATGCAGAATTAGCTTTAATGACAACTACTGCATCAAGGTTGAAGAAACAAAAACCTTGAGGTCATAATCTTCCTATTCTAACATATAAGTACAGGTTAATGATTGCTTCCAAAATCCTTCAAAACACTTGATGTATTATGGCAGAAACGAGTAGCTAAATTGCTACTTAAAAGTAATCCCACAGTTTGGGGGAAAAGGATTGGATTCCTGACCATTTCCAGTTTACCTATAAGTGTGCTTGACTTTGCAAAATACTGGAAAATATCATGATTTATTTACTTTCAGTTTACCACCCTGTTAATTTTACTGATTCACCTCATTACTGAATTTCCATTTTACTTTGGTTTTCCCTCTGTTATCATAGAAATGCAGACTAAACCAGAGTAACAGAGTTCATGATAGGATGAATAAACCCATCCCAGCCCACAGAGAATGCAAACAGAAATTACTATATTACATCAATATTATGTTGGGAATGGAAATAAACAGAAACTGCCAAATGGTAAATGGTAAATAGGAAAACATAAATAAATCAGGAAATGGGAAATCAGTTGTGAATTTAATGACTTGCAATCATTTTTTGGTTCTACCAAGACTTTATCAGGTATTGTGATTTTTATGGTTATTCCTGTTTATTTGGACATTCATTTCAGCCCTAATTTACACATTGGGTATTTTCAGATATTACGTGGCCACAGTAGACCACGGTGAGCCACAGTGAACATTGTGGAGTGTCCGTGACCGATGTAATGTCTGATTGATCCCTGTTAGAAGTTCATCACCATGAATATCTGGTAGGGATCAACGCTAATCACAGTTCCGCCACTGTGGCCAGCAGTAGAGCTGAAATCATGGTTAGATTGACCACAATCAGGAATGGACCAAAAGTAGTGTCTGTTACCTTGGCCCATTCCTGATCATGGTCCTGGCCACCAGGAGTGGTCGGGCTCAGCGGACTCATTGGCCACTGAACCGGCCCATCTCCCTGAGGGCAGGCAGCTGTGGAAGCTTGGAGAGTGGGTCTGTGGGGCCACATGGCACACTGCTTAGGCCTGCCCAGACTCCGCCCCTCCCTGATTCCTATCAGTGATGCAGCTGGCACGTCTGAAGGACAGCTGGCCTCATCACTGACTGGGATCGGGGAACGATCCCGGTCCGTGATTCAGCGTGGCGGATCCAGAGGCGCGTCATGCCTTAAAATACCCATTGATATGTTGCTACTCACCAAAGTTACACCTAATTCTAACTGTACACCATATGACCTTAACATGCAAGACAAGTCATGGTACCATCATTCAAGCAAAATAAATCAGCAGCAGCCAGCAATAAAAGCATCAGAAAACTTTCATTCATATCACTAGTTCTGTTCCTCTAAATCCTGCTTTCGAAGGCAATTCACAGATTACAGAATGAGGTAATAAATTGACTTTTCAATGGACTCTGTCACAGGCCATTGACATTTATGAGAATGAAGTAGCCAATGATCTCACCAAATTTAGAAGATAAGAAACTCAGACAGGAATGACAACAATGTAGATATTGACGTCCCATTACAGAAAATATCAGCTGAAATAAATAGTTAAAAGGTAAAATATCCAGTGACTGATTATCAAAGTATCTCAAAAGATATCCACTATTGTGAAATTATGGACAGGAATAAAAATCAGTAGAGATGGACTAAGATAAATCCAATCAGCAAGTCATGTCAGATGGACGCTCTCTCACCTGTTCACACTTCTTTATTTAATATTGTAAAGGATATTGTTTGCATATGAAACCTTTAAACAAGTCATTATAACTTGCCTTATGAATAGCCAGACTCATACTCAACCTTCATGCCCAGATATTATAATCACAAAACAAAGGAACAGCAATATGAATGAAAACTAAAATACAAAAGAGAACGTATTATATCAAGAACTTTAGGTTAACTGTATTGTTTATTTTAAACCAAAAGCTGTTTCAATGAAAAAACAAAAAAAAAACCAAACATGAATAGCTGAGCTGATGCACATTCCTAATGAGATGGATATGCTATAATTTCAAAAGGTCCAGAACAATTGCCACTTGAGTTATTGTCACATGAGCCCAATGTATATGTAATGTAGAGAGAGGTGTTTTTTCCATTTAAAGCTGCATTATTTTACAGTTTCTAAAAAGTTCTTGCCTGAACCATTTTTTTAATGTTCAAATGGTTCTGGCCCTGGGACAGACAAGGCACCCTGAGCTAAGGCAGGGGGAGTTGCCCTCCCAAATTTCAGCATGGCAGCATTGGGACCCGCAAATGTCTCAGGGTGTCCTGTTGCAGAAATAACACTTCACCAGGGCAGCATTGACACCCCCAAGTGTTTCAGAGTGCCCCCTTGCAGAGATTTAACCTAACCAGGGCAGCTTTGGCAACCCCAAGTGTCTCAGGGCGCCCCCTTGCAGAGAGAGAACCTCATCAGGCTGAGGTGCGGCCACTGAGGATGCACTCTCCATAGTGGCTCCTGGGCCACAGGGGAGACCTCAAGGCAGGCGCTCCTGGCTGACCACAGGGGTCACTCCAGAGCACGGAGCGTGAGGCGATCCTTTAGGTAAGTCGGACCAAGGCCGTATAGGACTTTATAGGTTAACACCAACACCTTGAATCGGGCCTGGAAGACTATAGGCAGCCAGTGCAGAGCCTGGAGCACTGGTGTAATGTGCTCATAGAAGCCCAACCCTGTAAGGAGATGGGCTGTCGCATTCTGCACTAGCTGAAGTTTCCAGACCGTCACCATGGGTAGTCCCGTATAAAGCACATTACAATACTCCAATCTTGAGGTAATGAAAGCATGGATGATGGTGGCCAGGTCACTATCTGAAACATATGGCTGGAATAGATGCATCAGGTATAATTGGCAATACGTACTCCTGTCCACTGACCCCACCTGGAGATCCATGTAGAGCTGCGGGTCGAGGAGCACGACCAGAAGGGGAACTTGAGAAACTGGAGAAGGACAAACCCTGTCAATGATGGGGGCTGTCACATCTGCTGCCTTACCCACCAACATCACCTCCATCTTGCCTGGATTCAACTTCAGTCAGCTCGCCCTCATCCAGTCCCCCACAGCCGCCAAACACTGGGTAAGCAGAGACTGCCGGGTCGTAGTTGAATGAAAAAGAGAGACAGAGTTGTGTGTCTTCAGCATATTGATGACACCGCACCCCATACCGTCTCACGACCTCCCCGAGCGACTGCATATACACATTGAACAGGAGAGGGAACAAGATGGAATCTTCCCAGACACCACATGTGAGGTCTTGGGGCAACGAAAAGCAATCCCTGAGCACCACATGCTGAGTTCTTCCAGCCAGGGAAGAGTGAAACCACTCAAGAACAATCCCTCTCACCCCGACTCGGTCCCGCAGGCGAGTCACCATCTCATGGTCAACGGTATCAAAAGCAGCCTACAAATCAACCCTAACTTCTCCTGGTTGGCCTTAACCAGTCAGGATGGGCATGGGTCAAGTTCACAAAAGGTGGCCTGAACTTCCCCAAGAACATCCCCCACCTTGGTGGGCGACACCCATTGAAAATGATCCCATGAAACTGGACATGGTGGGGTTTCCACAACCTCTGGTTCACCCATTGTATTAAGTGCATCATCAAAGCTGTGGTGAATCAGAGCGATTTTATCCACAAAGTAATCAACAAACATGTCACAGCAGGTACTAGATGACTGCAGTTCCAGGCGGAGAGGTGGTAGACTGACAAACCCCCTCACCACGCAGAAAAGCTTCACTGAATGAAATATAGCGGAGGCTATATGGGCAGAAAAAAACTCCTTTTTGCTGCCTTTATAGCTATGGCACAGGCATATAAATTGGCTCTATGTCGCAATCTGTCAGCTTCAGCACACGAGTGATGCCTCAGTCACTACAACCACCACCCCCTCATTCTTCAACAACCTCAGGCCCTCCATAAACCACGGCAGCCTGAGGATCCATTGCTGAGGGAATGGCCACTGTGTAGCCATCCTGTTGATGGCCTCCATCAGCAAGGTGTTCCATAAAGCCAAGAGTTCATCAAGTGGGTGGCCATCAAGATCAGACAGTAACTCCCCAAGAGCATTCTGGAACCTTTTAGCTTCCAATAGTCTCCAGGGGCAAACCATCCGAAAGGGTTCTACACCTCTCTGGGGCAGACATGCGGTGGGAAACGTGCTCGCAGGAGGCCAATCCACAATGAGGGCTCTGCTGTAACCTCCACCACTAATGGATCCCCCGCCTCAAGGCCAGTGCAAAAAATCAGGTCCAAGGTAAGCCCCTCATCATGTGTTGGGCAGTTGACAACTTGGGCCAGGCCCATGGTTACCATGGTGGCCACGAACTCAGTCTCTGCACCGCCAAGACTGGCGTCAGAGTGTATGTTGAAGTCCCCCAAGACTAAAGTCTTTGGGGAGCACAACACCATGTCTGATATTAGCTCCCTCAGAGTGTTCAGGGAGGCTGCCATACAGGTAGGTGCACGGTATACTAGCAGCACCCCCCAATCTTTCCTCCATCAAATCAAACACAAGATAGAGGCCCTCAACACTTGAGATGGCCTGCACCGGATAGTTCCAAGCAGACCACAAATTGCTAAAAACAATGGCTACACCACCCTCCCATTCCTCCAGCTGAGGTTGATGCTACACAGAGTACCCAGCCAAAAAAAGGTCAACAAGGATAGGCCCCGACTCCTCATCCAGCCAGGTCAATGTAATACACACGAGGTCAGCACCATGATTCAGGATTAACTCCCTGAGTGTGGTAGATTTATTGACTGCTGACCTCGCATTTGGCAGCATCAAGTTCAAGCCTGGGGCCCTCTCATCATGAACCACCTCGTCACCCACTTGGGAGGACATGAAAGGGACCGGCAACAAGCACCTGCCCCATCTCACAGGTCTCAGACTCCCCTGCCAACCCCCAGAGGGACCATATCTCCCCCACCCCACCACAACCCCAATGGCCATGGCTCCCTCCTTGGCCAGACATCTTCCCCCACAGCTATTCCACCCAGGCGGCAAGGGAGATCTCCACCACCCCAAAGTCCCCCATCTCCTCCACTCTCACTGGGAGAGTTATAATACCCCCACGAGGAACTTCTCCCTACCTCACACTGAGGAAAAACCTCTCCCCCCCTGCCCAATTCCTCTCCTCCCCACTCTCATAAGGGCAAGAAAAAAGCCTAATAACTATCCAAATAAAAATATGTAAAATAAAAATATTCCTAACTCCCTCCCTGCCCCCAAAACATAACCTCCCCCCACAAGCCTTCCCTAACTAAATCAAACAACCTTCAGCCTCCCTCCCACCCCCCAGTTTCCATGGTCCCACTTAGAGCCTCGACTAAGGGTCCTTTAGTATGGCTTCTTGGCTGAGAAGCAGGCTGCTTTTCAAGTCCCTCTCCAGGCCATCAATCCCAGGAGCCTTGCCTCACTGGGGAACCCTGGCCTCACCCCCTATACTCCTCTAAAGGAGGAGGGGGAAGCGTTGATACCTGGGGTCTAGGTCATCAAGTCCTCCCTGTGAGGAGCAGTCCCAGTAGTTCAGCATTGCAGAGAGCACTCCCCAGCAGAGCAGTATTGGCACTCCAACTGTCTCAGGGTGTCTCGTTTCTGCTTGCAGAGAAAACATCCCATCAGGGTAGCATTGGCAACCCCAAGTGTCTCAGGGTGCCCCTTGCAGAGAGATAAGTTTCAGGTTGCCCAGCAGGGCAGCATTGGCACCCTAAATGTCTGAGGGTGTTCCCTTGCAGACAAAACACCCTAACAGGACGGCATTGTATAAACTTTGTATACACTTTATACAGTGAAAGGATGCCATTGTCAGTAGGGATGTGCGAACAGAACTGAGTTCGGAAATCTGGTTCGGTTCAAAAATTGAGTTCGGTTTGAAAGTTCTTTTCGGTCGACTGAACTTTTCAAATTCAGTCGAATTCCGAACTTCTGAACTGAGTTTGTACACTCAAAACCAGGGTTTTTTGCCTTCCGAACTGATTTGAATTGAACTGAACAGTTTGGTCAAATTCGAGTTTGGTTCAAAAGTTCGGTTCGGTCGACTGAACTATTCAAGTTCGGCCCAAACTCCAAACTTCCGAACCACATTCGCACATCCCTAATTGTCAGTGTAGACAACTTTATACAATTGGTTGTATATAATGCAATTCTTCGCACAAGGACAGGGTTAAAGCAGTTTGAAAAAAAAATTTGTCATCGAATTATGGAGCCACGCTAGTGGCTCCATTAGTTAAGGTGGAGCTAACATTCTGTATTGAGCGTTCCATTGACTTCAATGGAGTTCCCTGGGGCAAATTCCTCTGGTTTGCAACCCTGAAGTTGACGGGGTTTTCTCTCTGAGCATACACTTATAGTCACAGATGGCTGCATAGGACCGATATTGAGTATGCTAAGTATGTGCTTTAGTCCAATATTTCATGTTAGATGAGGTGTCAAGATGTCCCTGGTATTTAAAAAGCGTTTGCACTTGCTGAGGGAGCAGGAGGAAAGAGGAGCTGGATGAGGTGGTGGGGCTGGGGGGTCTGTGAGAGGAAGGGGCTAAGGGAGCAGGAGGAGGGAGCAGAAGGGGGCTGGGGGAACAGGAG
>QEPC01005540.1:1432067-1459023 GCA_003113815.1 Sphenodon punctatus | reverse complement strand
GTAAGGGCCAGTACTATAGCTGAGTTTAAAAGAGGTTTGGACAAGTTTCTGGAAGATAGATCCATTAGCAGCTATTAGCCAGACAGGATCAGGGAACATGATGGGAGCTGGGGGAAAACAACAGGGAATGTATCCCCCTTTGTGACCTGTTGGGCGCTTCTCCCAAGCCACTGTGATTGGCCACTTTCAGAGACAGGATGCTGGGCTAGATGGACCATTGGTCTGACCCAGTATGGCATTTCTTATGTTTTTATGTTCTTAGCCTCTGTTCTGAGCTGTCCTCATTTCTATCTCATCCTACTGCTTGTTTATAACTGTATTCCAGATCTAATTCCCAGACCATATAAATAGGTACTTTGGAAAAGCTGAAGGCAAAGGTAGACAAATCTCAGCATACCACACAGACAGAAAGCAGAATATTGTGTTCCTAGACACAACCAAATGCCAAATCCTGATATCATGGAGTCAAACCCCTACTGGGTTCTGAATGAACCTAATCATACCTCAAATTAATCTGTTAATGCAATTGATTCACATTTCTCAAGGTTACCTTGGTAACCAGAAGGAGTAGAAGTTTAATATTCTTTTAAATGAAAGCTTAGATTGTGGAGCACTTGTTTGGGGAAAGTGGTTAATTCAATTGCAAATTTATAGCCATAATAATAAATAAACAACATGGTTTCACATGCCTTTCTTTTATAAACACGTGTCTACCACAGCAACTACTTTTCCCTGAATTCAGACGTATAGGTTGATAGTAACCTATAAAGTACTCGGCACTTTAAGCGTCTGGTATAAAGGAGAATTAGTTTGTGAAAAGAAAAAAAAAATCTTACTCTGACTAAATCAAAGTTGCAGACAAATCTAGGAATTGTCAGGCTCCAGGGGCAGAGCCAGGGAAAGCGGGTAGGGGGGACAGGGTATAGGGAGTCTGGGATGTCCCTCAGATTAAACTAGGAAACCTCTCAGCCGCTCTCCAATACCAAGGAGATTAAGCATTCAGCATAAGGACCAGCCAAGCTAGTCTAAGAAGGTTTACGGTTCATCATAGAGGTTGAGGAACGGGAAGCCAGAAGCAAGGGATCAAGGAACCAGAGGCAGAGATCAGGGGTAAGGAACAAGGAACCAGGGGAGCAAGGGATATGGGGTAAAGAACAAGGAACCAAAGGCAGGTGAGCAAGGGATCAGAGGTAAGTAACAAGGAACCAGGGGAAAGGGAGCGAGGGGCCAAGACTAGGGAATGAGGAACCCAAGACTAGGGAGCAATGGAGCAAGGTGGCAATACTAAGGAGCAAGGGAAACCCTAGGGGTAAGGGGAGGAGCGAGGGACTAAAGGTAAAGAAGTGAGAGTCTAGAAGCAGGGAGCCAGGGGCAGGAGGGGCCCAAATCTAAAGGGCAGCAGAGGGGCTGAGGAACCAGCAACATAGAACAGGGGGGAAAGATCAGGGAACAAGACCTGAGGGGCATCAGGGCCAATGGGGAGAGAACAGCAGGACATAAAGGAGGTAAGAAACATCCACACAGAACACCAAGCACAACAGGACTTACACAACCTAAAAGAGCAACTAAACACACAAACAGGGCAAGGAATAAATAGGAACCACCAGCCTAAACCACATACAGACAACACAGAGAGGGGGAGGGAGCTGGGCACAAGAAGCCCCAACACACACACAACCACACTATAACAAGACAGGTGGCAAAGGGAGGGGGAGAGGAAGGGAAGGGTATCGCATACAAGGAAACACTGAGGAAGCACAACACACTTAAGACTGACAACCACAAACAAACAGCCCAAGAAGAAGCAAAACCAGCATGAGCTGAGCAAGGAATGATCTGAAGCTCCACACCTGCCACAGCTCCCAGCAGCCCTAAATATCCCTGGGAGCCAATCAGGCTGTGGCAGGTGGGCCACGCCCTTCCACAGGTGTACACAAGAAGCAAAGTAGGCAAGAGGAGGGAAAAGCCAAAAAGGGGGAAAGAGCCATTTCCTGCATAACCTGTCAATTGCACAGGCGTAAGGACCCTCCCAAGGCCAGGGGTTCAAGGCAGGGCCATGACAGTAATTACTGATAGTGATAGTAATTACTGCTTGGTTTGCTGGCACCCATACGAGGTAAAATATATATGGGGATAGGGGTTGCAGGGTGGTTTGGAGAAATTTGTTATAAGTTTTGTAGCTCTATTTTTATGTGATTTTAATGTTGTAACCCATTCTGAGCCTTAGGGGAAGAACAGGATATGATTTTAGATAAATAAATAAATAAATAAATAAATAAATACTGGAAAAGCTGGGAGGAAGGTGAAGAATAGGATCATGTGTTCTGGGAAACGATCAGGAGAGAGACACAATGTAAATGAATATAGTTCCAAAAGGGGATTGGATACCTGTAATATCATTCTGATTTCACTTATATTTGTAGAAAAGCAAATTGACAGAGTTGTAAAACAGTGCACAAATGAAATAGAATTAAAACCTGTAGGGGACTAGGAGGGAAAAGTGATAAAGGGTGAAGTATTAGAAAGCCCTGCACGTGTATATAGGTGCCCAGTGGTCATCTTTATGCATGTGTGCAGGCCCCCGGAAGTCACTCTGGGCAACTTCTGGCTTACTTCCAGTGACCCCATATGAAAGCTGGCATATGAACCCAGGGCAGCTGGTCTGGGCCCCAACACAGCCTCAACAGGCTTAGGAGCCAGGCCTATCGAAGAAAAGCCACCTGACACCGCTCACAGCCCTAAGCTAGAGGATCCTCCACCCTCCCTTCTCCCAGCCCACTACCCCCCCACACCAGTCCATCCCCCACCTCCCAGACCCCACCAGTAAGCAGTGAAAAACCACTCTGAGGGATTTTGGAATACTGTAAATACTTTTTATTGTGGTATCCATATGAATACCCATTTCAGCTCTAAACTTCCAAGAGAAACCAAAGATGGTGCAGATATTTTATTATGTAACAATGTAAAAAATCTGGCTTTCTCTCATGGAAGTCAGATGATTAGAGTAGTTGTGAGGCAGAAAATCTGCCCTGTTGGATTTGGATTCTATTTCAGGCCTGACAAATCAGAGAAAGAGTAGAAAGAGTCGAGGAAAAGTAAGCAGAAAAGCAAAGAAGAAAAACAGAACGGATTTAAATATTGGATAAAGAAGATAATCAGGCATAGTCTTTTATCCCAAAGTACTTTATACGCAAGAGGAAACGACGGCTTTATCTCCTTCCAAAACATAACTCCTTCCCTAGAGAAATGCAGCAAATGTATTATGGAGTGGCACTAATCGCTCCATTAAGTTAAGGCGTATTTGAGTTCTAATGCAAAGCCTCCCATTGCTTTACATTGGAATTTTCAGGTGCTTTGCTTCTAATTGGCAACTTTTGTTGTTGTTGTTGCTGGACGTGGCTTAATTACTGGAGTGGGTGTTTGTGGGTGAACTTGGTTGAAAATACAAATAGGGTGTCTTCTTTCCACTGGCTGATTTTGGGGTGTTTATGTCTGTTTGTTCCGACAGTAGATGGGCAAGATGCCGCTTTATGCTAATGGCATGGCTCCTAATGCAATACATGTGCAGTGTGTGCTTACCATGTTCAGACTCCGGTGTAAACAATGGTGTGTGCTGGTGTGCTTGTCTCCTGATTGGTTGTTTGCTTTTCTGATGTCACAGGTGCAGCGCTTGTTCTGGTGGCCAGAACCAGCCTTTGAAACTGACAATGACAGGAGCATGGCAGAACCCGTATACACTTGCCTCCGTAGAATAAAAATAGGGAGCTATCTGTAGTGATTGTTATACTTTAGAGACACTCCCTTGCAGGGAACATAAGGACAGGAATTGAGGAATACAGCCTAGAGAGGGTTTGGGGCGAGGGACAGTCCACTGGGAGGCCTGATCACAGAGCACTTGTACAGGGCTTAGGCTTATAGTTAAAATAAAGATATGTTTAGAATTCCTGGCTGTTCCTGAAGTTTATTGCTGGAACCCAAAACATTACATGGTGACAGAAGTAGTGAACAAGAAAGGGACACTGGTGGTGAACAAGAAGCCTACAAAGGAGTTTCTTCAGAAAGCCTGAGGCCTGCTTGCAAACTGAGTCAGCTCCAGGTCACAGCATACAAAGGTAAACATGGAGTTGTTACAACCTCCATCAAGTCTCCAAATGATGGGGAATGTGGCTGAAAACTGGAGGAAATTCAGGCAACGATTTGAACTGTATTTAGCTGCCATAAGGGCTGAAGGGAAAAGTGATCAAGTAAAATCTGTCATCCTTCTGCATGTGGTGGGGGAGGAAGCACTGGAGATTTATAATAACTTCCAGTTTGCAGATGATGAACGCATGAAATATGCTGAGATTCTGAAGAAGTTTGAGGAGTATTGTATGCCAAAAAGAAATGAGACCTTTGAAAGGCACAGATTCTTCACCTGCATGCAGAAAATGGATGAAGGGGTGGAGCAATATGCCACAGAGCTAAAGACCCTGAGTAAGACATGTGCTTTTGGGAACTTAACAGACTCACTTATCAGGGACAGGATAATTTATGGTATCAGGGACAATGTACTCAGAGAAAGGTTGCTACATGAAGAAAATCTCACCCTAGAAAAAACTTTAAAGACATGTCAGGCAGCTGAGCTGGTGAAGGCCCAGGCTAAGGAAATTAAGGCACAAGAGGAGACTGTCCATGTAGTAAGCATGAAAAAAGAGGGACAGCAAAACATAACCCAAAGGGCACAATTACCAGCTGGAAAAGTTTTTGCAAAAGGGGATAGAGGCGGGAAGCAACCCTGCAAGAACTGTGGCTTCATGCTTCATGGCTTCAGACAGTGTGCAGCATATGACAAGCTGTGCTATAACTGCAATAACCATAATCATTTTGCTTAATGCTGCAGTTCACCAGTAGTGACACCACAAGTGCACACTGTGGAACAGCTACAGGAGGAGGAATTTTTCATAGATGCACTAGAGTCACCAGGAAGCAAGGAAAAAGACTGGTTCCAACTAGTGGAAGTGCAAGGCTCAATGGTGTCCTTTAAACTGGACACAGGCTCTCAGGTCAACATCTTGCCAGAACAAGATTATAAACGACTGAAACCGAGGCCAAAGCTACATCCACTGAGAACCAAAGTAACGGGATATTCAGGAGAGAATATACAGGTGAAGGGGCAGTGCATCATTGCCATCAACTACAAAGATGTTCAGTATAAATTGGCCTTTGTTATAATACAGCCACAACTGACTCCAATTTTGGGTTTGGCTGCTTGTGAAAAGCTTAATCTGGTTAAATACATATTTGCTTTGAAGGCCCACAATAACCAGGAATATGGGACTCTCCTTTCAAATTTTCAGGATTTGTTAGAAGGACTTGGCTGCCTGCCTGGGGAACATACCATTGAAGTAAACAAGGAGGTCGCCCTGGTTGTTCATCCTTGCAGAAAGGTGCCATTTGCACTTCGAGATAAACTTAAAGAGGAGCTCGCATGGATGGAAGCTCTACAAGTCATACGGAAGGTCCAGGAATCTACGGAATGGGTGAACTCCTTAGTGATAGTGGAAAAACCTACTGGAAAGTTGAGGGTATGTTTAGATCCTAAGAGCTTTAACAAGGCCATCAGAAGGGAACATTTCAAACTGCCCACGAGAGAGGAAATCATGGCACAATTTGAAACAGCTCGTTATTTCAGCAAATTGGATTCCTCCTCAGGGTTTTAGTAATTAAAGCTCACTGAGGAAAGTGCACAACTCTGCACCTTTAATACTTCCTTTGGCAGATACCAATTTTTGCGACTTCCATTTGGCATAGCCTCGGCTCCGGAAGTGTATCATAGGACAGCGTACATGATATATGAGCACATTGAGGGAGCTGACATGTCCATGGACGATATAATTGTTTGAGGCTCCACCAAAGCAGAACATGACTTCAGGCTTCAGGAGGTCTTGGAGGCGACAAGAGCCGCAAATCTGAAACTCAACAAAGACAAATGGGTTTTTGGAGTACCAGAACTGACATTTGGGGGGAAAGTTATCTCCCCAGATGGGGTAAAGCCTGAAAAAAAGAAAGTCGAAGCCATTCACATCATGCCACTACCAAAGTTGAAGAAAGACATGCAATGGTTTCTGGGGATGGTGAATTACAAAGGAAAGTATATATCTCACTTGTCCTCAAAAGCAGCTCCTTTGAGGGAGCTCCTTGAAAACAAAAACGCATGGTGTTGGGATGCTCAGCAGGAGGGGGCATGGAATACCTTGAAACAGGGGTTGACTACAGCTCCTGTGCTTAAATTCTACACCCCTGGGAAGCCTACCAAAATTTCTTCTGATGCGTCCCAGTCAGGGCTTGGTGCAGTGATTTTTTCATGAGGAGCACTGGTGACCTGTGACATACACGTCCAAAGACATGACGGATGAAGAGACCAGATATGCACAAATAGAGAAAGAGTTGTTGGAGATCCTCTTTGCTTGTCAGAGATTGCACCAGTTTATATAAGGACAGAAAGGTGGAAACAGATCACAAGCCCTTGATTGCATTGTTTACCAAGCCATTGAATGACTGCCCATTGCAGATCCAGAGGATGATGTTGAAACTACAAAAGTATGACTTGCAGGATTCATATACACCCAGGAAGTTCATGTTTACAGCTGATGCACTATTGAGAGCCACAACTCCCTCAACATCTGTAGAGGAAACGTTACAAACCAATGTGCAAGCCTATGTGGATCTGATCGTGCAATCTCTTCTAATAGCAAATAGGAAACTGCAAAAAATAAAGGAAGAAATGGAAATGGATGACTTGTTGAGACTACTTCAACAACAGATTGATTTAGGTTGGCCAGAGGAACACAGCCATTGTGATCTGGCCATAAGAGAATACTGGAACTACAGAGAGGAACTCTCTGTGGTTGATGGGGTTATTTTCAAAGGCAGTAAGGTGGTGATTCCAAGGAGCTTTCGACATGAAATTCTAAAAAAAAATCATGATGGACCTTTAGGCATAGAGAAAAGTAACAAAGGGGCACGGGATGTACTGTTTTGGCCCTGGATCAATCAAGCCTTGGCCTTCCTGCCACTCCAAGCTTGGCCTTCCTGCCACCCCAAGCTCCACTGACCAGCGGGCCAAGAACTGCTGAGGTTGCAGCTCGTCTGCATACGCTCCCAGCATCCTCAGCTGTCATCTCTTGAGGACACCACGACTCTCCTGGGGCTTAGCCTTCCTGCCACCCCAAGCTCCACCGACCAGCGGGTCAAGAACTGGTGAGGTTGCAGCTCGTCTGCATACGCTCCCAGCATCCTCGGCTGTCATCGCTTGAGGACACCACGACACTCCTGGGGCTTGGCCTTCCTGCCACCCCAAGCTCCACCAACCAGCAGGTCACGAACTGGTGAGGTTGTAGCTCGTCTGCATACGCTCCCAGCATCCTCGGCTGTCATCGCTTGAGGACACCACAACACTCCTGGGACTTGGCCTTCCTGCCACCCCAAACTCCACCGACCAGCGGGCCGAAAGGTACAGCTACTTTTCTCCATTTCTTTTCTACTGTATTTCCCCCTCCTATCTTACTCACTAATATGTCTGCCCTATTTTCTCACCTTTTCTTTCCCTCCTCCCCTTCTCCTCTTCCTGTCCATCTTTTTCTCCCTCTACTTTTCTCCTCCCAGCTTCTTCCTCCCCCCAACCGATCACCAGTCTCTAACCTCCCCCATACATCCTTTGCTCCCTTGGCTACTTTCTCTCATTGCTCCCCTTCCACTCCTGTCTCTAGCCTTCCTCGATGCTCCCCTTCTCCCAATCTTATCCCTATTCCTCCTGTCTCTAGCCTACCACGACGCTCCCCTTCTCCCAATCTTATCCCTATTCCTTGCCTCCCCCCTCATCAACTACCATTTTTCTGCTCCCTCTGGAACTGTCGCTCATCTATCAGTAAAGCTCCCTATATCCATGATCTTTTCCTCTCTCGCTCCCTCCAGCTCCTTGCCCTTACTGAAACTTGGATCACTCCCTCGGACTCTGTCACGCCTGCTACCCTCTCCTGTGGGGGTCTCTCCTTCTCTCACCAACCCCGCCCTGAAGGACGGGGTGGTGGGGTGGGCCTCCTTCTTGCTAAATCCTGTCAGTTCCAACCAATTTCTCCTCCCCCCTCTCTCTCCTTCCATACCTTTGAGGCTCACTCCGTGCGCCTCTACTCCCCCCTCCATCTACGTGTTGCTGTCATCTACCGTCCCCCTGGTCCTCTCTCTTCCTTTCTTTCTGACTTTGAGTCCTGGCTCACTTTCTTCCTCTCTGTTGATATCCCCACTCTCATCCTTGGTGACTTCAACATTCATGTTGATGACCCATCTCAGCCCTCAGTCTCTCGCTTCCTCTCCCTAGCCTCCTCCTTCAACCTCCACCTTTGGACCAACTCCCCCACCCATACTAATGGCCATTCTCTTGATCTTGTCCTCTCTAGAAACTGCTCTGTCGCTGATCTCTCCTTCGATCCTCATCCTATATCAGACCACTTCCTTGCCTCTTTCAACATTTCCCACTGTCCCCCCTCCTCTTCCCCTTCTCTACGCCCCTTCCGTGACCTTCAAGCTATTGATCCCCTGGACTTTGCCTCCTCTCTCTCTCCCCTTCTTCCTACAGTCTTCTCTTCCTCCTCCCCTGACTCCGCTGTCTCTGCTCTCAACGCCTCTCTCTCCTCCACACTTGACTCCCATGCCCCTCTCTCTTCCCGCCCTGCCTTCTCCCACAACCCCCGTCCTTGGCTCACCCCTAGTATCCGCCACCTCCGTTCTTGCACTCGTGCTGCTGAACGACTCTGGCGCAAATCCCATTCTCACGCTGACTTCCTTCACTTCAAATTCTGTCTCTCCACCCTTACTTCTGCTATCTCCCTTGCTAGACAACACTACTATGCCTCCCGCATTGAGTCCTGTTCTCGGGACCCTCGCCGCCTGTTCTCTACCTTTGACTCCCTCCTCAAGCCTCCCTGTCCTCCCCCTCCTTCTTCCCTTTCTGCTCAGGATCTTGCCTCCTTCTTCACCTCCAAGATAGACAAGATCCGCCTCGACATCGCTTCCCACTCCTCTCTTCCCACTCCCACCCCTCTCCCTCCTCCCCCTCCTTCTCTCATGTCCTCCTTCTCCCCTGCCTCCCTTAAGGAAATCTCCTCTCTGCTCTCCTCCTCCAACCCTTCCACTTGCCCCCTTGATCCCATTCCTTCCCGCCTCCTCACCTCCATTACTCCCACTGTCGCCCCTTCCTTCCTGCACATCATCAACCTCTCCCTCTCTACTGGCTCTTTCCCTTCTGCCTTCAAACATGCCACAGTCTCTCCTATTCTCAAAAAGTCCACTCTTGACCCCTCTGACCCTTCTAGCTATCGTCCTGTCTCACTCCTTCCTTTTGCTTCCAAGCTGCTTGAACGTGTTGTCTACTCCCGCTGCCTTGACTTCCTATCCTCCAACTCCTCCCTTGACCCCCTCCAATCTGGCTTCCGCCCCCTTCATTCTACTGAAACTGCTCTCGCTAAGATCACCAACGATCTTCTGGTGGCTAAATCTAAACGTCTCTATTCCATTCTTGTCCTCCTTGATCTCTCTGCTGCCTTCGATACTGTTGACCACTCACTCTTGCTGGATTCCCTTCACTCCCTTGGCTTTTGTGGCTCTGTCCATAACTGGTTCTCCTCCTACCTCTCTGACCGCTCCTTTAATGTGTCTCTCTCCAACTCCACCTCCTCCTCCTTCCCCCTCTCAGTTGGTGTTCCTCAAGGCTCTGTTCTTGGCCCTCTCCTCTTCTCGATCTATACCTCATCCTTAGGCAAACTCATTGCCTCCCATGGCTTCCAATACCACCTCTATGCTGATGACACTCAACTCTATCTCTCTACTCCCTCTCTCTCTCCCTCTGTTCAAGCTCGTCTCATCAACTGTCTCTCTGACATCTCTACCTGGATGTCTCAACGTCAACTCAAACTCAACATGGCTAAAACTGAACTCCTTATCTTCCCCCCTCATCCTTCCTCTCCTTCCTCACTGTCAATAACTATTGATGGAGTCACCATCCTGCCTGTCCCCCAAGCCCGTAGCCTAGGCTTCATCTTTGACTCAGCCCTTTCTTTTAAACCCTACATTGACTCTGTTGCTAAATCCTGTCGCTTCTCCCTCCATAACATTGCTAAGATTCGCCCTTTTCTCTCTGTCTCGTCTGCCAAAACTCTTGTTCATGCTCTGGTCATCTCTCGCCTCGATTACTGTAACCTCCTTCTCACTGGCCTTCCCCGGTCTCACCTTTCTCCCCTCATCTCTGTCCAAAACTCTGCTGCCAGGGTCATCTACCTCGCCAGTCGCTTCGACCATGTGCAGCCCCTCCTCTCTTCGCTTCACTGGCTTCCCCTTCCTGAACGAATCCTGCACAAGCTCCTAGTCTTCACCTATAAAGCTCTTCACAACCTTGCTCCCCCCTACCTCTCTGCACTTATCGCCCTCCATACTCCAGCCCGTGCACTTCGCTCCTCCTCTGTCCCTTCTCTCACCCTTCCACGCCTTCCCTGCTCCCCTAAGCGCCTTCGTCCCTTCTCACTTGCTGCCCCCCATGCCTGGAACTCCCTCCCTGTCCACATCCGCCTTGCCCCCTCCCTTCATACCTTCAAATCTCTCCTTAAAACTCACCTCTTTCGCTCTGCTCTGTCTGACTCTTTATCCTGCTGAGCCACTATTCCTATACCTACGATCGGTTTACCCTTATCCTTGCAACATGGACCTGCCTGCTGTCATTCTCATCGTAACCAAGCCAAGTACGTGCACTTGAGACCTCGCATCTTCATGAATGTTAGACCCCTTGTCTCTCCCTCTGTTCCCCTTCCTACGTCTCTCCCCCAGCTCCTGTCTCTCAGATTGTAAGCCCTAGGGGCAGGGACCGTGTCTGTTTTATTACTTTGTAAAGTGCCAGGTACACTGCTGGTGCTATATAAATGTTTGTTAATAATAATAATAATAAGACATTGAAAATGTGGTTTCACAATGCCTCACCTGCTTGAAGTATCAACCTCGCCGGCAGCCGGAGCCCCTGAATACCCACCCTGCACTACAGAGAGCTTATGACAAAGTCAGCACTGACCCCTTTAGCTGGAACTCTAAAACATATTTAATAGTAACTGATTATTACTCTCTATATCAGAGATCTGTGCACTGAACAATACCACCACTCTAGAGGTGATAGCCAACCTGAAAAAGGCATTTGCAAGGCACAGCATCCCTAATGAGGTCTTTAGTGACAATGGACCTCAGTTTACAAGTTGGGAATTCAAACAGTTTGCTAAGGACAGGAACTTCCTTCACTCTACATCCAACTCGCATTACCCCTAGTCCAATGGCCTAGTGGAGAGGTCCATCCGCACAGTAAAACAGCTGATGAGAAAAACAAGTGAAAGTGGAGGAGAACTGTATAAGGCATTATAAGGCAGTACACCCTTGGATAATGGCTGGTCCCCAGCAGAGCTGTTAATGGGGAGACGGATATGATCAACACTGCCCATTGCCGAAGAATTACTCACAGGGTCAGCCAGCAAGGAGGTACAGAGACACAAGGAAATACAAAAACAACAACAGAAAAAGTATTTTGACAAGAGAGCCCGAGTGCTACCCAGCCTGCAAGCGGGAAATCCGGTATGGTTGAGAAACCACAGTGCCGATAACTGAGACCAAAAGGGCACTCTTAAACAGGTGGTACACCCACCGTCTTACATAATTCAGACAGACAAAGGGGGAACCTACCGTCGCAATCAGAGGGATCTATGTGTGACTCTCAAAGGGCTCCCCTATATGTCAAAGAGAAGGATAATCGAGATGGAATCAAGCCAACTATGATGGCTGCAGCGGGGATGTGAGAAGACCAAGAACCAGTTCCTCAGCAAGGAACAGCAACAAACCAAGAAATAGATCAGATACCCCGATGATCTCAGAAGAAGGTGAACGCTCCAGAGAGACTCTTTGAGAACTGTTAAGCAGCAGGATATAGGACAGGGAAGTGAATGGGGGACACTGGTTGGTGGGCAGGACAAGAGACCCTTAGCCACGTTGGACCGGGCCGGTCACACATCCCTCCAAAAGCTGTGACACCACCATCTTCTACCCCTCCGATATGTTCCATTGAACCCATTGACTTGAGCTTCCTGGATGACCTCGTGGATGGCGGCACCACCAACAAGATAGAGATGAGCATGGACTGCGTCCGGGTGCAGGATATGGACGTGGGCGACCCCATGTCGGTGAATAGCAAACCACCTGTCAAATCTTGCCTGGGCTTTGGTCTCTGGCACACTCGGAGCTGCCACTGTCTGTTCTGGTGCCCGTAAGATGGGCAATGGGACATGTGGCAGAGGTGGCAGGGGCCATGCCAGCGGAGCAGCAGCAGACATCTGGCAGCAGCCTGAGCCCATCACCATGCCCCAAACTGCACAGGCCTGATTTTGGCAATCAGGCTTCAGAGGCTCCCAGCAGTGGCACTAGCTGGGGTGTGGTTCAGCGGTGCCTCCTGACAGATTCCCCCACTGCCACGCAGGGCACTGGAAGGCCTGCACTCCAGGAGGCTGCGGCTGTCTCCGCTGCGGTGGCTTCAGGAGCAGGTGCAGGCGATTCAGGGTCGGATGTTCTTCCAGGACACCAATGGCCCTGTCCCCCATTATTGAGGCAATCCCCAGCAGTCCAGGGCTGGTGGATACCACCCCAGCTGCTAGAGGCAGGGCCCAGTCCCTGGGCAATGCCAGCAGGTAGAGGAGCAGCAGCAGCAGCAGCAGCTATAGGGTGCACAGAGAGAGTGGCAGCAGCATGGTGGGCAGTTCATCAGCCTCAGGGTCCCAGTCCTCCCCTTCACGGGACATCACTATAATTGGGGATAGAGAGGCAGACACTAGTCCTGAGGAGGAGATGTCTGGTGCTGTTCTTCCCCTCCGAGCAGTGCTGTCAGTGGTGCATCACTCAGTGCAGGCCAGAAGGCAGGAGGGGGCAAAAAATCCTCAGTCTGGGCAGGGCACATTTTAAGTTGGTGAGGGCAGATGATCCCAGTGAGGTGCAGTGCAGTTTGTGCCAGAAGGCTGTGAAGCATGGGCAGGTGCTCACAAACCTTGGCACAATGGCCATGGAGAGGCACCTCAAGGCATGCCACAGCACTGTGCTCCTAAGCGGGTAGGCAGGGGCAGTGGATGCCAGCAGGTTCCTGACAGCAGCGGCTAGTCATCCACCTCCATCAGCAGGCAAGCGTCCTTCTCTAACATCTGACAAAAACAGCAGAAGCGGTATTGCTGCTATGGGGGAGCAGCAGCAGCAGCAGCAGCAGCATCAGTGCACCATGGAGGAGCTATGGTGGAGGCAGCTGCCAAGTCTATTGGCACATAAGCACTGGGGGGGAAGCTATCCTTAAACTGAAAGCCACGTACATGTTGGGGGAAAGGATTGCGCTCGATGGGCAGCCCTTCTCGGAGGTCGAGGACATGGTGTTTAGGCACCTGATTGGCTTCCTGGCCTCCCAGTTTAAGCTGTCCTCTCACACCACCCTGAGTCAGGCTGCCACCGATGCCTGGCAGCCTGCAATGCTTGGCCAAGCTCTATCCAGCCACCAAGTCCTGGCCGGGCCTCTGCCGCTGCTCCATCGATTATTATTATTATTATTATTATTAACAAACATTTATATAGCGCCAGCAGTGTACCTGGCACTTTACAAAGTAATAAAATAGACACGGTCCCTGCCCCTAGGGCTTACAATCTGAGAGACAGGAGCTGGGGGAGAGACTTAGGAAGGGGAACAGAGGGAGAGACAAGGGGTCTAACATTCATGAAGATGCGAGGTCTCAAGTGCACGTACTTGGCTTGGTTACGATGAGAATGACAGCAGGCAGGTCCATGTTGCAAGGATAAGGGTAAACCGATCGTAGGTATAGGAATAGTGGCTCAGCAGGATAAAGAGTCAGACAGAGCAGAGCGAAAGAGGTGAGTTTTAAGGAGAGATTTGAAGGTATGAAGGGAGGGGGCAAGGCGGATGTGGACAGGGAGGGAGTTCCAGGCATGGGGGGCAGCAAGTGAGAAGGGACGAAGGCGCTTAGGGGAGCAGGGAAGGCGTGGAAGGGTGAGAGAAGGGACAGAGGAGGAGCGAAGTGCACGGGCTGGAGTATGGAGGGCGATAAGTGCAGAGAGGTAGGGGGGAGCAAGGTTGTGAAGAGCTTTATAGGTGAAGACTAGGAGCTTGTGCAGGATTCGTTCAGGAAGGGGAAGCCAGTGAAGCGAAGAGAGGAGGGGCTGCACATGGTCGAAGCGACTGGCGAGGTAGATGACCCTGGCAGCAGAGTTTTGGACAGAGATGAGGGGAGAAAGGTGAGACCGGGGAAGGCCAGTGAGAAGGAGGTTACAGTAATCGAGGCGAGAGATGACCAGAGCATGAACAAGAGTTTTGGCAGACGAGACAGAGAGAAAAGGGCGAATCTTAGCAATGTTATGGAGGGAGAAGCGACAGGATTTAGCAACAGAGTCAATGTAGGGTTTAAAAGAAAGGGGTGAGTCAAAGATGAAGCCTAGGCTACGGGCTTGGGGGACAGGCAGGATGGTGACGCCATCAATAGTTATTGACAGTGAGTAAGGAGAGGAAGGATGAGGGGGGGAAGAAAGGATATGATGCCTGGAAGCCTGCAACGCTGAGCCCTGATGGTGACTAGAACAGTGGAGAACCCAACCCAGCACAGCACAGAGTGAGCATAACTGGAGGCCTGCCAGCACCACCCTGAGTTGGCAGGTGGTGCCAGCCCTGTACCGGACTTTAAAGAGCAGGTGAGGGAGCAGATGAAAGAGGCTGGGGTGCCACTGTCCACTTCACCACTGACCTGTGGTTGAGTAGGAACATGCAGCATGCCTACCTGGCAGTGACTGTCGATGCACTGGTGACAGGACCAGGAGGCAGCGTTTGGCAGTGGAAGGAGGGGTCCTGAAGCAGGGTATAGGTGTGCCCTGCTTCAGGTGGAAGTCATGGATGCCACGGCCCCCACACTTCTCGGAATATTGAGGACCCCCTGATCACCATGGTGAGGGAGTGTGTCACGCCAGGCGTGCCCTTCACCAAGGGGTGCATGGTGATGCACAATGTGACCAACATATTGAGGGCAGTCCACGAGGGGGGCTTCACCAGCATCCTTCCCTTCACCTGGTGTTCAGGGACACTCTGGACTTCCCCCAAGAAGGGGATTGGGGCAGGCCCCCTTAGTTCCCTGATTGAGCAGCGGAAGAAGGTGGCTGGTGGTTGCTTTAACTTGAACGTGATGGGCAAAGCAGGCCAAGCAAGGCTCTCCAGTGCACCAGCTGGTGCAGGATGTGTCCACTTGGTGGAATTCCTCCACATTCCTGATGCTCAAGCAACTTCTCAAGCAGAAAGCCACCTTGCATCAGGTTCAACTGGTGATGGGGTACGTCCAGGGTACTATGGAGGGGAATGGGGGTTCCTGAAGCTCTATGGGCTCTGGAAGGGTGAGCTGGTGGAGAGGGTCCAGCAGTCAGAGAGGACTCTGGAGAGTGCGTAGTAGTAGTAGCAGCAGCAGCAGAAGCAGCAGCAGCAGCAACAGGACACCCTTGGGGATGGTGGAAGCAGCCACCCCTTTCAGCCAAAGGAGTCTATCTCTGCCCCCAGCCTGAGCAGTAGCAGCACCAGAAGCAGAACCCCCATTGATTCTGGATGATGTGGATGGACAGCCCTCCCTGCCAGGAACGTGGGCCCCAGAACCCTGAGGGTGGGTCCTGGGGCTGGAGTGGCTGCTTTTTGATACAGTGGAATGACAACTCACTGTGAGTGGAATGGCGGACCCAGAACTCTGATGGTGGATCCTGGGGCTAGAGTGGAAGCTTCTTGATGCATTGGTATGACAGCCCTCCCTGCCTGTAATGCAGACCCCAGAACCCTGAGGGTGGATCCTGGGGCTGGGGTGGCTGGAGAACTTTGAAGGCCAAAGTGGAGAAGGGTTCCATGTGATGGCACCCCTTGAGCAGAATGATGGCTTCAGAACCCTGATGGTGGGTCCTGGGGCTGGAGTAGCTGGCACCCTTGCTCGGCTGGGCATTGCAGGTGGAGCAGCGGCAAGGCCCGGCCAGGGCTCGGTGACTGGTACTCCTACTCTACCGGGTGTTGCAGGCTGGCAATGCTGAGTGTCACTTCTTCAGAGCACCCACTCAGATGGAGTATTTAGGGAAGGATTCAATTGGGCGGCTCCCAGCATGACTACCAGAGCAGCAAGCCACCATGTACTCCCTCTACCATGGACCATGGGGGAGGGGGAAGCACACTGGACTGGCCTTCGCAATTGACATGTCCCTGCCTGGTGGGAGCCCTGGGGAACATGTGGCCATGTCCCCTGCTCACTGAGTGCCAGGAGAGTGTTGCGGTCCCGGCGGCATCTGATCAGCTCTCACTTTCCTTTGAAAATCCTTAACTTGGCCCAGGGACAGCCACCTCTGCTCCTGTTGGACACAGACAGCTATTTCAGAGGAGATATCCAGCATCATCACTGAGGTTGGTGAGGAAATAGCCAAGAGGAGCTTGCTTTCAGACTGGCTGGCATGGGTCGGCGGAGCAGCAGAGGCCTGGCCAGGGCTTGTTGCCAGGCACCCCTGCTTGGCCAAGCATTTCCATGCTGTCTCGCTTGGCCTTAACTTGGCCCAGGGACAGCTGGCTCTGCTCTTGTTGGACATAGACAGCTATTTTAGAGGAGGTATCCAGCATCATCACTGAGGCAGGTGAGGAAATAACCAAGAGGAGCTTGCTTGCAGCCTGACTGGCATGGGTGGGGGAGCGGCAGAGGCCCAGTCAGGGCAGCAGTGATCTTGGTGGTAGTAGGAAATATATAATCAATCATATTCAAACAAGAACTTTGAAGGCCGAAGTGGAGAAGGCCAAAGTGAAGAAGGCTTTCACAGGAAGGCCGACATGAACTGCAGTTATCGAACATGGGTCAGTTGGTCCTAAGAGATGCAATCCAGGTCCTTCCTGTGGATCGCCCCAGACTGGATGGCATGGGTGGGGGAGCAGCAAAGACCCATCCAGGGCTCGGTGGCTGGCATCCGTGCTTGGCCGGGCGTTACAGGGTTACATCCTACTCTCAGGATCTGAACAAGTTATTCTGCCAATTGGTCAAGCCTTGCCCAGTGGTGAATCACGTGGACACCCAATATAAGACATTGGGTTGCTGGGGCAGAACCCGTGGCACAGACAGCATAGGCAGCATTGGCAGCATTGGCAGCAGCAGCAGACATTGGATTGCCCAGCAGCAGAACCCTTGGCACAGACAGCGAAGACAGCATTCGCAGCAGCAGCAGCAGACATTGGATTGCCCGGGTACAGATCCCATGACTCAGAGAGCAGAGGCAGCACTGGCAGCAGCAGCAGCAGACACTGGGTTCCTGGGGCAGAACCCTTGGCACAGACAGCAGAGGCAGCATAAGCAGCAGCAGACATTGAGTTTCCCGGGTACAGAACCCACGGTACAGACAGCAGAGGCAGCATTGGCACAGCAGGAGCTGCTGCTGTTTCTGCTGCTGCTGCTGTTCCCCCCTAGCAGCAATACTGCTCCTGCTGTTAGACGTAGGTGCTTGAGGACACTTTCCCACTGATGGAGGCAGACAACTGGCCGCTGCAGTCGGGAACCCGCTGGTGTCCACTGCCCCTGTCTGCCTGCTTAGCATCACAGCACTGTGGCATGTCTTCAGGTGCCTTGCCATGGCAGTTGCGCCAAGGTTGGTGAGCACCTGGCCACGCTTCACCACCTTCTGGAACAAACTCCACTGCACATCCCTGGGATCATCCACCCACACCAACTTAAAATGCTCCTAGACCAATGATTTTTGGCCCCCCTCCTGCCTTCTGGCCCACATCGGGTGATGCACCACTGACAGCACTGATGGGAGGGGCAGAACATGGTGGCGACATAGCTCTCGGAGGGACAGTCATTTCCTCAGTACCAGACAACTCCTCCACAGGACAAGTGTCTGCCTCGCTGTCCCTAATCTGAGATATGTCCCACAAAGGGGAATCCTGGGACCTTGAGGCTGATCAATTGCCCATGCTGCTGCCACTTTCCCTGTGCTTCCTATAGCTGCTACTGCTGCTCCTTTTCCTGCTGCCATTGCCCGGGGATCAGGCCCTGCCTCTAGCAGCTGGGGTGAGATCCACCAGCCCATGACATCTGGGGTTTACATCAATAATGGGGAACATTGGTGGCCCATGATGAATATCCAACCCTGAAGCACCTGCACCTGCTCCTGCAGCCGCAGCAGAGAAAGCCGCAGCCTCCTAGAATTCAGACCTTTCAGTGCCCTGCGTGGCAGTGGATGACACTGGCAGGAGGCAATGCCAAACTACACCCCTAGTGACACTGCTGGGAGCCTCTGAAACCTGTCTCCCAAAATCAGGCCTGTGCACGTTGGGGCATGGTGATGGGCTCGGGCTGCTGCTGATGCCTGCCACTCTGCTGGCACGGCCCCTGCCACCTCGACCACATGTCCCATTGCCCACCTTATGGGCAGCAGTCCGGCCTCTCCTTCTTCCCTTCTCCATTTCTCCCATCCAAAGAATGCACAGTAAGATTTTATATTTTTATTTTATTTTTTAATTCTATTTTTTATCTAATATTATATATATCTACACTAACTCTACTAACTGCTATTAACTATTCTAAAATCTACTGAACTAAATGGAATATTATATCTACAAAGGCCTAGTCCTACAAACACACTCTAAAATATTAAAATTGAATCACTACCTATATAACTAAGTTAACACCTACATCATCTATATATCTATCTAACTAAGCTAATACCTACATCATCTATCTATCTATCTAACTAAGCTAACACCTACATCATCTATCTATCTATCTATCTACATAGGGATTGGGGGGGACACAGACAGCTCACAACAAACAACACAGGGAGGGGTA
This sequence comes from Sphenodon punctatus, assembly GCA_003113815.1. Classification (NCBI taxonomy): domain Eukaryota; kingdom Metazoa; phylum Chordata; class Lepidosauria; order Sphenodontia; family Sphenodontidae; genus Sphenodon; species Sphenodon punctatus. The sequence continues at coordinate 1,440,085 of QEPC01005540.1, read as the reverse complement.
CAAAACCGAAATGAAACCTAAATCAATCCAATGCTACTCTAAATAAATCCAAAAATAGGGGAAGGGAATCAGGGATGGAATATATACAGGGAAGAGGGAAGGATTCAATGAAGGGTAGGGATAAAGAACACAGGGACAGGTTTTAAAAATAAAAATAGCACCTAAATCTATCGAATCTAATCTAATCTAAATAAATGAAATTATGGAGGCAAATGTGTGGAAATGGGTGAAATAGGAGGAGAATGGCAATGGGACTGGGAGGAACACAAACTGCTGGGAGAGGGAGAGTTCTGAAAATGCCTGCCGACAGGATCAGTGACTAGCTCAGAACGATATGGAAGGGGGGGAGGGCAATTACTTTTGTTACTTGCTGCACCCGCCTTACTACAAGCCCCATTGGCTCTGTGCAGCCTTGCCCGTGGCCCATTGCAGACTGCGAAGCTAGTGGGTTGAGGAAAAGAGGGATGGTGATTGGGCAGGCTGGCTGCTAGTTCAGGCCTCTCCACCCCTCCTCAACTGATCCCCCCTCCATGGGCTTGCCAGCCATATTTTTTTCCCACCCGAACGCCACCCGAACTCATCCGAATACGCCCAAACTATTGGGGGGGGTTGGCGTTCAATTCAGCCATTTCGTTTGGCCATCCGAACTGGCTGAGTTCAGGCCGAATCTCAAACGTCCAAACCATGTTCATGCATCCCTAATCAGTAATGAGCGAGAGGGAGGAATGCTTAACAAGCATCTGCCTGATATTTTCCTTGGATGTCTGCCATCAAAACGCTCAGTTCTGCCATATAGGGCATTTTGCCACACACCTTAAAGTTCCGGATTTTTCAATCTTCTGGGTTTACAAGTCCACAAGTAAGTTCTGGATGCATTCTTCACACACACACTGCCCTGAGGCTTCCTGGATGCATTCTTCACACAAACACTGTCCTGAGGCAGCCTAAAGTAGCCGCAGCTGTAGACGTGACAGGCTGCCATGGAAACCAAGTGACCTGGAGCAAAGAAGTTTACCAGGAGAACTTCTTACACACAAAAGTTCTGGGAGAAGTTCTACACAGAAGTTCAGAGAGCGAGATGTTTAAGATCTGGGTGAGTAATTTAGACACGCAGAAAGTTCAGGATGTAAAGCAAACATGCAGGAGAAATGTGTATGTAAAAACACCCATTGTTCTCACTGAATCAATGGGAGTTGTAGACATCTGAGACAGAATTAAAGGTCCAATTTTCGTTTCAGTTAAATGCATACAACTACTTTCACATCACTTGAGTTTCTCTGGTGTACCTTAGGAGTGTGTGTGGGAGCAGGGGGTGGGGAGGGATTGTCCTTTAACATTCATCTTGACTTGCCAAGTTTTGATTATGAGTGTGGGCATATTAGAATAGCCAAAATGCAAAGTGGCTTGGCTGTATAATGTCAATGGTTTCTGGGTTATGAATAGTGCAAAACTCATCCGATGGAGTTCATTAGGCTTTTAAGTCACATGTTCCAATTTAGAGATAGTCAATTTTGATTTGTAATTTATGCATAGGCTTTTTTAACAAAGTTATTTGGATTGATTTGGGCGTACAGAAATATTAATACAAATTTAAAAATGCAGCAGCAATATTTGCAAATTGTTAATGCGTGTAGATAGAACAGGGTTTATAACTGGCCAGGCAGCACACTGTCTAATGGATGTGTACTTTATTAAAATTTAATTAAAGATATATGATCTAATAGAGGCGAAAGTAATTGTGAGATGTCTTTACTGCATTCTCCGGGAGCCTCAAGGGATGTTAAAATGTATGTTTTTAACACTGCTGTTGTTGTTTCTAGAATGAGTAGTGTAATGCTAACTTCCTCTGGCTAACAAAGTCAATCTGTATTTATCATATCTGTTTCTGTCTCTTAGATTTTGTCCTAGCAGGAGCACTGCCGTAGCTGGAAGCTAGAAAATTAGCCAACAGATCTATGTCCCTGTCTTTATCTCTCACTTCATTAAGCAAGTTAAAATGTTTAAGTGAAAGTCTTCTTCTATCAGTGTCTCAACTCAAAGTTTAATAGCACGTTGTGCAGACTCATTGCAAGACCACTGAGCAGTCATGATTTCTTATACATTCCTCATTAGTTCTATTAGCCCATTTTGCTTCCGTTTTTCTTTCTTCAAGCATATAGAGATGTAGCTCTTTCTCACAGTTATCTCTGAGTACTGCTATGTGGCTCAGTATAAGTACAATGTATGTTAGGTAATCATAGTGCATATATCATTTACTATTGTCATTGGAGACTTTGACTGAAATAACTTTGTTCTAAAACATCAGGAACAAAGCTCTACTGGCTGACGTATATTGATAGAACAGTGGGTTGACTGAATAAAAAAATCAAGAAATGTCGTGTCAGCAATATTTTAATAAAATTCATATCCCTTAAATATGAAATATGAAATAGGGAGAGACAGTCAACTTGAAAATCACATTTTTGCCTGGAAATATTGTGCTTACTAGACAAATTATACTAATACAGCTGAAAATTTAAACAAACACAATTATTTTCTCTAGATTTTGCCATTTCTTTATTTTTGTACATTTATGCCCTGCCCTTCCCCACTGACTCTCAGGGCAGCTGATGGTGCTTTGCTAATGGCCAGTTTTACTTTTCCCCTGTTCCCCATTAACTCTGATTCCTCATTAGGGTCCAGTAATATGGTGATCTGTCCTGCTACAGAGTTCAGCCAAAAATCATGGATCTCTCAATAAGTTTAACAGTCTAGATTAGGCAATCCAGGTGCATAATTAGATCTACCTGGGTGTAACTACTCAGGAGAAGGATCTTGGAGTCATGGTGCATAGTTCCTTGAAGACACTGGCTCCATGTGTGGCAGCAGTCAAAAAAGCAAAACAATTGCTATGCATTATTGAAAAGGAATAGAAAATAAAGGTGGAAATGCCATAATACCGCTGTATAAATCTGTGGTATGACTCCACCCCCTTGAATATTGGGTGCAGTTCTGGTCGATCCATCTCAGGAAAAATGTAATGGAATTGGACAAAAATTGGAGAAGGGCAACAAGGATGATAGAAGAAATGGATCAACTTCCATATGATGAGAGACTCAACAGTTTAGGGTCGTTTAGCTTAGAGAAGAGGCAATTAAGGGGGGATATGAAAGAAGTTTATAAAATCATAAGTGGTGTGGAAAAAAGTAAATAGAGAACTGTTGTTTGCTCTTTCTTACAATAAGAGAACAAGGGGACACTCTATGAAGTTAAATAGCAGAAGATTTAAAACAAGCAAACGGAAGTACTTTTTCATTCAACAGACAATACAGCTGTGGAACTCGTTGCCAGAGGAGGCAGTGAAAGCCAGCAGGACATTTAGCTTAAAACAGAAATTAGAAACATTCTTAGAGGATAGAGTCATAAATGCTTACTAATTGGGGTTTAAACCTCAGGCCTGACTACTGGTTCTTAGGAATGGTTAGCAGGAGAGGAGTCACCCCTCCATGACCTGTACTTGTACTTCTCTCAAGTTACTGTAACTTGCCATGGTTGTAGACAGGATGCTGAGCTTGATGGACCATGAGCCTGAGCCAGTATGGCAATACTTATGCTCTTATCTCGTTTTTTTCCTTCCCTATACATACCCAACCAACACACAAAAGGAAAGGAGGTAGCCCTTTTAAAAAAGAATTTTAGAAAGCAATAAGGACTTTTTGCTAGTAAAATATCTACATTTCTTAAAACATCAGTCACTTTAAAAATATGTCAAAATACCAACATTCCTTTAAATTACTGGCTGTGTGCAATGTTCTGTGCCTTCCTATCAAAATAAAAATCTAAATCCCAGCTGTGTGTGTGTGTGTGTGTATGTATTTTATATAACTGAACAAAATAATGTACTTGATTTGGCAGGTTTTATATTGTGCTAAATTAAATGCTTTAAGGATTAAAACTTGAGACCCAGGTCAGATACCCTTTCCTAATAGCATAATCCTGAAGGCAGTGCAGGGATGTGGAAATGTACTGGGTGGGAATTAGGGTTGCGGGATCAAAATTTCAATAATAAGAGGCACTATGTGACTCTGGGTTTTTGAAATAAGGGACAGCCGTGACATTTTGTGGACCTCTGTGTCAGGAGCCATGAACCTCAAACCAGTGTCCCTGGGATTCTCTGGGCAGCAGCCAGACCTTCAGCACTACTGGAGCTAGGGCAGACTAGAATCCAGGAAGGATGCCTCGCACAACAGCTATAAAACTTAGCTAACCAGCCATATTGCAACTGCATCTGTAGCAGCCTTGCATCTATCTAGTTGCTGGTCACTCTGCAGAGACCTTCCCCTACTGGCTGAATTAAACACTGCAGCTAGATATTTTTCTTATTGAAAGGGGACTGATAGGTCAAGGGTTCAAATCTGGATGATGTGCTAAGTTGAAGGTGTCACTTCTTGCATATGTAAGTTTACTTTGGAATATGCTGTCACTGGAGGCTTGCAAAAGAAGACTGGACAACGATCTGTCAGGGATATTGTATCCAAACAAGGTGTTGGATAAGGTGAGATTCAAGGTACCTTCCAAAGCTGACATTCTATTATTCTCTGAATAATAGACTGTCCAGACCACTCCAGTCCAGTCCAGACTGATCTCCTGGTATTTGACTGTTAACTCCCCCCAAACTCCATGGATTGCCCTTCTGCTTTGATTGTCTATCTGGTTCAACCCTGCTACCTGTCTCCGGTGCCTGAATCTGCTTTGAATCTGGCTGTTCCCAATCTGAGTTCTTCCTAGGCCTGTTCCTGAACCTGGTCCTGTACATTGTTCTTACCAGTGCATGGACCTGACCTTGCTGGAATTGGATCTTGCAGCAATTTGGGGTGTTTTTAAATGAGCAAAGTGGGTGGGGGTGGAGATGTTGTGACTGCTGAGTGGCATGGCTACGGGATGCCCACACATGTGAAGTGCGTGGGGAGCACTTTAAACGGGAAGCCACCAGCAAGACTACCCTGGCCACAGAGGTGACTACCATAATATTCATCTGGACTCACGTGGCACACTCATGATTCTTCAGCAGTGCTCCATGCGTGGCCATGAGTGGCCATTGTGTGGGTCATGAGAGCACACATCCTCACGGTTCACCTTCACCCAAGCAGTTGGATGTGTGGTCGGTGGGCATAGGTGACTGGTAACTGTCGATAGTGCAGAGGGACAAGAGTGGGGGCTAGACAGTAGGGATGTGTGAACGTGGTTCAGAAGTTTGGAGTTTGGCCCGAACTTGGTCTGTTGGGATGACCGAACCTGAACTGATCGAATCGAACTTGATTCCAAACTCCAAAATGACTGAACAGTTCAGTCAGTTCAGATCGAGTTCGGGTGGCAAAAATGTGTCACTGGAAGGCAAATCGTGACAGGGAGGGGGAGTCAGCTGAGGAGCAGACTTCCAGGCACCAGGGGTGGAGAGGCTTGGAGTAGCAGCCAGCTTGCCCAATCACCATCCCTTTTCTCCTCAGACCACTGGCTTCGCAGTCTGCGATTGGCAATGGGCTAGGCTGCATGGAGACAATGGGGCTTGCAGTGAGGCAAGCGCAGCAAGTAACAAAACTCATTGGCCTCCCACCTTCTAAACACCTTCTGAGCTAGTCACTGTTCCTGACAGCAGGCATTTCAGAAGGCTTCCTCTCCCAGCAGTTCCCAGCTCCCCAATCCATTGCCATCCTCCTTCTGTTTCACCCATCCAACCCATTTACCTCCATATTATCTTTTATTTAGATTATATTCGATAGATTTAGGTGTTATTTTTTGTTTTTACTACTCCCTGTGTTCCCTGTGTTCAATCTTCCTTCCTCCCTTCCCCCTCCATTGAATCCTTTCCCTCTCTCTCTTATTCCTTCCCTGATTCCCTTCCCCTGTTTTAAGTTTTGGATTTATTTAGAGTAGTTGTCCATCTAGGAATTTGGAAGTTGAGGACTTAAAACACTTCCTCTTTGATTGCTCCCTCTATGAGGAGCTAAGGCAAACGTGGCTTGCTCCAATTTTGAAAGGGAAGGAATATTTGTCAACTAGCCAAAAAATTACAATATTACTAGCTGGTCAGGATGAGGCTACCACAAAGGCAATTGCCTTATTTGCTTTCTTGGCAGCAAGGTTCCGTGGTAGAATGGTTTCGTAAGCTTATGTTCTTCTTATCCTTACCTTCTGCAATGTATGATTATTTGTGTTTGTTGTCTGTTTTTCTTATGTTTTGCATTGCATGTAACATGCCTTCTTGTGTATTCTTTGTTTATTTGTGCTTTCTGGCTATGGCGAAAGCTGATGCCCAATAAACTATTTATTATTATTATTATTAGATTGATTTTCATTTCAGTTTTGTACCCCTCCCTGTGTACTTTGTGTTTCCCCCTGTGTAATATTGTATAGATAGATAGACAGACAGACAGACCGACAGACATAGTAGTTAGCTTAGCTATAGAGATAGATAGAGATACAGTGTGTTTGTAGGACGCTGCTTGCCTGCCCGCCTGCCCAGGTTGCAAAGTTTGAACCCTGCCTCAGTCTGCCTACCTGCCACTCAAGCCATGCCGTCTACCTGCCTGCACTGGCAACCAATGTCTGCTGCTGCTGCCAATGGCCCACGGGTCTATATACTGTCTGTGCCAAGGGTTCTGTACCTGACATCCCACTGTCTGCTCCTGCCAATAGCCCACAGGTCTATATGCTGTCTATGCCAAGGATCCTGTACCCCGGCAACCCACTGTCTGCTGCTGCCAATGGCCCCTGGGCCTATATGCTGTCTGTTCCAAGGGTTCTGTACCCTGGCAACCCACTGTCTGCTGCTGACAATGGCCCACGTGTCTATATGCTGTCTGTGTCAAGGGTTCTGTACCCCGGCAACCCACTTACTGGTGCTGCCAATGGCCCCATGACCTATATGCTGTCTCTGCCAAGGGTTCTGTACCACGGCAACCCACTGTCTGCTGCTGCCAATGCCCCCTGGGCCTATATGCTGTATGTGCTATGGGTTCTGTACACCAGGTTGGCGCCAAGCTCAAAGCCTGCCTCAGCCCGCCTTCCTGCCTCTCATGCCAAGGTGCCTGTCTGCCTGCCCAGATTGCTTCCAAGAGAGAGGGAGGCTCCCCACTAGAATGAGAGAGATGGGATGGAAGGGAGGCCAGCTCAAGCTGCCACCTGCCAGAACCAGGAAGAACTCCCAGATGTGCCTGATTCCCACATCCAGCAGCAGCAAACCTACCAGAATGAGATGGAATATAACAAAACATGGAATGTATTATGTGCCTGTCTGTGTGTGTTCCTATACCTACCTACCTATAGCACAATTGAATGAAGTGTGCCCAACCATGCACTAATTCTAGGGACATCATTCAACTCCCAGAGGCTTTAGACTGTCATTCCACTATACCTGAAGCAGTCATGCCCGCCCATCCCAGGAACCATCAATGAGATTCTGGGACCATCATTCCAGTCATGGGGGGCTGTCATTCCATTCTGGGTGCTGCCGCTGCTGATGCCTGACTGGCCAGCGGCCCTGGTGCCCACCTCCAAGCCTCCCCCCCACCAGCCTGCTCCTCTGCACCCACCTGTGGATGCCCGCTGCCAAAAGAGCCTGTCTCTCTTTCTCTCTGGCACACCCACACAGACACAAGCTCTGCCCCTCCTGGGATGCTGTCTGCAAATTGAGACCCTGCTTCTGCCTGGCACATCTTTGAGTTAATACTTTAACTAGGCTACATGTGGTGCCAGGTGCTGTGCTGGTAGGGATCGACAAGCTGTATGAGATTCTGCCACCTGCTAGCCAGAACTTCAGCACAAAGGGATAGAAGATTGGATAGTTCAAACAAAGTTAATTTTATTAACAAAACAACAACAACATTATAAAACAAAACCCAAACATTTTAAACTAGAAAGGAAACTTATCAACTAGTAAGACTCAGTCTTTGGGCCTGGCCCCCGGAACTTGGGGGAAAGGCAGAAGGGGTGCATGGGAGCTAGGGGCAGGGGGCATCACACCCGCCGGCATTTGGTAG
>QEPC01005540.1:1407522-1431967 GCA_003113815.1 Sphenodon punctatus | reverse complement strand
GGAACACATAAACAACACCTAAGTAATATCATGCATTTATGATGATGCCTCTAGTCCTCCCTCCTTGGGGTGCTAGTAGGGATGGCAACTGGAGACAGTGACCCTGACTGGCATGTGTAAATCCTGCCCTGTTTGGGGTGCTAGTAGCGATAACAACTGGAAAGACCCTTGCTGGCACATGCAAATCCTGTCCTCCTTGGGGTGCTAGGGGATGCTAGGGATGGCAAATGGAGAGACCCTGGCTGGCATGTGCAAATCCTACCCTTCTTTGGGTGCTAGGGATGGCAATGAAGAGACCCTGGCTGGCATGTACAAATCCTGCCCTCTTTGGGGCACTAGGGATGGCAACTAGAAAGACCCTGGCTGCTATGTGCAAATCCTGCCCTCCTTGGGGTGCTGCTAGGGAGGAATATCATTTGAGAGACCCTGGCTGGCACGTGCAAATTCTGACCTCCCTGGGGTGCTAGGAATGGCAACTGGAAAGACCCAGTATGTGCAAATCCTGTCCTTATTTGCGGGTGCTAAGTAGGGATGGCAACTGGAGAGTGGAGACCCTTGCTAGAGATAGCTGTCAAGCACATGTTTGGGTGGGGGTGCTGCTCGTGCTCGTGCCTTACTGCTGGAGGAGCCCCCACACACTACTGTACCCTCTCTCTCTGTGGCAGACATCCGCTGCCACCCACTGATGCCCATTGTTTGTGTCTGACTGATGCCAACCACCCACGCACCCACCTGCATGCCAGTGAGCTCGCTCTAACGGATAGAGTCTTTCTTTTCCACAAAGTAAAAAGGCCATTGGTGGCCTTGGTTGATGATCTCCATCTGGCATTGGACCAGGGTCATTAGACCTTACTGGTCCTGCTAGATCTTTCAGTTGCGTTCGACACAGTTAATCATGAGGTGTTGGTGACTCGCCTGTGGGACCATGCCGGGATTTGCGGGATGGTCCTGGACTGGTTTCATTCTTTCCTGACTGGGAGAACTCACGGGGTGGTCTTGGGGGAGTGTACATCTTCCCCCCGGGACCTCATGTGGACTCCCGCAGGGTTCCATTCTGTCCCCCCTCTTGTTTAATATCTATATGCAGCTGTTAGGGGAGATCGTGAGAGGATTTCAGGGCATGCAGTGTCATCAGTATGCTGATGACACTCAGCTCTACCTCTCTTTTTCCATCAACCCAGGCCATGCAATCTCTTTATTTTCCCATCTGCAGGTTGAGCCATCTGCAGCTGAATCCTGACCAGATAGAGGTGATGTTGGTGGGTGAGGGCCTAGGGGGCCTGGAAGTGGTTGAATCTCCTCTTTGGGGGTTCGCCCCCCCATGGTCTCGCAGCTATGGAGTCTGGGTGTGCGCCTTGATTCACGGCTCAGCCTGGAATCTCAGGTTGTGGCCATGGCAGGGAGTGCATTTAGGCAGTTACATCTTGTCTGGCGGCTTCAGCTGTATCTCTCAGACTCTGACCTCGCCACTGTCTTTCATACCTTCATCACCTTGAGGCTGGATTACTGCAATGCGCTCTACGTGGGGCTGCCTGAGAAGCTGGTCCGGAGGCTGTAGCTGGTGCAGAATGCCGTGGCCCGTCTCCTTAGTGGGGTGGGCCACAGGGAGCACATGACATCTGTGCTCCGGGCTCTGAACTGGCTGCCTATAAATCACCGGGCTAGGTTCAAGGTGCTGGTTTTGACCTTCAAAGACCTTCACAGCCTGGGACCTGCCTATCTCCGGGATTGCCTCACTCCCCGTGTGCCCATGTGACCCCCCTGAGATCATCTGTGGGGACCCTTTTGGAGGTTCCCCAGGCAAGATGGGTGGCAACTGATGTTAGATCTTTTTCGATGGCTGCCCCTGTGCTGTGGAATTCACTCCCAGAGGATGCTCAGTTGGCCCCCACCCTCCTGTCATTTTGATGTTTGTGTAAGAACTGGCTATTGCACCAGCTGGGGGCAAGCTAGGGGTGCTACTCATATACCGGGCCCCTTCCTGTCCATCAGCATCCCTTACCACTCTAGCAGAGCTGACATCCGAGGTGGCGCTGGGCTCCTCCAGGACCTTGGTCCTGGGGGACTTCAACATCCATGCCGATGCCGGCCTTGTAGGAGCGGAGTGAGAATTCATGGACACCATGGAAACCATGGATTTATCCCAAGTGGTCACCTGCCCGACCCATGTGTGGGAGCATACCCTCGACCTGATCTTCAGCTCTGACCTTGAGGTGGGTGGTCCGGTAGTTGGGGAGGTTAGGGCTATGACCTTGTCATGGATGGACCATTATGTCCTCAAGGCCAATCTCTCAGCATGCCACCTCCAGAAGGGGAATGGACCAGTTAGGTTGGTCCGCCCTCGGAGGCTGATGGAACCTCAGCTGTTCCAAGAGGTACTGAGGGAATTAACCTTGGACCTGGACGGCCACTCTGTCGATGAGCTAGTACAGCATTGGAACAGCTTGCTGGGGGAGGCCATTGACAGGGTGACTCCTGGACTCCCTCTGCCTCTGTCTGGTCACTGCAGGGCCCCTTGGTTTACTGAGGGGCTGCAGTGTATGAAACAATCAGGCAGGAGGCTGGAGCGATGCTGGCGTCGGACTCGATCTGACTCTGACCGAATTCTCCATAGGGCCCATTTGCGGTCCTATGTTGAGGCTGTGAGGACAGCAAGGAAGGAGTTCCTTGCTGCCCGCATAGCATCTGCGAAGTCACACTCGGCGGAGCTATTTTGGGTGGTACGGGGACTGGTCACTCTGGCCTCCCTCTGCTGGGATGGAGACTTGTCCCAGGCCCGCTGTGAGGAATTTGTCACCTACTTCACAGACAAGATTACTCGGATTCAGAGTGACTTTGATACTGGATTGGGGGCAGTAGGTGAAGAGCACAAGGTGGTGGAGGCCCCGGCTGGTCCAACTTTGTGGGGGTAGTTTCAGGAAGTAACGCCAGCTGATATGGTGGATGTCTTAGGGTCTGTGAGAGCCACCAGTTGTGAACTTGATCCGTGCTCATCCTGGTTGGTGAAAGCCTCCAGGGAGACGTTTGGGACAGTGCTGGAGAGAGTGGTCAATGCGTCCCTGAAGCAGGGACGCCTAGCCTCAAGGAGGCTGTGGTGCATCCCCTGATGAAGAAACCATCATTGGCTGTGGACGCACTTGCCAGCTACCGACCTGTCTCTAACCTTCCCTTTTTAGGGAAGGTCATTGAGCGGGCGGTGGCGATCCAGCTCCAGGTGCATCTAGATAGCATTGGTTTCCTGGACCCTTTAAAATCTGGGTTCCGCCCAGGCTATGGCACCAAGACAGCATTGGCGGCCTTGGTCAATGATCTCCACTTGGAGATGGACGCAGAATGTTCAGCATTTCTTATCCTGCTAGATCTCTCAGCTGCTTTTGACACTGTGGACTATGGGCTGCTGTTGAGACAGCTGCGTGACCTGGGGGGTCTTGGCTCCGCTTATTCCTCTCGGGGAGAAGCCAGTGGGTAGTGTTAGGGGCTGAAACATCTTTCCCCCATGCTTTATCCTGCAACATTCCGCAGGGTTCCATTCTGTCTCCATTATTATTTAATGTTTATATGCAACCCTTGGGGGAGGTCATGAGAGGGTTTGGGGTGAGATGTCACCAATATGCTGATGACACTCAGCTGTACCTCTTTTTCAGCTGACCCAGACCCTGCTGTCTCATTGCTCTCCTCGTGTCTGGAGGAGAGGATATGGCAGAGCAGATATGGTGGAATGGAATGGATATGGCAGAGCAGACTGAAGCTCAACCATGATAATATGGAGGTGATGGGGAGAGCGAGGGAGGTGTCGGCCCCCCTGATTGGGGGTGGTGGTTTGCCCTCCTATAGGTCAGCAGGTTCGGAGTCTGGGGGTGATATTGGAGGTAGATCTCCACCTGGATCGACAGGTGGAAGTGGTGGTGAAGGCTGCCTTCCTCCAGTTACATCTGGTGCGGAGGCTGCGCCCATACGTCTCCAGTCTGGACCTGGCCTCCCTCATCCATGCCTTTGTCACCTCGAACTGGACTACTGCAATGCGCTCTACGTGGGGCTGCCCTTGTTCCTGGTTTGGAGGCTGCAGCTAGTGCAGAATGCGGTGTCCTGGTTCCTGTCGGGGACAGGTCGCTGGGATCACATAACACCTGTGCTCTGGACTCTGCACTGGGTACAGGTTCTATAGAGTTCTATAGGGCACATGCCACCCACCCACCCCCTAAGAGTCGCCTATGTTGGTGGGGGGCCATGTGTGGACATTTATAATTTAAAAACATCCTTGGGTCCTGATCCTCCCAGTCAGTCCATATCATGGACTGTCATCCTTACTGTGGGGTTTAGAAATAGGGGCCAGTCCATTATGTTTTATGGAGCTGTAGGGTTTAGAAATAAGTGATATTCCCCTAATGTAAAGGATGGCCAAACAATAAGGAATATCTGGCAATCCTAGTGGGAAAGGCTGAAGCAGCCAGACAGACCTGGAAGCATTTTTCATTTGCTGTTGAAACAAAGAAAGTCAGTGTTGCTAAAAATGGTAGCGTATTTATGAATTCATTGATAAAAGAGGGGAGAGGATTGCTTTTAAGTCGAGGAAGCTGGACAATTTATTCCCCTTCAAATATTTTCTACATGAATCATTTCTTCAGTTTAGCTCTTAGTTTACCCAGAAACTCTTTTTTTAAAAACAAAAACAAAAAACCAGAAGGATTACTGCCTGGGGCCAACCCATAGCAAAACAAAATAAAATAAAATGAGGGATGACTGCAAAGGAACCAGAATAGTCTTATTCAACCTTATTTATTTGTATATCACAGCTTTCAAGTGGTGTAATAACTTTTAATTAATGATAAGTCCCCTTTTTAACTTCTTTCTCACACTTCCGTCTCTCTCCATACTGTACTGGATTCATGGCCACAAATTAGACTCAGCTAACATACCTCATACTGAATGATGACCTAAGAAACGATTACTAGTGAACTGTTTATAATTCAAATACATTAGAAAAGTGTTTCCATTTTGGATGTATTAAGCCAACAGAAGTAATATATGTTAATCAATGGGTGATTTCAGACGTTATGTGAACACGGTGAACCACGGTGAATACCCACCTGTGGTCACCGTGTCCCGTACGTCTGTTCGCGGCGCGCNCTGTGGTCACCGTGTCCCGTACGTCTGTTCGCGGCGCGCCAGATGTTGGCCACGGTCAATCCCCACATGGGGTTCGTTTGAACCACGCTTCCCGGGCTAGCCGGGGGAAGGTCCCGGGAAGCGTGGTCAGATGGACCCCGGGCCGTGGCCAAGGAAAAGTAACGTCTGGCCGCGTGCCACGGCCGGGGATCCCTGGCGGGATCCCGGGCCGTGACACGATCGGCCGGACGCGGCGGCCGCATTGGCCCCGCAGCCCGCCCGTCTCCTCGGAGGGCGGGCGGCGGGGTGCTTGGAGGGGGCGGGGCCGTGCGGCTGCACGTTGCGCTGCGTGGCCCCGGCCCCTCCCACTTTCCCCGCCGGGATCCCCCCGGCACGTCTGTTGTGCCGTTACGGGGTGACCCCGGCGGGGAACGAAGCCGTTGGTGCCGGTACGGGGCCAACGGCCACCGTATCGTCTGAAAATACCCAATGTTATTCCTCTCAAAAAATACAAAATGAGGATGTACCTAGTTGGGAGCACATTGAGAACTGCTGCTTTCTTGCATTCATACTACCTATCACAGAACAGTAAAAAACTGAGATATATCCATCTGACTCAGGAAAGATCAGGCACTTCAGAACAAGAAGAAGCTGCACCTTCCTGTAGCTAAGGCAAGCCTTTCTTACCTAGATGTCGTTGACAGGCTTCAATCTGCCTGAATGACCACAGAAGAGATTTATCCCATAAGGCACTTCTAAAGAGTTCACGCAGGATCAAAAGCTATTTAATTCATCATGCAATCACTCTAGCTTCTATAAGTCGTCAGTATTTCAGTTTATCTCTATGAGAAAGACTCCATTGTCCTCAACTGTAGCATCTGACTGGGAAAACATACACATCAATTTTGAAAACAGCATTGTTTTTTTCATTGTTTTTTTCAGTATAATGGGTCAAATCCTGAAGTCGTAGCCAGATTCTTAGAACAAAACAGCAATGAAAGGGGTCTCTGAAGAAGCATATTTCTGAATAACCACCTCACAGGATCCCCTTTGTCCAGTCAAAGAGGCAGAGTTTGCTCTCTCCTTCCCAGCAGAAAAGGTCTAGTACTTTATCATGTTTTCTGACCATTTTTAAGAGGCTAGAGCAGGATAGATAATGCACCCACCTTCTCAGTGAATAGCCTCTACTCCATTTTGTATCCTCACCTAGATAGATAGCTCTTTGATAAATCTGGTGACAAGAATGGACAATGAAAATGTGAGATGCATGGCCATTTTTTCTTGGCCATGATTGATCCACATAAAGAGGGGATCTCTTTGTGCATAAATAAGTGGTGCTCACCCTTCTAAAGCTTTTATGAAATATTTGATTTAGTTTAAGTAAATATATGACTGTTAGCAGGAGGTTGGGGGAGACTTAATAATTGAGTGGACTTTGTCCTCAAAGTGCAGCACCGGCAAAGCTCCATACTAGGGCTGAAATGAAAATAGAATCCCCCCTCAACGAGAATCTCATCAGACTCGAGAAGGGGGGCGGTCAAGAACTTGCACAATCTTGACCCCCCCATCAAGATCTCATGAGGGTGGGGGCACAAGCAAAGGGGCCAGGCAGGGGGCCAAAGGTGAGCAGGGGGCAAAGACTTGCCTCCTGGCCCCGGTCCCCACCTGTCTGGGAAGTGAGGCTGCTTTTAGACGAGCGGCCTGGGAAGCGATATCAGGATTTCCAGAACACATCTTTAAAGAGGTTATGTGAGGTCACATGTACCGCTGATTTCTATGGTGGGTGGCCACTTCTGGTGTGTGTAAATGCACCACGTGCAGTTTTGCCTCCCAGCACATAGAAGAATGTGCTTCCAAGGCCACTCATCTAAAAGCAGCCTGAGATTCTGTTCAGGGGCCTGGAAAGAGGGTCAGGGGCCTAGTGGGAAGTCTAGTGGGGGGTAAGGAGTGGAGGAGTTACCTTCCGGAGGGGGTCCCGATCAGCATGGTCTCTTCCTGGGCTGGTAAGTATGAACATTTTAGAAAAGAAACTGAGCATGCCTAAGAGCCATCAGGCCCTTCTAGGCATGCTTAAAACATGCTGCTCTTTTCAAAAATGGCACTTGCAGCATACTGATGTGCAGTTTGCTGAGTTGCATCATACAACATGCTGAAATTCCTGGCCTGCACCGAGAATTTCCCTTCCTGGGCAGGTGAGGGCCAAGGTTGGCCAGGGTACAAGTCTTTGCCCCTTGCTCACTTCTGCCCCCCCCTGCCCCTTTGCCTGCCCCCCTCCCCCTCGCCTGGCTCATGGCCCCCTCCAGTCTTTGGAATCTTGCCTGTTCTCGAAGAGAATGGGGGATTTCTTGTCTCATCTCATTTAAGGAATGAGATGCAAAAAAAACCATTCTCATAAAGAATGGGCGAGACTCAATCAGCAAGTTTCAGCCCTACCACATACTCTTTAATGGAAGAGCATTTTGAGGATCAGAACCTTTTTTAGGTTCTCCTGTATCAAATTCCCATCCTTTCTGTTAACTGGAGGGACCAGAAATTCTATCAGCAGCTCCAAACATGTTTTAGTTTTCTAATATTCTATAAAGGTATTTGCCTGCTTTCCCCACTTCTAGGAGCTCTGGTAAGCACTATAAAAATGGCAGATTGACACCCCCATCCAAGTGAAGTTATAAAGATATAAAAGAAGATCTTCCTCATTCAGATAACTCATAGGGATGGGTGAACAGAACGCCATTCGGATGTTCAAACCTTTGGTCATTCGGTTCTAAACCCAAGTTCGGGTTCGGCTGTTCGGCTCAGCAGAGTTCAGTTTGGCCGAACATTTTAAAAAGTGTTATTGATACCGAAACTGAAACCAATTTTTTTTCAGTATCGGTATTTTTGGCCCTGAAAACACCCCTGGTGTCCACCCTGGTGCCAGGAAGTCTGGTCCTCGGCTGCCTCCCCCTTCCAGTCACATTTTTCCCACACCAAATCACGTTTTTCCTGCCCCTGAACTCAGACCTTTCCGAACTGTTTGGAAGTTTGAGCGTTTGGTTCAGAAGTTTGGTTCGGTCGTCTGAACAGGCCAAGTTCGGGCCAAACTTCGAACTTCCAAACTACATTAATCCATCCCTAATAACTCCACTCTTTATAGGAAGCATGGACATAGTCAAAGTGCTAATATTTCACCTCCATTAGATTAATCAAAACTAATCAGAATTATTTTTACTGTAGTGTAAGTGCATTTTTAAACAATGCATGAAGACTATTTTCTTATTGTGTGTCCATATAAAATATGGGTAAGCAAAAACAAAAATATCAGATCTGTAGCTTATTGAAAATTATGTATTTATAGAAGAGATTGCAATGGGTTCCATCTCACCTGTTTCTTTTTTTTATCTTCATTTTTTAAAATATCAGCCAGATCCCAACCTTCCTCCCATTTTAGCTTAAAAAGTGAGAAGCTATCAACACCTTAGCCAGTTCAGTTTCACACATTTTTTTTTCTGTCTTCCTCTTTCCGTCCTTGTATCTCAGCTCATGGAGTGGCTTGTTGCTCCAGGTCACAGGTCTGTACAGCTTAGACTCAAGACCACAGCACCAAATGTAACTATCAAATTGCACAAAATTAGTAATTACATGGCAGGAACTGAATGTCCAGTTTGTAAGGCAGGAACTGAATGACCAGTCTGCTCATTCTGAATGACCAGAATTATCATCTGTTAGTTTGTGTCTTCTAAGTCCCAGATCTGCAGGTTACTCATAAACAGAAAGCATGATCCCCTGACTCTTTAGTCTCAGTACCAGTCCTTATTACTGATACAAATATCATTCTCTTCAGTAGGTAAGCAGCCAGATGCTCATGCCCTAAATGCAAGTCAGATAATCATTCTTCTGCTGTTCCTCCATCCTATTGCTGTGAAATACCATCTGACGTACGGTCAGTGAAGGCTTGTAATCTAAGAGAACATGCAATGAAAAGCATACACACAATAATACAGGGCTCACTAAACCTTTGGGTATTTTCAGACGTTACGAGATCACAGTGAACCCCCGTAAATACCCACATGGGGTCAAAGCACCCTGAATGTCTGTTAGGAGGCGCCACGGTCGATTCCCCACGGCATGTTCGCCAGGGTCGATTCCCACATGGGGTCAATTTCAACCACACTTCTGGTTCTCCCCTCCGGACAATCCCCATAAGCGTGATCAAAGAGATCCCTGGCGGGAACCAACAAAAAGTCATGTCTGGCCAGTGATCACGGCCCGGAATCCCCGGCGGGATTCCGGGTCGTGGTCAAATTGGATGGGCGCCGCAGCCACATTGGCCGCAGCACCTGCCCATCTCCCCAGTGGGTGGGTGGTGGGGGACCAGAGCCGTGCAGTCGTACATTGCTCCGCGCGGCCCTGCCCCCTCCCTGATTCCCCGCCGGGATCAGCCGGCACGTCTGTTGGCTGTGCCGGAGTGATCCCGGTGGGGAATCTCAGGGTTGTTTCCGTGATGAGGCGAAGCCGCCCCGTCATGTCTGAAAACACCCTTTGTCACCAAGAATCCACCTGAGTGAAGAGAAGGCCTGGCAAGAAAAGTAATTATTCATTATTCATTATTCGTTATTGTTACTATGCATTTATATAATGCCAGCAATATACCTGGCACTTTTCACTTGTAAGAAAGAGACACAGTCCCTGCCCCAGCGGGCTTACAATCTTAGAGAGACAAGAGGGGGGGCAAAGATGGGGGAGGGAACAGAGGAAGAGACAAAGATACATACATGAACTTGTGAGGTCTCAGGTGCATGTGTTTGGCTTAGTTACAAAGGTGTAATTACTCATTTAATGTTACACAAAATATGATGATTCAGGATAAGTCAGCAAGGGGGTGAGGGGAACGAGGAGTCAGGGAATGCTTGATGAAAGAGATGTGTTTTGAAGAAGGATTTGAAGATTTGGAGGGAGGAAGCCAAGTGAATGTGTTCAGGGAGAGAGTTCCACACATGGGGGGCTGCCAGGGAAAAGGGGTGGATGAGTTTGGAGGACCAGGGGAGCCATGAGCAGGAGACGGTGGTGGCCGAGGAGCAGTGGAGCTCCCGGACAGGAGTGTAGCAGGAAATGAGTGCTGAGAGAGAAGGGGAGCAAGGTCATGAAGAGCCTTGTAGGTAAAGACCAGGGGTTTGTGCAGAATGTGTTTAGGAAGAGGAAGCCAGTGGGGCTGTATGTGGTAAAAAAAGTGGCGGGCAAGGTGGATGACCTTGACAGCAGAGTTATGAACAGAAAAGAGAGAGAAGCACAGTGAGAACGAGGAAGGAGGAGAAAGAGGTCGCTGCCCCTGGACCTTCGGTGGTGGTGGCTGGCTCCTTGGATGAGAAGCAAGCGGCGGGCATAGGAGGTGCTGCCAGGTTTGTAAACTTTTTTTTTTACTTTGAGGACAAGAAAGGCTCTATCCTTTAGAGCAAGCTCACTGGCGTGAGGGTAGGTGCATGGGTGATGGGCATCAGTCAGGCACAAACAGTGGGCATCAGCGGGTAGCAGCAGATGTCTGCCATAGAGAGAGAGGGTACTGTAGTGTGGGGGCTCTTCCAGCAGTCAGGCATGAGCACAAGCAGCACCCCCACCCAAACATGTGCCAGGCTAGCAAGGGTCTCCACTCTCCAGTTACCATCCCATTCCCTACGCACCCCCAAATAAGGTCAGGATTTGCACGTGCCAGCCAGGGACTTTCTAGTTGCAATCCCTAGCATCCCCTAGCACCCCAAGGAGGACAGGATTTGTACGTGCCAGTCAGGGCTTTTCTAGTTGCCATCCCTAGCATGCCCTTGCACCCCAAGGAGGGCAGGATTTGCACGTGTCAGCAAGAGTGCTTCAATTTGCCATCGCTACTATCACCTAAAGAAGGGCAGGATTTGCATCTGCCAGCCAGGGTCTCTCCATTGCCATCCCAAGCACCCCAAGGAGGGCAGGATTTGCACATGCCTGCAAGGGTCTCTCCATTTCCATCCCATTCCCTAGCATTCCCTAGCATCCCAAGGAGGGCAGGATTTGCACGTGCCAACCAGGGTCACATCTCCCGTTGCGGTCTTCTTAATGTGTTCCCATTTCAGAGAGGAATAGGATGCCGAGCTGACCCCAGCACTGGTGCCAGGCCAAGGAAGACCCCTAGGTGGAGGACCCCTAGGCAGAGGGGACCAAGGAGGACCCCTAAGCAGTGACACCCCCAGACATTCAGCGAAGGAGATCAGATGTCTGGAGGTTTTATGAGAAGGGCGATGGAATCGCCATATGCAAGGTAAGGCACAGGGACTGGAACAACAGGGAATGGATTGCCCTTTGACCTGTTAGGAACAGAAGTCCCCTGCAGAGAGAGATTGGCCACCCAGTCCACCCACTTGTGGAGACAGAATGCAGGCAGGGCTTGACAGACCATTGGTCTGACACAGTATGGCACTTCTTATGTTCCTATCTTTTTATGCTCTTTAGATCTTCCAGAAAAGATTCAGGCTGCAGTGTGAGTGGACCACATCGGGGCTCATTGCCCACATCAAAAAGCGGCATGGCAGGAGAGTGAGGCGTCAGGAGGACTCTGGCATGGCCATGGAGCCTCAGCCTGAGCATCAGTGCCAGAAGAAGGGGGGGAAGGCAACCCAAAAGTGATGGCATGTAAGCCCTTCCCCCCTCTTCACCCCTGATGTTCACCCATTGGCATGACTTTACTAATCTGCACGCCTTGCATGACATACTTTATTGATGGCCCCATGCATGGGAGCCATCAGCACCTTAAAGTCCAAGAGCATTGAGGTTCAGGCTAAGAATCATGAGGGGACAGGGCTAAGGCGGCTGGGCAGGGGCAGGTGCCTGCTGGCTAGAGAGGGTGGAAGTTCCCTGGCACCTTTTAGCTAACCATGGCAAAGCCACAGAACAGGGATCCTGGCCTGAAGGAGAAGTTTAAGTTTCTTTTAGGATTGAGATCATCCCAGGTGAGCTCCAAATTGTCAGAAGGAAAGGAAACTGAGTTCATCATCACAGCGGAAATCCTCAAGGAACTCAGCATGGAATGCAGGTTGAACAACCGGATATGCGCCATCGGTCAAATCTGCGAAGTGGAGAGGACTATGATTTTTAGGGATGTGCAAACAGTCGATCCTAAGAGATAGGTGAGTGTTGTTCTGAAGGGACGGGCGATCGCCGATAGCATCCGTTGCCCACAGCCGATCAAAAGGGAGTTGGGTACGGGATTTCCCATTACGCCCCATTGTAATTTTCACACAGCCCTTGCCGGCCGGCACACTCATCCAAGCTATTGCAGTCTACAAGTTTGAGGAGCAAATGGCTGGTGTGCAATACCAGAACCAGCAGCAGACATTGGGTTGCTGGGGCAGACCCCGTGGCACAGACAGCATAGGTGACATTGGCAGCTGCAGCAGACATTGGATTGCCAGGGCACAGTACCAGTGGCACAGCAGACAGCAGCAGCAGAATTGACATAGGCCCCAGAATGGTCCTGGGACTGGAGTAGCTGTTTCTTGATATGGTGGAATGACAGCGCCTCTGTGCGAGGAATGGTGGCCCCAGAACCATGATGTTGGGTCCTGGGGCTAGAGTGTCAGCTTCTAGATATTGGACAGCCCTCCCTGCCTGTAACGTAGACCCCAGAACCCTGACAGTGGGTCCTGGAGCTGGAGTGGCTGTTTCTTGATGCAGTTGAATGATGGCTTTCTGTGAGTGGAATGACAGGCCCCAGAACCCGTGGCACAGACAGCATAGGTGGCATTGGCAGCAGCAGCAGACATTTGATTGCTTGGGCACAGAACCCATGGCAGAGACAGCAGAGGCAGCATTGGCAGCAGGCATTGGATTTACCAGAGGCAGCATTGGCAGCTGGTGCAGACATTGGATTGCCCGGACACAGAACTCATGGCAATGGACAGCAGAGGCAGCATTGGCAGAAGCATCAGCAGACAATGGATTGACCGGGCACAGAACCTGTGGAACAGCAGAGACAGCAACATCAGGATTTTCCTGTACACAGTACCCATGGAGCCAGGATGGTTGGATTTGCCAGGGAATAGCTACCATATAGCAGCAGACATCAGCAGCAGGATTGTGTGGGCACATTTGGATTGGCCAGGGCAGACCACCCATGGACCAGCAGACAGCAGCGGCGGGATTAGCAGACCAGTGGTGCACATCACCCAGGGCTGCCAGGATAGGCAGACACGCAGCGTGGCATGAGAAGCATGCAGACTAAGGCAGGGTTCAAGCTTTGCAACCTGGGCGGGCGGGTGGGCGGGCGGGCAAGCAGCGTGGCATGAGCAGAAGTCAGGAAGACTGAGGCAGGCTTTGATCTAGACCACCTGGGCAGGCGGGCAGGTGGGCAGGTGGGCAGGCGGGCAGGCAGTATGGCATGAACAAAAGGCAGACAGACTGAGGCAGGCTTTGATCTAGACCACCTGGGCAGGTGGGCAGGCAGGCAGGCAGCGCGGCATGACCAGAAGGCAGGTAGACTGAGGCAGGGTTCAAGCTTTGCAACCTAGGTGGGCAGGCGGGCGGGCAGGCAGTGTGATATGGGAGGCAGTAGAGAAGGTAGGTTGGGACCTTAGCACCAAATTAGCAGGGCACTCAGATAGGCTGCCGAAGACTGTGCAACGAGAGAGAGAGAGCCAGTCAGATAGGCGGGCCGAGATCATCTAGCCAGAGGCCAGCTAGCAGGCTGTCAGTTTCCCAATGCCAACCTGCAGCATGCAGTTAGTCAGATAGGTCGTCCGAGGCTGTGTAGTATGAGAGAGAGAGAGAGAGAGAGAGAGAGAGGGGGAGGGAGGGGGGCAGGGAGGGTGACACTGAAGCAGTGGGAGGGAAGGACAGCACCTCAGCACAGCAACCGTTATTGATGATGAGCCCCTTCCCAAGACTGTCCCTGTCATGGGATGGTGCGTGTGCTACTTCATCATCTCTCCTTGTCCAGGGGCAGCTCAGGGAATCCCAGAAGCGGAAGGTTGACCTTCAAGAAGATCAACTGCTCCACCAACTTGGTCCCCAGTCTCAGGCAGTGCGGGGAGCAAATGTCCCCCACCAGAGAGAACACCCGCTCACTGGGGACACTGGTTGGTGGGCATGACAATAATCCCCTGGCAACTTTGGACAGGGCAAGCCACACGTTGGTCTTGCCTTCCCATTAGGCCATGGGATCGCTGCTGGGATCAATGCACGGCTCCTCATCCAGGTAGGTTTAGTTTACTTTAGTTTATTATGGCTCTAGCTTCCGCCATAGCCAGTCCAGGTAGGTATCAATTCCTGCGGAGGCACAGTCGTACTCCCTCTCATAGCTGTCCCTGGGCATCACCACCCCCACTTCCCTCAGCCACGCTGTCAGTCTCTGCCCTTTTGTGGGCCGCACAGAGGAGGAGCTGCTGGCAGTAGGGGTGCTGCTGCTGCTCATCCTGCTGCTGCTGGTGCTGCTGCTACTGCTTGGACTGGGGGCAGGGATAGACCCCACTGTCTGAAAGGGGCAGCTGCTCCCACTCCCACCATTCTCTGGAGCATCCTGATGCTGCTGGCACCCCGAACTCTGCAGAGTCCTCTCTGCCTTCTGGACCCTCCCCACAAGATCATCCTTCCACATGGCATAGTGGGCTGACTTGTGTGCCATGCTGCCCTTGACCCTGGGGTCCAGCATTATTCCCACAACATATTCCCTCTGCTGCAGAAGTTTGTTGAACCTCACCATCAGGCCTGTCTTGAGCTTGAGTCCCAGCCCAAACACCTCAGCCCCCAGCTTCTTGCCCCTAGGGCCACAATCCTGCCCCTGCAGCATGATCTCCTCCAGACTCCCGTGGAGACTCTGGACCAGAGGGGTCACCTGGCTTATGGTGGCCATGGAGGAGCTGATGGTCTCTGTCACCTCATGGAATGGTCTGAGAACTAGGACTGTCTGTGCCAGGATCTCCCATTCTGGCCCATTGAAGCCTCGAGGTGCCCCACTGTCCATGTCCAATTCCACCTGATTCAAGGCGGCTTTCTGCTCCACAAGCCGCTCAAGCATCAGGAACATGGAATTCCACCTCGTGGACATGTCCTGCACCAGCAGATGCCCTGGGGAGCCTTGTTCAGCCTGCTTGGCCCTGAGGAGTTCATTGCCCTTAACACTGCGGTTAAAGAACCCTGCCAGCTTCCTCCGTTGTTCTATCAGGGAGCTAAGGGTGCCTGTCCTAATCCCCTTCTCCCTCAAGCCCAGAGTGTCCATGATCACCAGGTGGAGGGTGTGTGCTGTGCAAGGGATGCTAGTAAACTCCGCATCGTGGACAGCCCTCACTATATTAGATACATTATCAGTCACCACACATATCGGAGTGAAGGGTGCACCAGGCGTTACCCACTCCCCCATTATAGCGTTCAGGGCTGCCTCAAGGTTCCTAGAGGTGTGGGGGATGTCCATTACTTGTGCCTGAAGCAGGGCCCACCATACCCTGATCCAGGGCCCCTCCTGCCACTGTCCAATGCCAACTCTGGGACCTCCCACTAGTGCGCCGTCACCACCAGGTACGCATGTCGGGAGTTCCGGCTGGACCACAGGTCAGTTGTGAAATGGACAGTGGCACCCCCAGTCCCTGTCAGTGCCAGATGCTCCTTCACTCTGTCCTTCAAATCCCTGTACAGGCCTGGCACCACCATATGGCTGAGGGTGGTACAGCATGGCAGCTTAAACTGCGGGGCCAGGAATGCCATCAGCCACCTAAAGTCCATGTCCCCGACCATGGAGAAGGACTGCCTGTTGTGCACAATCATCTTGCCCAACAGGAGCGTGGCTTTCTCTTAAAAGCCACGCCACCCTCCAGCTGCCGATGGCCTTGGCAGCTGCCCCTACACCAGCTCCTCCATGGTTGGCTTCTGCTTCTCCTGATGCTCCCCCCTAGCAGCAATACTTCTCCTGCTGCTAGAGGCAGCCTCTGGAGCGGGACGGTTGCCCAATGAAGGAGGATGAGTGGTCACTTGGATCGGGAACCCGCTAACATCCACTGACCCAGCCTGCCTGCTTAGCAGAGCAGCCCTGTGGCATGTTTTAAGGTGCCTGGACATGACTGTTGTCCCAAGGTTGGTGAGCACCTGCCCACGCTTCACCACCTTGCTGCAAAAAATGCACCGCACCTCCTGGGGATCATCCACCAGCACCACCTTAAAATGGTCCCAGACCCATGATTTTCTGCCCCCTTCTGCCTTCTGGCCCGCACCAGGTAATGCACTGCTGGGAGGGACAGGAGTCAGATATGGTGTCACTTGAAGTGGCGACACACCTTGTGGAGGGACAGCCACCACCTCATCAGCACCAGATACGGAGACCTCCTCCATGGAAATCTCTGCATCGCCATCCCCATCCCCAAAAAGAGTGACAGAGGCTGCTGGACTCCCCATGCTGATCCCACTCTGAGCAGCACTCTCCCCCTGCCCCCTATAGCTGCTGTTGCTGCTGCTGCTATGCTCCCTGCTGCTGGTGCCTGGGAATCGGGCCCTGCCTCTAGCAGCCGGGCTGCGATCAATCTCGACAATGGGGGAGTCGGAGGACAATGCTGGCCCCTGGGATACTTCATCCCCTGAATTGCCTGCAGCCGCAGATGACACAGCCACCACAGCCTCTTCCACTTCCAGGAGGCGACGCCCAACCCCCTGGCCCTTAGTGCTGCGAGAGCGAGACCCAACATCTTCCCTTTGCAGCTTGGGGCATGGGGATGTGCTTAGGCTGCTGTTTCTGCCCATGGCTGACACTCTGATGGCACAGCCCCTGCCACGTACCTCATTGGCTGCCTTACGGGCAGCAGAGTGGCCTCGCCCTCTCCTACCTCCCTTCTCCATTTCTCCAACCCAAAGAGAGCACAAATATTTCATATAATATTTTTAATTTAAAAAATTTTTTAATCTAATATTATATATATATATATTACACTAAATCTAACCACTATTAACTATCTAACTACTGCTATTATAAAACCAATGGAACTAAATATCTATAAATAAGCTACCTTATCTGTGATAATTACTTAGCTATAACTAACTCCTACCTACCTAACTATAAGTATTAACTTAACTACTATTATATATAGTACTTATACACACACACACACACACACACACACACAATCTTACACAGGGATGGGAGGGAACACAGACAGCTCAAAACAACACAGGGAGGGTTAAAAAAATTGAAACAAAACCTATATCAACCTAATCCTACTCTAATAAATAAAAAAAACAGGGGAAGGGAATAGGGATGGGTGAACAGAACGCGGTTCAGATGTTTGGCTGTTCAGTCGTCTGGTCCGAAATTCAAGTTTGGGTTTGACTGTTTGGTTCGGCGGAGTTTGATTCGGCCGAACTTGGCCAAACAACTAAAAATAGCGCTATTGATACCAAAACCAAATTTGAAATATTTTTTTGTTTGACCCTGAAACCACCCCTGGTCTCCACCCCTGGTGCCAGGAAGTCTGCTCATCAGCTGCCTCCCACTTCCAGTCATGTTTTTCCCACCCCTGAACTCATCTGAACTCATCCGAACTTTTCCGAACTGTTCAGCCATTCAATTGTTCAGTTCAGATGTTCAGTTCGGTCGTCCAAACAGGCCAAGTTCAGCCCAAACTTCCGAACCGCGTTCACCCATTCCTAGAAGGGAATGAGGGATGGAATATGGAGGGAGAGGGAGAGGGAAAGGTATGGATTCAATGGAGGGTAGGAAGATAGAACACACAGATGGGTAAAAAATAAAAATAACAGCTAAAGCTGCCCTGAGCTGTTTCTAGGAGGGGCGGGGTAAAAATAAAATAAATGAATGAATGATGAATCTATCAAATATAATCTAAATAAATGATAATATGGAGGTAAATGGGTTGGATGGGTGAATAGGAGGAGGATGGCAATGGATTTGGGAACTGGGAACTGCTGGGAGAGGGAGCCTTCTGAAACGCCTGCTGTTCAGGAACAGTCACTAGCTCAGAAAGTGTGGCAGGCGGGAGGGCAATGAGTTTTGTTACTTGCTGTGCCTGCCTCACCGCAAGCCCCTTTGGGTCCATGCAGCCTAGCCCATGGCCAATCGCAGCCTGCAAAGTCAGTGGTCTGAGGAGAAAAGGGATTGTGATTGGGCAGACTGGCAGGGAGTCAGCTCCTCAGCTGACTCCTCCTCCCTGCCAATTTGTTTTTTCCTTTCAGTCATGTTTTTCCCACCCAAGCTCAACCAAACGCGGCCAAACACAAACAAACTGTTTGGTCATTTTTAGGTTTGGTTCGGTCGTTCGGTTTGGTTCAGTTCGACCATTCGGTTCGGCCATCCAAACAAATCAAGTTCAGTCCAAACTCCGAACTTCCAAACCGTGTCACACATCCCTAGTGGAGAGATAGAGTTGGGTATTATCAGCATACAGATGGTACTGGAAGCCATGTGATTCAGTGAGTTTGCCTAGGGACAGAGTGTATAAATAGAAGAGAAGAGAAGAGAAGAGAAGAGAAGAGAAGAGAGTAAGGATGAAGCCTTGGGGAACTCCAACCACGAGGGGAAGAGTAGTAGAGGAGGCACCAGCAAGAGACACATTACAGGATCGGTCAGATAGGTAGGAAGAGAATCAGTTGAGGACTGAGTCATGGAAACCAAGGGAGTGAAGGAAGTCGAGTAAGAGAGTGGTCGACAGTGTCAAAAGCAGAAGAGAGACTGAAGAGGACAAGGATGGAGTAGAGGTAATTGGATTTTGCTAAGAGAAGGTTGTTAGTTATTTTAGCAAGAGCAGACTCAGTGGAGGAGGCAGAAGTCAGATTGGAGAGGGTTAAGGGAGGGGTTGGTGGAGAGGAAGTCAATGTAATGAGTATACACCGCATGTTCCAAGAGCTTAGAGATGAAAGGGAAGAGAGAGGTGGTAATTAGAGGGTTTGGAAGGATCAAGACTTCTTGAGGATAGGAGAAAGAGTGGCATGCTTGAAGGAAGACAGAAAGGATCCAGTAGAGACTAGGGAGAGATTGACTATGTGCAGGAGGGATCGGGAGACAGTGCCTGCAATACAGGTCAGGAGACAAGAAGGGATAGGATCAAGGGGGCAAGTGGAGGGGTTGGAAGTGGAGAGCAAAGAGGTGATTTCCTCAAGGGAGGGAGGGAGGGAGGGAGGGGGAGGAGAAGGGGGGAAGCAAACAGGGGATGGAGACGAGTGGGAAGCAATATCAAGGTGAAGTTTATCTATCTTGTTAGTAAAAAATGAGGCGCGATCCTAATAGGGATGGGCGAACAGATCACGGTTCGGGTTCGTCCGTTCGGTTCGGCAGTTCGGTTCGGCTGTGTTCGGTTTGCCCGTTCGGTCCAGCAGTTCGGTTAGTTCGCCGGGTTCGGGTTCGCCCGTTTAGTTCGGCCATTCTGTTCGGCCGTTCACCGTTCTGTTCGGACGTTCGGTTCGGCTGTGTTTGGGAAATGTTATGGGTGGTTTTTTTGTTTTTTATAAAAAAAAATTGTTTTTTATTGGGTTTTATATGGTTTTCTTTTGCTTTTTTTGTTTTTTTTGTTTTTATATGGAGTTTTTTTATTTATTTTTTTAATCTAATATTATTTATATCTATCTACACTAAATCTAACCACTATTAACTATTCTAAATGCTATGAACTAAATGGATTATCTAATAAGTACACAGACCTACTCCTACAAACACTAAAACTAAATCACTAACTCTATCTCTATCACTAAGCTAGCTCCTACAACTACTATCCCTAACCTATCTCTCTATCTCTCTATATCTATATCTCTCTATCTCTCATATATAGATATGGGATGGAGGGGGGGGGAAATCACAAACACAAGGTTTCAGTTTAAGGTTTAAGTTTCATTTCAGTACAAAACTGAAATGAAACTTAAAGCAATCTAATAATCCTACTCAACACCTGCTGTTCAGGAACAGTGACTAGCTCAGAAGGTGTTGGGAAGGGGGAGGCAGATAGTTTCATTTCTCGCAAGCCTCTCCACCCCTGGTGCCTCGAGGTCTGCTCCTCAGTGACTAGTACTACCCCTCCCTGTCACCTTACAGTGAACCTTTTTTTGCCACCCGAACTCACCCTAACGCGATCCGAACTGATTGAACTGTTCAGCCATTTCGCCGTTTGCCATTCGGTATGTTCTGTATGTTCGCGTTCATGTTCATGTTCATGTTCGGTCATCCGAACAGGCTGAGTTCGGGCCGAACTCCGAACTTCCGAACGGCGTTCGCCCATCCCTAGATCCTGAGCAGTGAGGGAAGACGCGGGTGGAGGATGTTGTGAAATGCAGCAAGGAGGCACTATGCAGTTGAGCCACCCACCTCACTGTGTTAATCTAAATCTCTAACCTGGGGTCCCCACAGCTGGAAAACCCCAGAAAAACCTAGTTTTTGCTGCCACCACCTGGGTGCCATAAATCGGCAGGGATCCACACAACCCAGGATATATGAACCCCAGAAATGTATAAACCCGCAGCTTCACAAGGCACCCTAGTCCCCTTTATCCTGTGTTCTCCCCCTTCCAGTATTCAGAACTCTTGCAGAAACCCAGAGGTGCTTTCAAAAGCTGTCTTGGCTAAAAAAGTCAGAGGGGAATTCCTTTCTCTCTTGTCCCTTTTTGGTAGCTATGCCTTCCAGGTGAAGGGAGGCGTTCTTTGCAAGTAAACACACACGTGTCACACACCCAGTGGAGATTAGAATAGAAAAAGTTTAGACTTTGCCTATAGGGTTAAAAAGGTACAAAAAGGCACAAAAGGGTAAGAAAGCAACGTAAGTCATTCAGCAAGCCCCAGAGTCCAGTTTGAGGGGTACAAAGACTCTTTTTGAATCTGCAACTGCCTAAATTGTACTGGTTCAGGCAGACAATCTGGTTGCATATAACTCAGTTCTCCATGTAGAGATAACTTACATAGGGTGCAGTCCTTTGTTCTGATCTGGAAGAAGCCCAGATTGTGCAGATGTCAGAGTAGGCAGGAAGAGGCAAGAGAGCAAAGGAGGAGTGGTTTGTCCCTTTTAAGGTCCTATCCCTCTCTGCTGAGATTGGTCCTTGGGAGGTCACCTGGTCTATGACCCAGTCCAAGTCAGGAATGTCTCTGCCCAGCCATGTGGTGACAAATCAGTCACTTGGTTCAGTAATGTTGTTAGACTTGTGGCTAGGTTGCCATGTGCTCACAAGAGAAAGGAGGACAAGTCCCACACTAATTAGGAATGCAACACTGTCCTGCTAGGGTCCCTCTAGAGGCAAGGGGAGGAGAAAAAGGCTTTTTGCCACAGAGGACAATGGGGCTTGAGAAGGAAATTGAAGGTTGAGAAGAGGCGATGGGGGTCATGAGAACAGGATTTAATGCGGGTGGCAAAGTAGTGCTGTTTACTGAGGGAGTTGGGAAGAGATGAGGGAAGAGAGGGAGAACTTAAAGTGAAGAAAGTCAAGCTGACTGTGAGATTTCCACCAGAGGTGCTCATCAGCATGAGTGAACTTAAAGAACATGAGGTGTTATGAGACATATTTATTTATTTATTTTTATTTATTTATTTATAAACTTCTACCCCGCCCCTCCTGCCATGCAGCTCGGGGCGGCTTCCAGCATTTTAAAATACAATAAAAACAGTTTTAAAATAATCATAAATATTATAAAAATAATTAATTAACAGGGCTAGATAGCAATATAAAAACCAGAAATAGGTGGGGGAACTAAAAAACCCCCACCCTACTCACCCTCCCTCCCAAAGGCCTGGGCGAACAGCCAGGTCTTACAGTTACGTCGGAATGTTAACAGGCTAGGGGCCAGGTGAGCTTCCTCCGGAAGGGAGTTCCACAGCCGCGGTCCCACTACCGAGAATGCCTTCTCCATCGTGGCCCCCCGCTTAACACGGGGGACCTCCAGGAAGGCACCCCCGGTGGACCGCAGGAGCCACTCTGGGGCGCGGAGGGCGAGGCGGTGACATACTGCAATCATACACATGGCCATTTCATTTTTGTGAAAAGCACTCTGTGTGTAGAGCTGAACAAGAATCCCTTTTTGTTTTCGCAAGATGCCTTGCAAAATTTTGTGCCAAGGACTGAGATCTCATCAAGATCTCAGCGCCAGGACAAAATCTTGCAAGATATCTAATTTTTTATTTTTTTTTAAAGAACTGTGCATGAGCAAAAAGGCCACTGCTGCCATTCTGTGCATGTGTTTCCCTTTTACAAAATGGTGCTGGCATTTTGGAAAATGGTAGCTGGTCTACACATGTGAAATGGCCACCATGTATGTGCAAACTGGTTGTTCTTTTCCAAAATGGCGGAGTCACTGCCATCATCTATTTGGAAAGGGTTGCAAATAGATAGAATGGCACGGTGGCCATTATACATGCACAATGATTTACATATATTTATATAAATATGTATACATTTAAATACAAATCTGTAATCCGAATCTGTGACACCCATCTCTATTATTCCTTTGAGACAGTGGATGTGTTTCCTGTCAGTCTGTACGCATTCTAGCACAATCAGCCCCATATTCTGACTATATTTTATTTTATTTTATTTTATTTTATCTATTTACTTATTTATTTATTTAAAATTTATATCCCGCCCCTCCTGCCCACAGGGCAGCCCGGGGAGCCGAACAACATTCATTTAAAAAATATTTTAAAAAATTTTAAATGTAAAATACAGTATGTGGGGAAAAGCCCCCATCCCCATCCCCACCCCTCCCCTCCCCCTCTCCAAAAGCCTGATGGACAACCAGGTCTTACATATATGCCGAAACAGCAGGAAAGTGGGAGCCTGCCGGGCCTCCTCCAGGAGCAAATTCCACAGCACAGGGGCGACCACCGAAAAAGATCTAACATCGCTGGCCACCTGCCTCACCCGGGGAACCTCCAAAACGGCTCCCACGGACAATCTCAAGGGTCACACGGGCACATGGGGAGTGAGGCGATCCCGCAGATAAGCAGGGCCCAGGCCATGAAGGGCTTTAAAAGTTAAAACCAGCAACTTGAACCTGGCCCGGTGCTTTATAAGCAGCCAGTGCAGAGCCCTGAGAACTGTTGTCATGTGCTCCCTGCGACCTGCCCCCATCAGGAGACGGGCCGCGGCATTCTGCACCAGCTGCAGCCTCCGACCAGCTTCTC
Organism: Sphenodon punctatus; assembly: GCA_003113815.1. Taxonomy (NCBI): domain Eukaryota; kingdom Metazoa; phylum Chordata; class Lepidosauria; order Sphenodontia; family Sphenodontidae; genus Sphenodon; species Sphenodon punctatus. The sequence continues at coordinate 1,408,779 of QEPC01005540.1, read as the reverse complement.
GGGAAGCCCCATGTAGAGCGCGTTTCAGTAATCCAGACTCGAGGTGATGAAGGCATGGATGACAGTGGTGAGGTCGGAGTCTGAGAGATACGTCCGAAGCCGCTGGACAAGATGTAACTGCCGAAACGCACTCCCCGCCACGGCCACAACCTGAGATTCCAAGCTGAGCTGTGAATCAAGGCGCACACCGCACTTGAGAGACCATGGGGGGGCAAACCCCCCCAACAAGAGGAGATTCAAACACCCCCAAGCCCCCCCAAGCCCTCGCCCACCAACATCACCTCCATCTTGTCAGGATTCAATTGCAAATGGCTCAACCTCATCCAAGCGCCCATAGCTGACAGACACTGGGAAAATAAGGAGACTGCATAGCCTGAGTCGATGGAAAAGGAGAGGTAGAGCTGAGTGTCATCAGCATACTGATGACACTGAATGCCCTGAAATCCCCTCATGATCTCCCCTAACGGCTGCATATCGATGTTAAACCAGAGGGGGGAACAGAATGGCACCCTGCGGGACTGCACACTTGAGGTCCCGGGGGGAAGACGTACACTCCCCCAAGACCACCAAGTGAGTTCTCCCCTCCAGGAATGAATGAAACCAGTCCAAGACTGTCCTGCCAATTCTGGCATGGTCCCGCAGGCAAGTCACCAACACCTCGTGATTGACTGTGTCGAATGCAGCTGAAAGATCTACCAGGACCAGTAAGGTCTGATGACCCTGGTCCAACGCCAGATGGAGATCATCAACCAAGGCCACCAAGACTGTCTCCGTACCATACCCAGGCCGAAACCCAGACTGGGAGGGATCAAGGAAACCGGTGCGGTCCAGAAGTTACTGGAGCTGCCGTGCCACAGCTAGCTTTCACCAGCCAGGAGGGGCATGGATCTTGCTCACAACTAGTGGCATGAACAGATCCCAACAAGGACTCCACATCGGCAGGTGACACCATCTGAAACTGATCCCACAAAACAGGACAGGACAGGGCATCGATAGCCCCAAGATGATCCTCTGCAGTAACTGTGGTGCCGAAATCATGGCGGATGCGAGTGATCTTATCTACAAAGTACTCGATAAACCGGTCACAATGAACACTGGATTGCTCCAGGTCCAGGTGGAGGCAGACAGGACTGACCAAGTCTTTTACCACCTGGAAAAGCTCCGCTGGACGTGACTTTGCAGATGCAATAAGAGCAGCAAAGAACTGCTTCTTTGCTGCCTGCACCACCACAGCATAGGCCTTTAAACTGCTCTTAT
>QEPC01005540.1:1389238-1403890 GCA_003113815.1 Sphenodon punctatus | reverse complement strand
CAGGCTGGCAAGAGGGACCCCCCCCCGCTACCCCCCCTCCCCGCCTCTGCCACCGGCGGGCAACCCTCCCACCCAGAGGGTCACCCCTGCTCACACCAGGGGTTCCCCTCCACACCACCCCCTGACCTCCCTCTCCTGCCACCAGAGGGTGATCAACAACCCCCACACCACACCCCAACCCCCAAAATTGCACTCCTCCAATACACAGACCCCCTTGTCGCTGGCACCAGATGGAGACAGCACAGCACAGCGGGATAGAAGTGAGCAGGCAAATTACAGTCCTTCAAGGCTTCCGTTGTTGCCCAACGGCAATGGGGAATGGGTCCATCAAGCGTGCGATTTACGGTGATGTCAATCTAACGGGGGGGCGGGCGCCCCAGCCCAGCTAACGGCCCCAGCCAATGGCCGACACCCTCTAGGTGTTGCCCTTCGGGCTGGTGCCCACAGGGCCCCGCCCTTGGAGATGTTACCTGGAGAAGGGAGGGACAAGTAGAGTGGCAGCAGCTTCCTTCAATCACCAGGAGCCCCAATCCCCCCAGCACCAAACACACAGTCTGCAGCTTCCCCACACAGGGCCCCGCCCTTGGAGATGTTATCTGGAGCAGGGATGGGACAAGTAGAATGGCAGACAACACTGCAAATACCTGTTGATGATTAATTTGTCCTTCAACAGTCTTTAATATGGCAAGACAATTCTATTAGAACTATTTGTGTGTTTTAAATTAAGAATGTGCCTACCTGCTTTCCTTGATCAAAACTACAACTTTCTTCATGAATCAATGCCTTGATCCCATTATTGCCCTTGGTGTTTGTAGTAGGGATCAGACTGGTAGGGCTGTGGGGTCTTTACGAGCCTGAGAATTGGAAAGTCTGGGAATATTTGGATATGGGCTTGGCAGGGCCAGCCCAAAAGATATGAGCGGCTACCCTTTAAGAAGGGATCTGAGAGTTGTGAGTGACTGGCTCTTTAAGGCTGGAGATTGGAGACTTACACCATTTTTAGACGAGGTGCTAGAAAGCGCCTCCCGAGTCATGCGTTAAGAGAGAAGCCGCACTGCACTGCCAGAAGTGATGTTCTCCCCGTTGCCGGCAACGATGGCAGCCGGAGATGCGGCGCTGTGCAGAGGCATGTTCTAGATACCCGAAAATTGAGGTCTCTAGAACGCGCCTGTGCAAAGCACCGCATCTCCAGCCACCGCAGTTGCCGGCAACAGGGAGAATATCACTCTCGGCAGTGCGGCACGGCTTCTGTGACAGTAAGAACTGTACAAGACTGAAGAGGAACCACAAGGCCAAGCAACAAACTGGTTATGAACTATGAAACTGGAACAGAGGGAACAAGATGTGGCAAACACAGAGGGAACAAGATATGGCAACGGCCCGACCTAATCTCTATCGGGATGACCAGACCAGACAGAGGGTGAATCAGTGCAAGCTGCAATCAGTGGGACAAAGGCAAAGCTGAACCTTACCCAGCAACAGCACAAAAGACAAAAGATAACACCCATCTGCAAACTATAAGAGACTAAAGGATAGAGAGCCATGTTGGAGCTCTCCGCACCAGTGCCACCAACAAAACACTAGTCCAGCTCCCCAACACCTCTATCTGTACTGGCCATACAGATAGGAGGAAGGTATGTATGTGAGTGTGAATGTAGAATCTTAGAAGTATAAATATAAATGTATAACTGATTGTTAAAACGTAATAAAACTAAGAGGTTTCATTTTACACACGTGTGGGTCTTTGTTTATAATAAAAGTGATAACTCTGGGGTTGTTTCCTATAATATATTATCTGCAGGAATAATAAAGAACTAAAGTCACAAGATTTAGTGTGACACTTCTCTCTTAACGCGCGGCTCGGGAGGCGCTTTCCAGTGCCTCGTTTAAAAACAGTGTTAGTCACGCCTACTTAGGACTATATAAGAAGGCAGCTTACAGAAGAGAGAGCAGCAGTCTGTGCCTGGGAGCTGGAAGGAGCACATCTTGGAGGAGGCTCCAGCAGAATTGCTGTCCTAGACTTGAAACCCTACTAACTGCTGGAGGCCAAGAGCTGACTGAGGGACACTGCTGTCCAAGTACTGAGCAGAGTCAAGCCTTGAAATGGCCAGTCTGAGGATTGTGTCTGGTTGAAATGGGGTTAGGTAGGGCTTGGGTGCCAGAGGGGTTACTTTCCTGGCATTAGTTACAACTGTGTAGAAACTATGTATAATGTGGTGAGCTGCATCGAGACTTAAGTGAAGCAGAGACTATTGTATGTAACGAATAAAGGACTGTGTTGAGAGCTAACCCCCTATGAGACTGAGTATATGGTCCCTGGTCTTGTAGGGACTTACCCCAGGGTACCACACCCTGTTACAGTGTTCTTCTATGAATTCCTCCAATTTTGCAAATTGTAGGCTGAAAAAACATTGTTTATGAAATACGTTTATGAAATCTTGACTGTCCCTTTAAATGATATCTCTATTACAATTTTAAGCTGATACAGTCTTCTCTTTCATTTTCAAATGAATTAATGAATTTATTATGAACTTATTAAAAACTTAAGCCAAAAAGTTACAAAATCAAAAATACGATACTGACACAGACAATACACAATGTAAAAGTACACACACCCTGCATTTTAAAAATATATGCCTTGCTCTTACCAAAGCACACCTTGGCAAGGCTTGGCTCCTGAATAATTAATGGAATCTATACTTATCAATAGATAACTTGCTTGGCTTCTGAAGATTCACAATATATGCCTTACTCTTATCAGAGCACACCATGGGAAAACTTTGCTCCTGGGCAATACACAACAATCACTATTAAATACTTAAAAACTAAATTGCACATTCACCTTGATTGACAATCACCCAGTCCCCGAAACCTGGTGACCCCTGCCTTCCCCCCCAACCCAGTGCCCCTGCCTCCCACCAAACTCAGTGTCCTTGCCTTCACCCAATAACCAGGCCCATGCCTTTGCCACCAAACCCAGCCTCAAAACCCGGTGCCCCCTGCCTTCCTCCCCAAACCCAATGCCCCTGCCTTTGCCCCAAGACCCAGTGCCCCTTCCTTCCTCCCCAAACCCAGCCCCACAAACCTGGTCCGCCTTGCCTTCCCCCCAAATAGCCAGCCCCAATAGCCAGTCCTCCTGCCTAACCTCCCAAACCCAGCCCCAATAGCCAGCCCCCTGCCTTCCGCCATACTTTCCCCTCAATAGCCAGCTGTTAGTCTTGTGATTCTGGAGTTTTCAAAAGGCTGAAATAGTGATTCTTGTGACAGAATTGTGAGAATTTGCGCTTTCAGCACCTGAGAGTTTGCTGCTAGTCTTGTGATTCTAGGTGTTTTCAAAATGTTATAAATGTGATGCTTGTGATAAAATTGAGGTTTTCCAATCCTGAGATTTAATTGTTAGTCTTGTGATTTTAAGTGTTTACAAAAATGCTAAAAATGTGATTGGGCATGGAGGGCAGCAGCAGCAAGCCTTCCAGACAACAATGTTGGCCCTGGGGAAGGGGCATGGTAGGAGTTGTGGGGCAGAGCAGGGGAAGGAGGCATGAGGTGGAGGGGGAATGGGTGCATGCCCGGTGGTATGAGGGTGGGAGTGAGATTTTAAAGTGTGTGTGATTTTTTTGGCATGAGCATGCACCAATCATCTAAAAGCAGCCTAGGAAATGGAAAAAGACCAAATAAATGCACATCTGCATTTGGCCCATGGGCCTGAGGAGAAGCTCCAGGATTGTGCTTGCAGACCCAGTAAGTTGGGGGGGGGCAGTGTGTCTGTGTCTGGCCAAGGGTGAAGCTGCCATGGTGATTGATTGGCAGGGGGCGGGGCTGGAGGTGGGGCTGGAGGTGGGGCCTAATCATCTGGGCGGGGCAATGCTAACTTTGAACTTCAGCCCCCCATCCACATCATGTCTGGATCCGTCCCTGCCCAAGCTCTTCTTTGGGCATATATCCCTACCTGATTGAATCTGACTTTAGTAAGTATCTGCCTATGGAAAAAATAACATAACTGGGATAGATAGTTAGAAACATCTAAATCCCCTTTAAAGAACAAATACAGAGGGGCACACACGAGTGTCTTTAGTCACATCACTTCCTCTTGTATGGATATATCCTTTAATTTCTGATCTATAATTAATCTCTCTGTAAGAGAAGCTATCAGATCTGAGTGCATTCAGTATTCTCTTTGTCCTGAATAGATGAATAAAGTCCTGATAGCTATCAGCCAGGGAAACCCCACCTCCTCAGCCTCCAGTAGCACTTGTTTGGGAAATCTCCCTGGCACTAAGGTTCTGATTTTGATCCTGGAAGAGTGGAAAATTTAGATACTGGATCAGTATATTCCCAAGCAGTTTTGTTGGAAATTGGACAGGTAACTTGAATAATTTTTAATGTATATTTTTCTCAATTTGATTAATATACTGAGAACCCAGTATCAAGGTGCAGAAATTTTAATAGCAGGGGACTTTAATGCCAGGTTTGGTCAGGCCCATGAGAGCATACCAGAGGACCTTGAAGAGAATGTTAGTATAAGTGACCCCAGGATTAGGGATGGGCGAACTTTGCGGATTGGGTTCGGGTTCGGTCGTTCGGTTCGGTCCAGTTCGGTTCGCCCGTTCGGTTCGTCCGTTTGGTTCAGTCTCCGAGTTCGGGTTTGGTCGTTCGGTTTGGTCGTGTTTGGTTCAGTCCGGTTGCTCGGAGAAAGTATCATGAGAGCTCGTGATCGTGCCGGAAACCGGAAATTCGAGTGTATGTGGCGCTTGTGTAGTTGAGAGCATGTGTCTTGTGGCTGAGTGTAGGTGGGTGTGTTGGCTGGCTGTGTCTTTAAATTTTTTTTTTTTTAAAATGGAGAAGAAGGTGACCAGTGCCACCACCATTAAACTCTGGGCCTGGGAGAAGGCCAAGGTGGCGGAGCTGGTGGTGGAGGAAAAGGTTCCTCCTGCTGCTGCTGCTGCTGCTGGACCTTCGGTGGTGGAGGAGGAGCCAGAGCTGGTGGGCACAGGAGGTGCTGCTGCCACTACTGCCAGATTTGTAAACTTTTTTTTTTACTTTGAGAACAAGAAACTTAAGGCTCTATCCGTTAGAGCGAGCTCACTGGCATGCGGGTGGGTGCATGGGTGGTGGGCATCAGTCAGGCACAAACAGTGGGCATCAGCGGATAGCAGCGCATGTCTGCCACAGAGAAAGAGGACACTGTAGTGTGTGGGGCTCTTCCAGCAGTCAGACATGAGCACGAGCAGCACCCCCACCCAAACATGTGCCTGCCAGCCATCCATAGCAAGGGTCTCCACTCTCCAGTTGCCATCCCTTCCTAGCACCCCAGGGCAGAATTTGCACGTACCAGCCAGGGTCTTCCCAGTTACCATCCCTAGTGCCCCAGGGAGGGCAGGATTTGCATGTGCCAGCCAGGGTCTCTCCATTTGCCATCCCTAGCATCCCCTAGCACCCCAAGAAGGGCAGGATTTACACATGCCAGCCAGGGTCACCATCTCCCATTGCAATCCCTAGTTCCCCACAGAGGGAGGACTATAGGCATCATCATAAGTGCATGATATTACTTAGGTGTTGTTTATGTGTTCCTGTTTCAGAGAGGAATTGGATGCCAGTCCCAACACTGGTGCCACGCAATTCAGGAAAATGAGGCGGAGGTTGGATTCGCCAGTACCACCCCCAGAAAGTCAGCGGACAAGATCCAATGTCTGGAAGTGTTTTGAGAAGCACAGAACATATGCTGTCTGCAAGGTAAGGCACGGGGTCTGGAACAACAGGGAATGGATTGCCCAATGCCCTATGACCTGTTAGAAATGGAAGTCCCCTGCAGAGAGAGGTTGACCACCCACTCACTTGTGGAGGAGACAGAATGCAGGCAGGGCTTGGCACTTCTTATGTTCCTATCTTTTTATGTTCTTTAGATCTGCTTCAAAATATTAGGGAGGTAGAGAGAGGGGACCACATCGGGGCTAATCGCCCATATTGAAAAGTTCCATGGCCTGACAGTGAAGTGGCAGAAGGACTCTGGTGTGGCCATGGAGCCTGAACAACAGTGCTAGAAGAAGGGGGGGAAGGCAACCCGGAAGCACCGGAATGTAAGCCCTTCCCCCTCCTCCAGCCCCGATGTGGAGTCTCCTGTGCCCCGGGAGTCTGCTGAGGACAAGGTCTTTCAGACGGAGGTGGAGAAGTCCACCCGGGACTTTTTGGCTGCCCTAAAGGTGCAAGCAGTCACCATGGAGAACCGACTGGCGGAATGGTTCCAGGCGGTCAAGGTGCGGGAACAGAAGGTGGAGGCATACGAGCAGTATGTCTCAAAGTACGTCTCCACCGAGATGGCCAAGCTGGAACTCTTCCACCAGTCGATTACCAATTAGCAGGCGGTCGTGGCAGGGGCTGTCGACTATGCCTTCAAGCACAGCTATGAAATGCCGGCGGGTGTGATGCCCCCTACCCCTACCTCCCACGCACCCCTTCTGCCTTTCCCCCAACTTCCGGGGGGCAGGCCCAAAGTCTGAATAAATAGATAGATACATTTCCTTTCTAGTTTCAAATGTTTTGTTTTTGTTTTATAATGTTGTTATTCTTGCTGTTGTTGTTATTTTGTTAATAAAAGTTATATTTGTTGATATTGTTATTGTTTGAACTTCCAATCTTTTATCCCTCTGTGCGGAAGTTCAGGCTGGCAGGTGACAGAATCTCATACAACTTGTTGATCCCTACCAGCAGCACCTGGCACCACATGTAGCATAGTTAAGGTATTAACCCAAAGATGTGTCAGCAGCAGGGTCTCAACTTGCAGGCAGCCCCCCAGGAGGGGCAGGGATTGTGTCTGTGTGGCTGCGCCAGAGAGAGAGAGACAGGCTCCTTGGCAGCGGGCGGTGGGTGCTGGTGGTTAGACAGTGGATTGCTGGTTGCCAGGGGACAAAACACTTTGCACAGACAACATATAGGCCTGGGGGTGGGATCCTTTGGCAGCAGCAAACATGGGTTTCCGGGGTAGGCAGGCAGCATGGCATGCGTGGCATTCAGGCAAGATTTGAGCTTGGCAACCTGGGCGGGCAGGTAGGCAGTCATGGCAGCTTGGTATTAGAGGCAGGCAGGCAGGCAGGCAGACAGGTTGAGGCAAGTTTTGAGATGGAAATGGCAACCTGGGTGGGCAGGCAGGCAGCATGGCATGAGCGGCAATCAGGCAGGCTTTGAGCTTGGCAGCCTGGGCAGGCAGACAGACTACATGGCATGATTTGGAGGAGCAGCAGCCATCGAGTTTCCCGGGTACAGACCCCTTGGCTGGCACAGACAACATATAGGCCTGGGGGCCATTGGCACTAGCAGCAGATAGTGGGTTGCCAGGGTACAGAAGAGGAGGAGGAGGAGGAGGAGGAGGAGGAGGAGGAGGAGGAGGAGGAGGTGCCCCATCCCAACTGTCCCTGGAATGGGATGGCGTGTGCCACTGCATCATCACTCCTTGAATGTCCACGTGCAGCTCAGGGAATCCCAGCAGTGGAAGGTTCACCTTTATGAACAACAACTGCTCCACCAACTCCACCGCCTGCTCCAGTCTCAGGCGATGTGGAGAGCAAATATCCCCCCACAGAGAATGATCCGCTCACTGGGGGCACTGGTTGGTGGGCAGGACAGGATACCCGTGGCCACTTATGATAGGGCCGACCACATGTTGGCATTGCCAGCCAAGTAGGCCAAGGGATCGCTGCTGAGATTAATGCATGGCTCCTCCTCCAGGTACGTCTTCACTGCTGCTGAGGTGCCATCATACTCCCTCTGGTAGCTTTGGGTGGGCACCACCTGCCCCACTGCCCTCAGCCATGCTGCTTGCCCTTTTGTGCTGGGACCCATGCTCCCCAGAGTGGCCTGCACACAGGAGGAGCTGCTGGAAATAGTAGGGGTCCTGCTGCTGCTGCTCATCCTGCTGTTGGTGCTCCTGCTACTGTTAGGGCTGTGGGAAGGGATAGACCCAGATGGCTGGAAGGAGGCACTACTCCCACTCCCACCATCCCCAGGGGTGTCCTGCTGCATGGCCCGCTCTGCCTGCCGGACCTTCTGCACCAGCGTACCCTTCCGGAGTCCATAGACCAGTATCTCACGTGCCATGCTGCCCTTGATCCTGGGGTCCAGCATGGTTGCCAAGAGATATTCCTCCTGGTGCAGGAGCTCATCAAAGCATGCACCCAGCCCTGCCTTCAGCTTCTGTGCCTGGTCGAGCACCTCATCGGAGATCTTCCTTCCCGGAGGGCCATAATCCCGCCCCCCCGAGAATCTCGTCCAGGCTCCTGTGGAGACTATGGACCAGCGGGGTTACCTGGCTGAGGGTGGCATTGGAGATGCTCATGGTCTCCATCATGGCCCAGAATGGTTTCAGGACAAAGTTTGTGTGAGCTAGAATCTCCCATTCCTCCCTGTTGTACCCTGGAAGTGCCTCAATGACTGTCTCCAGTTCCACCTGATGCAGGGTGGCTTTCTGCTCAAGAAGCCGCTCGAGCATCAGTAAGTTGGAATTCCACCTGGTGGAGACATCCTAGATGAGCTCGTGCACCGGGGACCCTTGCTCGGCCTGCTTCTCCCAGCGGAGCTCGCTGCCCTAAATGCTGCAGTTGAAAAACCCCGCCAGCTTCCTCTCCCGGTTGACCAGGGAACTAAGGGTGCCTGGCCCAATCCTCTTCTCCCCCTAGCCCAGAGCATCCTTCACCACAAGATGGAGGGTGTGTGTGGCGCAAGGGATGATTGTGAAACCTCCGTCATGGACTGCCTTTAGTATAATGGCTGCCTTGTCCGTGACCACACACTCCTTGGTGAAGGCCACGCCTGGCGTGACCCAGTCACTCACCATGGTGGCCAGGGCTGCCTCGAGGTGCTTTGAGGTGTGGTAGCTGTCCATGACTTTTGCCTGAAGCACAAGTCCTGCCACTGCCAAGCGCTGCCTCTGGGTCCTGCCACCAGTGTACAGTCACTGCAAGGTAGGTGTGCTGGGCATTTCTGGTGGACCACAGGTCAGTGGAGAAGTGGACCATGGAACCCCTCAGCACCTGACAGTTGCTCCCTCACCCACTCCTTCAAAGCCCTGTAGAGCTGTGGCATCACAGTCCGACTCAGGGTGGAGCGGGAAGGCAGCTTAAAGTTGGGGGCCAGGAACCCAATCAATCCCTGGAAGCCCTTGTCCTCCACAATCGAGAAGGGCTGCCCATTCAGGGCAATCATTTCTGCCAACATGTGCTTCGCTTTCTCTTGGAAGCCAGTGCCACGGTGCCCTACCGATGGTCTTGACAGATTCCCCCCACCCCAGCTCCTCCATGGTGGACTGACGGGGCTGCTGGGGAGACTCCTGCTGCTGTTCTGCCCCCCTAGAAGGAGAAATACTGCTCCTGCTGCTAGAGGCAGCAGTTTGTGCTGGTGTAGGACGCTTGCCCATTGAAGGAGCCAGGCGCCTGGCCGCTGCAGTCGGGAACCCTCTTGCATCCACTTCCCCTGCCTTCCCACTGAGCAGCAGATAACTGTGGCATGGCTTTAGATGCCTTGACATTACCATTATCCTCAGGTTTCTGAGCACCTGCCCACGCTTTACAACCATTTGGCACACAGTGCACTGCAACTCTCTGGGATCATCTGCCCGCACCTGCTTAAAATGATCCCAGACTGAGGATTTTTTTTTCCCCTCCTGCCTTCTGTCCCGTCCCGGGTGACGCATTGCTACCAGCACTTCTGGGAGGGGGAGATCTTGGTGGCACTGGCGACACAGCTCTGGGAGGAGGCTCAGCCATCGCCTCAGTTGCAGACATCTCCTCTGTGGAAGTAGTGTCTTCCTCTGACTCACTGTCCCCGATCACAGTGATGTCCCATGAAGGGGAGTACTGGAACCCTGAGGATAGACTGCCTGTGCCCGCCATGCTGATAGCACTCTCCCTGTGCCCCCCTCTATAGCTGCTAGTGCTGCTGCTGCTACTCCTCTCCCTACTGCCATTGCCTGGGGATTGGGCCCTGCCTCTAGCAGCCAGGGTGGGATCCACCAGCTCTGGACTGCTGGGGATCACCTCAACAATGGNGGAGGAGGAGGAGGAGGAGGTGCCCCATCCCAACTGTCCCTGGAATGGGATGGCGTGTGCCACTGCATCATCACTCCTTGAATGTCCACGTGCAGCTCAGGGAATCCCAGCAGTGGAAGGTTCACCTTTATGAACAACAACTGCTCCACCAACTCCACCGCCTGCTCCAGTCTCAGGCGATGTGGAGAGCAAATATCCCCCCACAGAGAATGATCCGCTCACTGGGGGCACTGGTTGGTGGGCAGGACAGGATACCCGTGGCCACTTATGATAGGGCCGACCACATGTTGGCATTGCCAGCCAAGTAGGCCAAGGGATCGCTGCTGAGATTAATGCATGGCTCCTCCTCCAGGTACGTCTTCACTGCTGCTGAGGTGCCATCATACTCCCTCTGGTAGCTTTGGGTGGGCACCACCTGCCCCACTGCCCTCAGCCATGCTGCTTGCCCTTTTGTGCTGGGACCCATGCTCCCCAGAGTGGCCTGCACACAGGAGGAGCTGCTGGAAATAGTAGGGGTCCTGCTGCTGCTGCTCATCCTGCTGTTGGTGCTCCTGCTACTGTTAGGGCTGTGGGAAGGGATAGACCCAGATGGCTGGAAGGAGGCACTACTCCCACTCCCACCATCCCCAGGGGTGTCCTGCTGCATGGCCCGCTCTGCCTGCCGGACCTTCTGCACCAGCGTACCCTTCCGGAGTCCATAGACCAGTATCTCACGTGCCATGCTGCCCTTGATCCTGGGGTCCAGCATGGTTGCCAAGAGATATTCCTCCTGGTGCAGGAGCTCATCAAAGCATGCACCCAGCCCTGCCTTCAGCTTCTGTGCCTGGTCGAGCACCTCATCGGAGATCTTCCTTCCCGGAGGGCCATAATCCCGCCCCCCCGAGAATCTCGTCCAGGCTCCTGTGGAGACTATGGACCAGCGGGGTTACCTGGCTGAGGGTGGCATTGGAGATGCTCATGGTCTCCATCATGGCCCAGAATGGTTTCAGGACAAAGTTTGTGTGAGCTAGAATCTCCCATTCCTCCCTGTTGTACCCTGGAAGTGCCTCAATGACTGTCTCCAGTTCCACCTGATGCAGGGTGGCTTTCTGCTCAAGAAGCCGCTCGAGCATCAGTAAGTTGGAATTCCACCTGGTGGAGACATCCTAGATGAGCTCGTGCACCGGGGACCCTTGCTCGGCCTGCTTCTCCCAGCGGAGCTCGCTGCCCTAAATGCTGCAGTTGAAAAACCCCGCCAGCTTCCTCTCCCGGTTGACCAGGGAACTAAGGGTGCCTGGCCCAATCCTCTTCTCCCCCTAGCCCAGAGCGTCCTTCACCACAAGATGGAGGGTGTGTGTGGCGCAAGGGATGATTGTGAAACCTCCGTCATGGACTGCCTTTAGTATAATGGCTGCCTTGTCCGTGACCACACACTCCTTGGTGAAGGCCACGCCTGGCGTGACCCAGTCACTCACCATGGTGGCCAGGGCTGCCTCGAGGTGCTTTGAGGTGTGGTAGCTGTCCATGACTTTTGCCTGAAGCACAAGTCCTGCCACTGCCAAGCGCTGCCTCTGGGTCCTGCCACCAGTGTACAGTCACTGCAAGGTAGGTGTGCTGGGCATTTCTGGTGGACCACAGGTCAGTGGAGAAGTGGACCATGGAACCCCTCAGCACCTGACAGTTGCTCCCTCACCCACTCCTTCAAAGCCCTGTAGAGCTGTGGCATCACAGTCCGACTCAGGGTGGAGCGGGAAGGCAGCTTAAAGTTGGGGGCCAGGAACCCAATCAATCCCTGGAAGCCCTTGTCCTCCACAATCGAGAAGGGCTGCCCATTCAGGGCAATCATTTCTGCCAACATGTGCTTCGCTTTCTCTTGGAAGCCAGTGCCACGGTGCCCTACCGATGGTCTTGACAGATTCCCCCCACCCCAGCTCCTCCATGGTGGACTGACGGGGCTGCTGGGGAGACTCCTGCTGCTGTTCTGCCCCCCTAGAAGGAGAAATACTGCTCCTGCTGCTAGAGGCAGCAGTTTGTGCTGGTGTAGGACGCTTGCCCATTGAAGGAGCCAGGCGCCTGGCCGCTGCAGTCGGGAACCCTCTTGCATCCACTTCCCCTGCCTTCCCACTGAGCAGCAGATAACTGTGGCATGGCTTTAGATGCCTTGACATTACCATTATCCTCAGGTTTCTGAGCACCTGCCCACGCTTTACAACCATTTGGCACACAGTGCACTGCAACTCTCTGGGATCATCTGCCCGCACCTGCTTAAAATGATCCCAGACTGAGGATTTTTTTTTCCCCTCCTGCCTTCTGTCCCGTCCCGGGTGACGCATTGCTACCAGCACTTCTGGGAGGGGGAGATCTTGGTGGCACTGGCGACACAGCTCTGGGAGGAGGCTCAGCCATCGCCTCAGTTGCAGACATCTCCTCTGTGGAAGTAGTGTCTTCCTCTGACTCACTGTCCCCGATCACAGTGATGTCCCATGAAGGGGAGTACTGGAACCCTGAGGATAGACTGCCTGTGCCCGCCATGCTGATAGCACTCTCCCTGTGCCCCCCTCTATAGCTGCTAGTGCTGCTGCTGCTACTCCTCTCCCTACTGCCATTGCCTGGGGATTGGGCCCTGCCTCTAGCAGCCAGGGTGGGATCCACCAGCTCTGGACTGCTGGGGATCACCTCAACAATGGGGGACATTGGTGGCCCTGTAGGAACATTGGAAGCAGCACCAGCACCTGCTCCAGCACCACCAGCAACAGAGACAGATGCAGCCTCATGTACTGCAGGCGTTCCAGTGCCCTGCGTGGCAGTGGAGGAGGGCACTGCCAGGAGGTGATGCTGAGCTGCTTAAGCCTGGGGCCCTAAAACAGGCCTACTGAGTTTGGGGCATAGTGATGTCCTCAGGCTACTGCTGGCACGGCCCCTATTGCCTATGGCACGTACCCCATTGCCTCCCCTATGGGAAGCAGACCGGCCTCTCCTTCCCGTCTCCATTTTCCCCTCCAAAATAATGTTTTTATATTGTTGGGTTTTTTTAAATTAATTTTTTTTATCTATCTATCTATCTATCTATCTATCTATCTATCTATCTATCTATCTATCTATTCTAAATGCTATCAACTATTTACTAAAGGGATTATCTATCACAAAGGCCTACTCCTACAAACACTAAAACTAAACACTAAACGCTGTATCTCTATCACTAAACTAACTAGTAACTCTTACAACTGTCTTCTATCTATCTATCTATCTATCTATCTATCTATCTATCTATCTATCTATCTGGGATGGGGGGGGATCACAAACAACACAAGGAAGGTTACAAAACTGAAATGAAACCTAAATCAATCCAATAATCCTACTCTAAATGAATAAAAAAACAGGGGAAGGGAATCATTCAATGGAGGGGGGAGGGAGGAAGGAAGATTGAACACAAGGAGGGGTAAAAACAAAATAACACCTACATCTATCAAATATAATCTAAATGAATGATAATATGGCGGTAGATGGGTTGGATGGGTGAAATAGGAGGAGGATGGCAATGGATTAGAAATAGGAAGGAACAAAATCTGCTGGGAGAGGGAGCCTTCTGAAACGCCTGCTGTTCAGGAACAGTGACTAGCTCAGAAGGTGTTGGGAAACGGGGGAGGCAATCAGTTTTGTTTCTTGCTGTGCCCACCTCACCGCAAGCCCCATTGACTCCCTGTAGCCCAGTCCATGGCCAATCGCAGACTGTGACGTCAGTGGTCTGTGGCAAAAAGGGATGGTGATTGGGCAGGCTGGCTGATACTCCAAACCTCTCCACCCCTGGTGCCTGGAAGTCTGCTCCTCAGCTGACTCCCCCTTTCTGTCAGGTTTTGCCTTCCAGTGACACGTTTTTGCCACATGAACTCACCTGAACGCGATCCGAACTGAACAAACTGTTCAGTCATTTTGGAGTTTGGAATTGAGTTCAGTTCGGTCAGTTCGGGTTTGGATTCAGGTTTCGGTTCAGTCGTCCGAACAGGCTGAGTTCGGGCCGAACTCTGAACTGCCGAACTGCATTCGCCCGTCCCTACCCAGGATGCTGGATTATACTATAAACATAAGGGGGAAGGAGTTACTTTGTTTTTGTACTCTATGAATTTTAGAATGTTAAATGGTAGAGTACAGAACAACATTCCTGGGGCTTATACTTACTGCTCTAATATGGAAATTAGCATCACTGTTGATTATATGTTAGTAGAACTGTATATGGGTGATTTCAGACGTTACGAGATCACGTTCAACCACACTGAACCACGCTCAACCCCCCCGTGGGGCCAAAGGGCCCTGAACATCTGAACGGCGCGCGCCAGATGTTCATCATGCTCAATACCCACATGGGGTCAGTTTCAACCACGCTTCCCGGGCTAGCCGGGGGAAGGTCCCGGGAAGCGTGGTCAAACAAACCCCCACAGGGAACCAAGGAAAAGTAACGTCTGGACGCCAATAACCGAGCAGAACCAAACCAAACGAGCCCCAGCCGGGGACAAGGCACGCAGCGTTGCAGCCAGGCAACCAGCATCAACACAACCACCGGAGGGAGATTTAAAGCGAGAGCAGCAGCAAGCAAGCGTGGCGGGATGGAGCGAGGAGGGAAGCGGAAGAGAGCGGAGGC
>QEPC01005540.1:1351732-1387023 GCA_003113815.1 Sphenodon punctatus | reverse complement strand
TTCCCTTGTGTGCCTTGTGGCTTCGTTTGCCCTCAGGCGGCCATGTCTGTGTCCCGCCCCTGCCCGGTGCCTTGTGGGGGTTTAGCGCCCGGCGGGGGTTCGGCTGCACGTCTGTTGTGCTGCCGCGGCCCGCGATGGTGCGGCCCGGTTCCGGCCCGTGGTCCCGTTCCCGGCACGTCTGTTTGGGTCGTTTTCCCACCCCCGGGCGTGGTTGCGCTGTTCACCCCCCCTGGTGGTTCACTGTGGTGAACCGGCCACCCGTAACGTCTGAAAATACCCTCTGTGGCAGGAATATCTGGATTTGAGGTCATTACAAGAACCGAAAGCGATCATTTTCCTCTGATTGGTGTACAAAACTGCATGCATTGGAAGCAGTGCGAGCGGAGAAGAAGGCAGAATCAGATAATGGAAAGGGGAAGATGGAACGATGAGACCAAGAGTAGGGTGGCAAATTTGTGTGCCCCTATGTTAAGTGGAAATGGTATGATTGGAATAACTTATTATAGGAGTGAGTTGGAGAAATATGATATTCTGGTAAAGGATCTTCAAAAGGCCCTTATTCAGCAAAAGAGGCACATGGATAATAGCTCATGGCACAGAGAGCGGTTTGATTTGGAATATATATCTGAGTCAATTAAAGCAATGGAGAAATGGGGCTGATGAGATTGGGCAAGTCTCGATTATCAAAGCTAAACAAGTCTATAAAAAGATACTGGCTGGGAAAAAAAAGAATATCAACTAATGATGTGGAATAAATTAATCGAGACTGCCAAACAGAGAGACTCAAGAGAATTTGGGCAGATTGTTTCTGGTTGTCTTAGAGTAAGGGTTATATGTCCCGATGCCTATATTGACTAACACCTGGGTCTCCTATTTTTCCACCAAGTTTAATAAAGGGGTAGAAGATACAAGGTACAGGTTACCTCATGAGGTTTAATTTAGGGAGCAGAGGGTTCATTCATGCTCTGGAGAAATGTTTTATTACTAATGAGGAAATAAATACAATTATTTCTGATATTAAGCGGGAAAGGCTGCAAGGCCAGTTCTTTTGCCCCCAGAATTATTTAAGGAATTTCCTAATTTTTGGATACCTATTCTAAGAAGCTTAATTAACTATATTATGATAAATAACAGTTTCCTGCATGGCTGGAAACAGAACATAATAATCCCTATATGTAAAAAAGGCTAACGGAACAATCCAGATTGCTATTGCCCTATAAGTTTAGTCAGTATACCTTCGATGATCTACGGTTGTCATTTGCTGGATCGATGAGAAGAATGTTATAGGGGAAGAACAGGCTGCTCTTGCATCGATGAATGCTTCACTTTGTAGTATTTAGCACACAAATATGTGGGTAGAAAGAGACAGCTATATGCTGCATTTGACTTGAACATGGCATTTCACATCATAGAAAGAACTGTTCTGTGGAAGAAATTGTGGGATTTTGGAATGGATTCTGTATTTCTCCAGTTGATTAAGAAATATTATGATGATATGGCGGCACAGTTTTTTTTTTGAACAAATGGTGAGCTCACCAGTCTCTTTTCAACATTAAGGGCTGTGGTGCATCCCCTGCAGTTGGCCGGGAATGACCGACTCGAAGTCCCCCGGGTTTCCCGGGTGATGATGATGGGGAGGGCATTCTTGGTGGCTGCTCCTAGGCTCTGGAATTCCCTCCCGATGGAGGCCCATATGGCCCCAGACCTCCCCTCTTTCCAGAGACAGTGTAAGACCTGGCTGTTCCACCAGGCTTTTGGGAAGGGAGACGGGTATGGTGGGATGGGGTTGGGGGTGGGGAGTGGAGGGGTTTTGGTTCCGCTCTTTTAGTAATTTTATTTGTATCGTATCGTATCGTATATTTATTTATATCCCGCACTCATTTCCGAAGACTCGAGGCGGCCTACAACAAAGTAATACATTTGCCGGAATTTCAATCCCACACAGGGGTCCAGCATACAACATCATTACAATACATTAATACAAATCTCTACAATATCAAAAATTCACAAACCCTCAATATACCCAGTCTGGCCACCCCTACACTCAGGCGATGGCCGCCACCTCCACATATCCTGCTGCCACCAGGATACTCAGCTGGCTCCAACCCTCTCTCACCGGGAGGAGCCAGCCAACATTACCTCATTCCACAACCTTTAGGCCCCACACTGGACCAAAGGCCTGTAACCTTACAATTAACCAAATATATCACATTCCAAATGGTCCACACAGGGACCCCCATTACTAATAACATAACACTTAACCAACTCCATAATCACATTCCCCACCTAACCTATATCCCACTCAATCACCTCTCCCACAAAAACAGGATAAATCCCACCTGCCACTGTCTTATCTCCCATCACCCCCGCAGAAAACCTTACCACCTCCACCCCCCTTTTACCAGGGGGAAATGGCCCCACAAGACCCACATCACTAATTAATACTAAATCATCTAACTCTTCCCACTCTCCTAATTTCTTACCCAACCCTACCCATGGCACCCCACCACAACATCTATCCTCTTTCCCCTTTTCCACAATCCCCTCATAATCCCTCTCCAACATTCTCCTATCCTTAACCCCACAAAAAACCTCTCCTTCCTGCCCCTCTCCTTCCCCCCTCTCCTCTTCCTCCACTGACAAAGATACAAACACCCCTCCCCCTATCTTCCCTCCCCCCTCCACTCTCTTTTCCAACAAACCTCTCCCCCCTCCTGGCCCCGAAGGGCCCCAACGGGCCGCGCCCTTTGGCCGCGACCCTTCAGCTCGCGGCCACTGGCTGGCGGATGCCGGCACAGACACCGGGGCTTGATTTAAATGCCTCCCGGCACTTCCGGTTCTCCGCGTGGGGGCAGAAGGCAGGGAGGGGGAGTACAATCTGTCCCAGTCCCCCTCACCTTCACCCCTTCTGTGCATAGGTGCTCGGCGGGACCCCTCCACCACGGGAACAACAGGAGTGGCAACAGCAGCAGGGGAACAAACCCCCGATGGTAAGTGAATGCTACTATGTAGCGCAGCAGCCGGGGCTTGATTTAAATGCCTCCCAGCACTTCCGGTTCTCCGCGTGGGGGGGGGAGGCCAGGGAGGGGGCGTACATGCTGTCCCAGTCCCCCTCATCTTCACCCCTTCTGTCCATAGGTGCTCGGCAGGACCCCTCCACCACGGGAACAACAGGAGTGGCAACAGCAGCAGGGGAACAAACCCCCGATGGTAAGTGGATGCTACTTTGTAGCGCAGCCGCTGGGGCTTGATTTAAATGCCTCCCGGCACTTCCGGTTCTCCGCGTGGGGGGAGGGCAGTTTTAAATATTGAGTTTTAAATTTTAAGCTGTGATTTTAATTGTTGACTTTATAGTTTGGTTGGTTGTGAGCAGCCCCGAGATGCTATCTGAACAGAAGGGTGCAGGATAAAAATACTTTGAAATAAATAAATAAATAAATAAATAAGGGGTGTTCAACGGGGATGTGTATTGGCCCCTACTCTTTTTAATCTATTCCTTCATTATATCTTTTCTAGGGATGTGTGAACAGAACGGGGTTTGGATATTCGGCCGTTCGACCCGAAAACCTAGTTCGGGTTCAGGGGTTCAGTCCGGTGGAGTTTGGTCCTGCCAAACGTTTGGTGGAGTTTGGACCTGCCGGGAGGCTTGGGATGCCCCAGGGACCCCCAGGGGTGCCCATGGCAGCATGGCAGGCTGTTGGAGACCCAGCATCAGCAGTGGCGGGGACACACCAATCGGACTGGGAGATAAAGCTGTTTGTTTACAAACAGATGATCAGAAGGTTGTTACCTTGTAGAGAAAATTCTTCGAGATGGCTTCCAACATTCTCACAACTGGGTTGTGAATGCTCACTCTATCCACATGATGGTCTTGAGGTCCTCTAGTATAAAAATACTCTCCCACTCAGAATGACAATTCCTTCCAACCCTTTCTAGGCATATAAGAGAAAAAAATCCATGAGGGTCTGGAATGGTGGGTGGTGTGATAATGTTAGGAGTCATCTAAAGAACCTTGTTTAAAAGGTAGCAACCTTCTGTTCTTCTTCGAGTGGTTCCTCACAGGCCTTTTTTACATGGCTACGCCAGGTGGTCGGTCCATGTACGCGCTGGTGAATGGGCAGGGCATGCACACGGCCGCACATGCATCCCCACTCATCCACACCCACTACACAATCTATCTATCTATCTATCTATCTATCTATCTATCTATCTATCTATCTATCTATCCACAGGGATGGGGGGGAAACACAGACAGCTCATATAGTGGGAGGTGGGAAGGATTCAATGGAGGGTAGGGAGAAAGAACACGGGGAGGGCTAAAAATAAAAATAACACCTAAATCTATCTAATCTAATCTAAATAAATGAAACTATGGAGGTAAATGTGTGGGATGGGTGAAATAGGAGGAGGATGGCAATGGATTGGGAGGAACACAAAGTGCTGGGGGAGGGAGACTTCTGAAAATGCCTGCTGACAGGATCAGTGGCTAGCTCAGAATGAATTGGAAGGGGGGAGGGCAATGACTTTTTTTACTAGCTGCACCCGCCTTACCACAAGCCCCATTGGCTCTGTGGAGCCTAGCCCCATGCCAATTGCAGACTGCGAATCCAGTCGGCAGAGGAAAAGAGGGATGGTGATTGGGAAGGCTGACTTCTAGTCCAAGCTTCTCCATCCCTGGTGCCAGGAAGTCTGCTCTTCAGCTGCCCCCCCCCTCCCGAGCCTTCCAGCCCTGTTTTTCCCACCCAAATGCCGCCAAACTCATCTGAACGCGACTGAACTGTTCAGGGCTTTAAGCGTTCAGTTCAGCTGTTTGGTTTGGCTGTCCGAATGGGCCGACTTTGGACCGAACACATGAACCGAGTTCGCACATCCCTAATATTTTCCTGTCTTGGGAGGAGAGTCTGTCATGTGCCTAGGTGATTGTATAACATCATTCCTGTGCTGCCGGATGATGCAGTGTCATTGTCTTTCACTAAAGTTGGTTTGCAGAGGCTACCAGATGAGCTTAGCACCTTTTGAAAAACCAATAAATTGGAGATTAATATCAATAAAACCAAGATAATGATATTTGTTAGTAAGAAAATGGTATTTGGATGGTATTTGGATAAGAAACCACTGGAAGTAGTTAATACCTTTTAGCTATTTGGGTTTGACCTTTGCTATCTCCCTAAATTGTCAAGAAGGTCAAAACAAAAGCAGCCCAGGCCACAAGTGGGATTATTGCTTTCTCCAACAGATTTAGAAGAAAGTCTTTGGCTGTGGCACTGAATGCAGGCAAAACTAAAATTGAAGCAGTATTGATCTATGGGGCAGAGATCTGGGGTGATGATGAAAAGGCAGGGAAGGAGATGGAAAATGTACAATTTGCTTTTCTTAGATAACTACTTGCAGTGCATACAGATACCCCAGCGACCACGGTGAGGCTAGAAACGGGGACTGTGAATATATAAATCAGAGCAAGACTGAGACTCTCTATGATCCATTATTGGATCATTTTCAAATGTAGTCAGCTCAAATGCACACCACAATAGCTGCCTATTGTCAGAAGTCACTCTTCTAAAAGTCCAATTTAAATACGATCCTGAGACATGTAGTAACTTAAGACATGAAACACCAGATAGAACAGAAAAAACTTCAATAAACCATCTCAGGCACACTACACAACAGCAGCAAGATGCCAGGGTACTCAGCTGCTGAATGGAAAGCAAAGCATGTATTTCTCTTTGGTTGAGGGTGGGAGGAACATATCCTCCTTTCTGTTACAGTATAACCCTTCTCCAATCCGTTTCTTTCATTCTTTCTTTGAGCAGAAAGATATGCATTTGGCAGTGCCTTATCAAGCCAGACATTACACTGAACTCACTATACTGGAATTAAAGATACAAAAGCAGATGAGCTTTTATTGATGAATCTAAATCTGCCTGTCTCTCATGGACCATCTTATACAGAAGTAGCAGGAAACAACTTTTCAACAGTGGTTTGTTTTCCAAGCTTTTTGCCTGTGTGATCCCCATTTTGAGACTTAAATATGATCTTGAACTCCAGACAGCAATGAAGACATATAAAGTATATCAGATATCAGCTGAGTTTGTGGCTCCCATAAGCAGACCTATGTCAAGTCCTTCCCACAAGTCAATTGCATTCTGTCCCAAAATGCAGTGCTTTGGAAGGGAACAATGACCAGAATAGGGTGTAGAAGGTCCCTGTTAGACTCACTAGTTATTGGTTGCTATGAATCTTAAAGATGACCCTTGCATCTGCCATTTGATAAGTACATACCAAGGCTAAGGAAACCTTTCCCTCTCAGGGGCAACTTTGAAATTAGTACAAGGTTTGAGGGCCGCATAGAAGTTGGGGGCAAGCGTGCTTAGGAATGTGTTCAGGGAAAAGAGGGTCCAGATACAAGGATCTGCGCCATGGATCTGTTCCTGATCCTTGTGTCCACACCCTCATCACTGCTCCCTTACACTGAGCTCAGTCTTTCAGCACTTGGGGATACAAACTGGATACATGGGTCAGATCCAAGAACAGGAAAGGGGTCAAATAAAAACTAGTCATGGGACTCATTTGGCCACTGGACCTGAGGTTCTCCATCCCTGGTCTTTAGCTTGTTCATACTGCGACTATGTTTCAGGTAGGCTAGTCAGTCTCCTTCCCATCACAACAAAGAGCTGCATTGAAATTTCATGGTGCAAAAGACGGGATGGGGCCTTTTACCCCCTCCCCATGGTGAACAACACAGCTGCACCAGGGATTGTGCCACCACCTCTCTCCCGGCTCATGGGTAAGTCACAGATAAGTCAGCATGGACATGCTGAATGCATAGCAAATGCATAATAAGTCATACCAGTTTAATATGGAGGGACTTTTTGAACTACTAACCATATTCTGGTTGTAGGTTTGTGCTATGCTCATCACTCACTACCCGCATGGACTGGCAACTTGCCACTCGCTGAGATTGCAGTGTGAAACAAACCTAAGGAAAAAGTGGCTTCAGGAAAGCAAAATTCACCAAGTAGCAAAGAATCTACAGAAAGATAAAAAATAGAGCACAGGATGATTGCTAGATGACCAATGTTTTATGGAGGAAATTTAAGTTTAAACTGGCTTTAGGATGACCTTGTGCCAGAAGAACATCATGCAGCTACCATAACACAGCAAAGGATTAGCGCTTCCTTATCTCATGCTTGAAACTCAAGCCAAGTTTTTTGAGAAAATTCGTTAAGTCCCATAGTTTTAAGAACAAGTGAACATATCATTGCCTCAGTTTCAGTTAACCTTGGAATGTGAGTGCAACTAGCCAATCTTGTGCAAATACAGGAAGAGAGACTATTTAAACACTTCACAAGTAAAGAGATTTACCTCTCCTAGGAGAAAGACTTTGTAAAAAAAAATGTTTTCTTCTTATTAAAAAAAGAATATTCTAGTATTATTTTTAATAAAGACAATTTCATTTTTCTTTTTCTTTAAAGTGAACAGAATTCTCTCATCAGGCAGAAAGCTCTTTCAAAGGGGCAGATACATGTAAGTTTGAATATTGGATATGGATGTATATGTACCTGACAGTTTTGCATATAAATTGTTGAAATTAGGGCTGAGGCAAGAATGAAAAAAATTCTCACGATAAATCTCGAGAGATTTATCTTGCAAGAACAAGAATCAGACTTGAGATCTCACTGGGATCTCGAAACCTGGTTCGAGTTCTTGTGAGATTTGGGGGCCTTTGGTGAGGGGGTGGGATTTGCAAGGGGCTCGCCTGTCCTGGCTAGCTGGGACCCAGGGGGATACCCTTGGAAACCCCAAAGACCCCCTTGGAAAGCACCCAGCAAACCCCTATTCCAAAGCATTTAGCTGGGGTGAGAGAGAAGTGGATCTCTTCCCCCAAGCTCAGCGCTTTGCAATGAGGGGTGGGTGCTGGGTTTCCTGGTGGAGGCAGTGGGGGACCCCTGGATTAACCTCTGCTCCCACCCAGGAACCCCCTTGGAAAGCACCCAGCCACCCATGGCAAAGAGATCAGCTGGGGAGGGGAGACAGAAGCAGATCCCTCCTCAGCCTCTTGGCCCAGCACAGCACTTCTCAAGCCACCAAGTGGGGCTTGGGGTCACTTCCGGGCTCCTTGGGGTGACCCAAGTCAGGCTTCATGGCGCTTCCCAAATGGCTGCTCTGTAGGGATGGGCGAACACGGTTCGGAAATTCGGAGTTCGGACCGAACTTGACCAGTTTGGTCGACCGAACCAAACTTCCAAACCGAACTCGATTTTCAAACCGAACTGAACCGAATTTCCAAACTCGGTTCTGTTGGCCCACCCCTAAAAGAAAATATTCCATTTAGTTCAATGGGGTTTGAATTTCCGAACTTTATTTGGAAGTTTGGAGTTCGGACTGAACTCAAATAATTCGGTCGACCGAACTGAACTTCTGAACCGAACTGAATTTCTGAACCGAACTGAATTTCTGAACTAAGTTCTGTTCACCCATCCCTACTGCTCTGGCAGGAGGAGTGGCAGGACAGGGACCCAAGTGAAGGGAGGTAGGGATGTCTCAACCCTCTCACCTTTCTCTGTGAGAATCCAGGCAATTTCTTGGTTCATTCTCATTTGCAAGAACAAGTCGAGAACCCTGATTCTCATCAAGAAAAGTGAGAAACTGAGATTATTTTTTAGTCCTAGTTGGGATAATATAGGACCCATCTGAATTTTAAGTCAAACTAATATGTTAAGAATCTCATATGGCTGCTTTAGTTCTTTTCTCAAAATCTTGTTCTTCCATGATCCAAGCAGACTTTAGTAGCTAAGCTGAGGAAACAAGCAGTTCAGAGGGAACTAAGGAATGTCAGTACTTAGAATCCTGTTAGTCTTATCACTGTGCAGAGAAATACACACTAACTAGAACCATTTAATTAACAGGAAGCAGACATGCAGGCACTTGTGTGTATGTCACCTCAGTGACTTCAATAGCATCACCTGTATGTTTTTGGGCTGCAGTGTGTATCCTACTACAGGAGCATAAGCTTTATCTCTGTGCAGAGCAGTACACACTGACTAGTACCATTTAAATAACAGCAAGGAATCATGCAGGCACTTATGTGTGTGTGTGTGTCACCCCAGTGGCCTCAATAGAATCACCTTTGTGTTTTTTGCAGGATACAGGCTGCAGTGTGTATCCTACTAAAGGAGCATAAGCATTAGCAAGACAGAATTCCCTTAGTAAGGGTGTGCAATTTTGTATTAACTAATGGAGCCCCATTCATTCTTGTAACAATAATAATGAAAACTAATGAATAAGCAAACAACATTCATTTTATTTCACTGCGACAGTGTAGAGTGGGCCATCAGATGTGATGACCCACTCTACCACAGTCCGGGGCTGCGTTCCCCGCAATGTGGCAGGGCTAACTCCAGGATGTGCACCGGCTGGAAGCCCACCACACAACTCAGAGTTAGCCCTGACATGGTCCGGGGTTACCTCTGCTCCCACCCACAGCAAACATCTGTTGGGTGGGAGCCCACGTGACACCACCATGGGTGGTTACGCTGGAGTTAGCATTGCCACTTGTGGTAGCGTTACATATGAAAATACCCTATATGTCTGGTAGTGGGAATAA
The DNA here is from genome assembly GCA_003113815.1 of Sphenodon punctatus. Taxonomy (NCBI): domain Eukaryota; kingdom Metazoa; phylum Chordata; class Lepidosauria; order Sphenodontia; family Sphenodontidae; genus Sphenodon; species Sphenodon punctatus. The sequence goes on along the minus strand of QEPC01005540.1, from coordinate 1,377,419 downwards.
CAAAGGAACTGAATAAGAGTACTTCTAGAATACTAAATCAGAAAAACCAACATAAAAATTCTTAGAAGTGAAGTAGATAAGACAGTACCTGATCTTGCACAATTTGTTTGCAAATTAAGACAATTTCTGACTAAGATACTCAAATTGTGTGCTAGTTTCCTCTAAACAGATTCTTACAGTACCAAAACCCTAACTAACATTTCATTTCATTATAGAAAGCACAATAGCCATCTACAAGACAGAGAAACTGGCAGGACAATCCACCATGATTAAAGTTAATGAGAGTTTTGTCATAGACTAATAATAGAGGATTGCATTCATACTGCACCTCAGTTCTTGCTGGGTTCTTCCTGGCTTGTTGGGTGGAGTAACAGAACAGCTTAGTCCACCTGGAGGAAATTTGACTTCTGCTGGCAACTACAAATGCCTCACTGTGGTTAGCAAGAGAAATAGAATTAATAAGACTACTGCCCCCAGAGAAAACCACCATAGAAAGATTCTCCTAAGAAGAGATCTTTTTTTGTTCTAAGCTTTGCTACTCCTAAAGACCCTTCCTCTTAGATACAGTAATTTTGATCTGCCTTAAAAGTATACTCTATTTCTGCATGTTTTGTTACTTTGTCCAGAATGTGACCACTTCAGCATCAGGTCCAGCCTTAGAATTTGCAGGGCCTAGGGCAAAAAAAAAAATGTTGTGTCTCTGATGACCCCACCCTCTTCCCAAAATCCTCACCCCCTCAGGGGGCACTCTCTTCAAAGTCCTAGAGATGGTTATGTTTGCAGACCAACTGGGAGAGAGTAGGGAGTCCACAACCTGCCCTGGTGAAAATGAGACCTGCTACAGGGTCTCTGAAAGTAGAGAAAATTGTGGGGCCCAGGTGGTTGTGCCAGGTCACCCTTTGGTAAGCCCTGTTCAGCACAGGGTGATTCTAGCCTTGGGACTTGCTGGCTGAGTCATGCCACAGTTATCTTGAAGAAAAAAAGAGAGTATTTTAATAAATCTTTCATCTAGATTCATAGGGTATTTTCTAGGGATGTGCGAACAGAACCAAGTTCGGAAATTTGGTTCGGTTCAGTCGACTGAACTAGCCAAGTTTGGTCAAATTCCGAACTTCTGAACCAAGTTCGAACATTCAAAACCAGTGTTTTAAGCTGTTTTTGGCCTTCTGAACTGGTTCAGATTCGACTGAACGGTTCGGTCGAATTTGAGTTCGGTTCGGAAGTTTGGTTCGGTCAACCGAACTAGTCGAGTTTGGTCTGAAGTGCAAACTTCTAAACTGTGTTCACACATTCCTAGTATTTTCCAGGTACAGGTGCACATGTTTTGCAATACTTTTGAAGTTTGTGGACTTCTGACTTTGTCTTATTAGGACATTGTCACCCTCACTTCTATATACAATATCCTGAAAGGACAATCATTTACCATTAGCCGTTTGGTTTCTATGAGCAAACCCCACCCCTGGTACCTTTGTATCCTGCCATGCCCATTGACTTGAATGATGGGATACAAAACTACCCTAAACTCATGTTAATGGATGGGATACAAAATTACCCCATACTAAAATCAACCTTTTGCAACTCCAATTTTTGTCCATTACAACACAAGTAAATGGGGGAGTATTGGGGTTCTGCTTTGGGGGGGGGTGCACCTGGGCTGTCTGAAAAGCTCTGGGGTGTGTGTGAAGTCCTTCAGAGGCTGGGAGGAGTTGCAAAGGCTCCCCTTTATTTGAACACCTGTTTTTCCCCTTTGCAGAGTAGTTATCACTTGGGTTCATGCCTAATTTGTACCCAAGACAACTAATTGCTATACTCAGTTCTGAGATTTCCCAGGGGGTTCTGCACTTGCAGAGCCCATAGAAGAGAATGGTTTCTGCTGCATCCCCTACTCCCTTGTTAGGCTGCTTGTTTTTCTTCATTTAGAGTGATTACCTAGGGTTACAGTGTAATTTTGTGTCCCAGGCAGCCCCTCACCTATCAAGCTGGAAAATGGGGTGGCTGGGAGTGGTTTGCAGAATTATCATGAGTGGGCTGCTTTTCTTTGATTTCAAATTTCTAGTTATCAACTAATCTTGCAGTCCAGGGAACAATGGTACCCGCTTGACCTGAAGGTTAGGATGGGGGGCTGTTTGCTCTCAGAAATCCCTGTGTTTGCCAAACCGCTCTGACTAGCTTTAGGTAACACTTGGCTTGCCAGCTATCCAGATAACACCTACGTTGCCAAGACAACAGCTTGGTCTCCCTTAATCCCTTTTGTAACAAGAGACAGTTTCTGGGTCCCAAAACATCACAGCATCCCTGTAAGAGACAAAGAAGTAGAAATGCTTCAGCAGTAAGAATTTGATTTTTCCTCATATTTCTTGCTATCAGCAAACCCCTGAATGGGTGGCTGCCATCTGGGCTGTGTGGGGGGTGCAGCTTGGCACCTAAGGTGAGTGTCAATTCTAGAGTGGGGTTCACCCAGGCACCTGAGGAGTTTGACAAGCCTTGGGGGGGTGTATCTGCCTGGCACCGGAGAGGTGTGACAAGCCTTGGAGGGTTCATCCTGGCATTTGAGGAATGTAGCAAGACTTGTTTGTGTATTATGACACATCCTGACTTCTGCTATCACAAGAAATGTCTACTATCACAAGAAATGAAATCTAATTGGGCCTATTTTTAGTAACAGTATTATCTATGGGATACAAAATTACCCCATGATACAACATCCCTCGTGGTTTTCAAGAAATTGGATGAATAGCAAACCAAGTAAAGTTTGTTGGTTAAAATCCACATCCTTGTAAATGTATCAACTGTTATTTAAGCCACATGAAGGGACTTCAGTTCATGTACAAAATGAAACACATCTATTTCCTGAATAAAATACACAAATTTGAATACTGATCAGGTATATGTAAAGAAATCACTCAGTTCACTCAGATGGTTATACTATTTCGGGGACTGGCAACTAGGTTAAAGAAAATAGGTAATGAAACTTTCAGTTGCTGCAGACAATGGGTAAAAACAGAAGTGACAGCATCACAGTGGCAACATGGCCCAAGAAGTTACTACAGACACAGTCCAGGCCGGGCCAGGTCAGGTTGCAAAAATGCGGCTGTGACTGGGGCCTGGGGAAGGCAGGAAGAACCACCAACATGTAGCCAGCTGGTCTCACCCCCACGCTGCACCCAGCACTCCACCTTCCACCAAGACAGGCAGCCATGGCAGCCAATGACAGCCGCAACCCAGGCCATGTCTTCCCAAACAAACATGATAGCCTGCTATGGTCTGCTTTGGCCCAGTCGAGCAGGCCTTAGACTGGGCTGTGACTTCAGAGGTTTCCTCAAGGTCAGAGCCTGGGCTAGCTGCTGACATAGCCCAGGGCAATATGGGGCCAACATCTGGCAGTGCCTACACAGACATGCAGCTGAGATCCAGGCCAAAGTGTGACAAAGCGGGACATAGCTGGTCACTGTTGCATATGTTTTTACTACAGCCTGACCTTTTGAGATTCTCACATCCCCAGTGAGATCTCACTAGGGTTTTTGAGGATCTGTCTAAAAAATTCCCAAAATGCCCTGTACATGTGCAAAATGGCCACTATGGACATTCTGTGCAAGTGTGCATGCGCATGAGCAGGGTATTTTTTTGAGGTTTCTCAAAAGTCTCATGAGATTCTAAAAAAATCCCCAAACGCTCTGCACGTGTACAAAATGGCCACAATGGTGGCCATTTTCATATGCACAGAATGTTTGGGGGGAGGGTCTTTCTGCAGCAATCAAGAATCTTGTGAGTATGGCAGTGGGCATAACAATTCTCACAATATTCTCAGCCTGAAAAATCCTGTTGAGAAGCCCATTCTCCATAACATTTCATGGAGGTCGAAATCTCATTTCACCCCTAGATTTTACCCAATGTCTTTGTTAAGGTTTGATTTATTTTTGAGCAAAAACAATTAAAGTAGCTACAAAATTGCCTCAGAAAGTTTTGGTAGGATGCCTGTGGTTTTTGTATAAATAGGTGTATTCAAAACAAAGGGCTTAGTCCTCCACCATTAAAGTCAATGGGAGTTGACCATTGACTTTAAAGTATGGAGTACATCACCCCAAGTTTTAAACTTTGGATACTGGGAAAAAACTTAATTAAGTTTCTAAGGCTTGAGAATTCTTGAGAACCTTGAAGTTACAAAGAAGCTTCTGGATTCCATTGATTTTAATGGGAGTTATATTTTTGAATGCAGTGTCAAAATTGTGACCTAAGGCAGTAGAAAATTCAACTTCTGAGCTTCAAAATAATTATGTGCAAGTGTAACGTTTTGTAGACTGGGGTCTTAACCAATGTTCTCCTTTCCGTTGCTTTAGTTTTTAACCACTATAATCTTAAATGCATTCAAAAAATTATTAACAAAAAACTCTAGGCTTATGTACGTCAGGTTTGAGGTCACTATTTTGGACAGGACAGTCAAATGGATGCAGCAAGATGAACACGGCTGGTGGGCCCTGGGAAGGTGCTGTTTGGCTAGAATAAATTGCCTTGCCCAGAAAGAAAGCAGAAATAGCATAGTATATGCTGGTTGCTGTAGTGATGGACCATGGACACTCCCTCCACTAATGAAATCAGAGGCGTTTTGCCATTTATGTTAATGGGTGGAGGATTGTGCCATTTGGGCATTGGTGGGGTTGCTATTAGTGATGCGACATCAGGGAAATTACCGGGTACCGGATTTACCGGTTACTGGATTTTTAAAAACGGATTTCCGGATTTGTGTACCAGTTTACCGGTACCGGATTTGTTCCATTGATTTCAATGGAGAATTGTCCCCATTGAAATCAATGGGAAAAAACAAAAAAACCCTCCCCCTCCCAGGCTGTGCGGGTGGAAGGGGGGACACCACCCACCCACCGTGCCCAGCCTGGCTTTTAAAAAAAAAAAATTCCCCTCAAAGTCCCTGCTAGTGCGGGCTCCGGGCTGCCACCAGTGACCTGGAGCCCACACCAGCAGGAAATAGGGTGATCCCTGAGGTGGGGGGTGGTTTAACACACACCACACCCTAGGGATCACCCTACCTCCCCACCCAGATATCGCCTACCTTGCGCTCCGGGCGGCAGCGGTCTGACTCTGGTGGCTTCAGTGCTGTCTGTGGCTGCCGGCTTCAGCGCTACTAGGCCTTCCGGTGAACTTCCGGGTTTCACTGGAAGGCCTAGTAGCGCTGAAGCCGGCAGCCACAGCCAGCGCTGAAGCCGCCGGAGTCGGACCACCGCCGCCCAGAGCGCAAGGTAGGCGATCCCTGGGTGCGGAGGTAGGGTGATCCCTGGGGTGGGGTGTGTGTTAAAGCACCCCACACCCCAGGGATTATCCTAGTACAACAACCTACCTGCTGGTGTGGGCTCTGAGTCGCTGGCGGCGGGACTGCGGGGGAAAAATTTTTTAAAAGCCAGGCTGGGCAGGGTGGGGGGGTGTCCACCCTTCCACATGCGCAACCTGGACTGGGGAGGGAAAGGGGGGGGTTGTTTGTTTTTTTACATTGCGGCCATTCATTTGAATCCGGTAAATTACACCAGATTATTATTATTATTATTAAACATTTATAAAGCGCCAGTTGCAAAACCTGGCGCTGTACAGAACAGTTTAATCCGATACTGCCGGTACACCAAATACTGGCAGTATCGGATACCGGATGATCCGGTAGTCCCACCCCTAGTTGCTACCATCCTGTAACATGGCTCTAATTATAATACAGGGTGTGATCCTGAAGCCATTTGGTGCTGAATGATGCTAGTCCTTTGCACTGACGTCAGTCCATTTGAAGTGAATGAGTCTCACACTGGCACAAAGGGATAGCAGTGCCCCCAAACTACTTCAGGACCATGTTGGCAGTGTGTTTTAGCTCACCACTGTGTAGCAGGCTTGGTAGGGAGAGGGTAAAAAAAAAAATCCAGTTTGACTTTTGAAATTATAATGGCTGAAAAATACTTAACAGAACCTGCAGTTTTGCGATTTGAGGGAACCAAAACTGCTTGCAGAACGAACTTGTGGGGGGTAGTGAGGTGGGATTTGTGTGTTATCATCTGTTAGTTCCACAAACAAATAGCTGCCCCTTACCTGCTTGTTTGGAGCTTTTATACAAAGCTATCACGGCACAAATTCTGTTGCCTAGAATTAGGTAAAGATGCTTTGCTAATGCACTGGGCTTACTGAGAACAGTCTTAGATGGATTGAAATGGAGCCATAATGGTTTTTGAAGTTAATGCTTGCTGTGGGAAAATTGTTTTATCTCACTTGGCTGACCTAGGTTACAGATACAGCACTTCAGCATTTTACATCCACAGCTGCTTCCTGAGTAGAAAGATTAAACCGGTGGAAGAGCCTTTCAGATGATTCTTTCAGGTGTCATTTTGTAAAGTCAGCTTGAAAGTTTAGCTGATCACTTTTGTTGCCATAGCAAGCAAAAGCATTTTTCAGCAAGGCTTTGCAGCCCACTGTGAATTTAGTAGGAGGCCATTGAGCCCTGCTGATAAACTAAATAAGGATGTCTGAGTTGTAAAAAACCCAAGCTCCTGCTATTATCCAGGTCTTGTGACAGAGGGTGCCCTTATACACAAAATTTACTCTCTAACCAACCAACCTCCTCTCACACTGCATTATCCATTGTCAATAATTTCTGGAGGGTAGGAGCATAGTGAAAAATCCAAATTTTTGTGAATTTTGGGGAAATGTTTTTATGTGGTTGTGTGGTTGTAGAAAGAGATGAGTGGAAGGGATGTTTAAAAGGAAATACAGATTTCTCCCCTAAAAGCCTTTCCTTTTAAATAAGATGATGGAAGGATTTGGCCTTGTTGATTTTGTATGCCCTAAGATCACATCTGAAGAAAACAAAATCACATTCCTATCTTAGGTTCTAAGAACATAAGTGCTATTTACTGGGTCAGACCAATGGTCCATCCAGCCCACCAGTCTGTCTCCAACAGTGGTCAGACTCGGTTGCCTTAGGGGACTACACAGCAGGTTACAATGGAGTAATCCAGTTCCTGCCATGCTCCAACAGCTTAACAGTCAAGAATTTTGTACCCCTGACCAACCCAACCGCTTAATGGACCTGGCTTTAAAAAAATTCATCCAGTCCCTTTTGAAGTCAGCTATGCTACTGGGCTGGACAACTTCCTCTAGCAACAAATTCCACAACAGTGGCAGTTCTAGGGTCAGGAACTCAGGGCTTTGGGGAAGTGCCCCACAAGCTCGCTAGGTGGTACAAAAACATTAAAGAAGAAAAAAAACACGTTTGTGGAGGCAGCAATGCACCCTGACTTCCCTCCACCAAGTCCTGGGGGGGAGGGGGAGGGAAGCATCTTGGCTTGATTCCAAGCTCCCAGGGGCTGCTTGCTTAGTTGCTTTCATGCTGCACACACAGAAGCTTGTTAGAGATCATCAGCTCCAGCACTGGCAGCGTGAGGGGAGGGGCTGGCCGCTGACACACACACTCACCCTGCCTTGCTATCAGATCAGCCAATCTGATTTGCTGGTACTGCAGCTGCTGCCACTCCTGCTGGGACGAGGGGAGGGGAATCTTCCATCGTACTCACTCCTCCTGAAAGTGCACTGCCTACCTTTTCCTATCTTCTGCTCCCCCCCCCCCTCTTGGAAGTGGAGCTCTGGAGCAGCAAACAGAGCACTCAGGCGGGGGGGACTGAGAGGAGCAGCGATATGAGCATGCGTGAGAGGGCAATAGCCTTGGCACCCAGTTTATTCCCCTCTCATGCATGCTCACTTTGGGCAGGGAGGAAGCGCTTGAGAAAATTCCATAGGAATCTTCCCAGCTCTGAACCTGCTGAAAAAAATTAATTTTTGGATGATAGAGCTATCGCCCTGGCCAATCTCTGACCTGAAAAAATCCGGGGGAGCAGGGGTGCAGCTGCGCAGTATTGTATGACTGAGGGGAAGAGGGAGGGAGCCAGGAGGAAATCCCAGAGACCTCCTCATGCAAAGGAAAAGCGAGTCCTAGCACATGGCACTATCTGGCTGCTGTTCTGAGTGCTGCAATGGCTGGATTCTGGCTCTGGGGCTCTAGGCAGGCAGCAAAGTTCCCCGAATCCCTTCCCTTTGGATTGTATATCAGGTCTGACTGAGGCCAGGTAAGAGGAGAAGAGCTGTTTGTTCCTACTTATTTGATCCTTTGGGTTTACTGCTGGGTTTTTTGCTTAATCTGGATTAGGAGGAAAAATGCATTGATTTCATTAAGTAAAATGATTGCATAAATTATATTTATTAATTGAAATGAATTTGTTTTAATTTATTTTAAATGTTTTTTTGCTTACACTTAGCTTGGGAGAAAATGAATTTATTTGAAAATGAATACATGCACTGATGATACTTTTTAATTTTCTTAATCTCTGGGGTGCCTACCTGCCTTTCTCTCTCTCAGTTTGAGAAACTTGAGTAGCTTGATGTAAGAGAAATCTTACCTGTTTAAGCTTGGTATTGTGGTTTTTGAGTTTGCTTTGCATCCCAGTCATGAGTTAGTGGAGGAAGAAAAATCCTGCATGGTGGTTTAAGAATCTGTGGTTTTGAGTTTTGGTTTGAATCCCAGTCACAGTTTAATGTGAGAAATTATTATTGTTGTTTATATAGCACCAGCAATGTACCACTACCTGGCACTGTACAATCCACTGTCAGAGACCACTGGTCCCTACCCCAAAGGGGTTTACAATCTGAGAGACAAGGGAGTGGGAGACGAGAGAGGGGTAAATATCAGGGAAGTTGAGAGTACATTCATCATGAGATTGAGAAGTTGCAGGCTCACATGCTTTGTTTACTTACAGATAATTAGGTTCTGAGTGAGTGGGAACACTCACTCCATTCCCCCTCACTCAGAACTGATTTAATGGTTTGCATTTTAATCATCCTTAATCTGAGGTAAAAAAAAACACCTGGCTTTGGGTTTTACTCAATGATTTAGTGGGTCTAGTCTATGTATGCAAAGCTAAAACAAAGCAAAGTAACTCTGTCAAGGAGTGACCCATGGGAAAAACAGTACAATCTTACCAATCTGACACTGCATTTAAAGACATATAAGCTGCACTGGTGTTTAGATGTGCTGCAGATTGCCATATTCAGTCAGCTACGCTTTCATGTTACAAAATCATTGTCATCTGTTATAGATCCATCTGCGCCTCTACCTTACTTTTATGGTTAGAGTTGAACTAAAAGTCATCAATTAATGATTAGGGATGTTCAGATGTTCAGAGTTCGGACCGAATTCGGTCTGTTCGCACATCCAAACCAAATGTCTGAACTGAACTCGAAAACTGCTGAACAGTTCGGTCATGTTCGGGTGAGTTCAGATGAGTTTGGGGGCAGGAAAAACGTGACTGGAAGGGGGAGGAAGCTGAGGAGAAGACTTCCTGGCACCAGGGGTGGAGATCAGGGGTTGTTTCACGGGCAAATGAAACCAATACCAAAAAAAATCTTCGAATTCGGTATCGGTATCAATAGCACTATTTTCAAATGTTCAGCTAACTTTGGCCGAACCGAACTCTGCCGAGCCGAACAACTGAACCAAAACTTGGGTTTCGAACTGAATGACCGAACGTCCGAACATCCAAACCGCATTCTGTTCACACATCCCTATGAATGATTGAATTTTTCATTGGAAGTTAAATATTGTAAACCAGTCACTGTTTCTTTCATTGTAGTTACACCTTTTTAAAAACAACCACCACCACCAATCACTGCTGATTGACTCTGTTGGACCTTATCAATCCTTCCAGATGTAAACCACCAGAGAGTTTGCCTTGTACTGTACAAGTTAGAAATCACTTAGCCTTTCCATGCCTCAGTTTCCCCAATGGTACAAGGAAGAGGAGGCTAGATGCACTCACCTTTAGAAAAGGCAGGATGCCAGAGAATGGGAGCTTAATATTGGTTTGGGGGGTTTAATCCCTCCTAGTCATGATTTTGGGAGAAAAATCTAGCGTGGTTTCATTGCTATTTCAGTCCTCCTCACTGACACTCAGCATGCACTCGACTGGGATGTTCTACAGTTACTGTCTGTGTGCTGGAGGGGTTGTGATGGTGGTTTTAAGCTTGATGTGAATGAAATCTGTGAGTTTTGGGGGTTTGAATTCTAGTCATGATTTAATGGGGGAAATTCTCCTTAGTTTGCATTTCAATCTTAATCTGATATAAAAAGAACTTGCTGTGACTTTGGGCTTTAATCTCAGTGTTTTAGTGGGGCTGATCCTGCATGGTTCACAATGCATTTCAGTACTCCTCACTCAACATGCACTGGACTGGGATGTTTATCTGACTGCTGCCTGTGTTTGTTTGTTTTTTATTAAGCTTGAGGTGAATGAAATCTAAGAAGGATAAGCTCTGTTTACCACCATGCACACTGGACTCACTCACCTCTGTTGTTCTTTGCTAAAATTGCTATCCTGTGTGCGTATCCATGTTCTATTACATTGATCATGGTCATGTAAGTGCAGTTTTAAGTTTGGCTCTGCCTACTGTTGGCTTAGCTCTGCCTACCATTGGCTCTGCCCACCATTGGTCTAGCGCCACCCACTTCTGGTCCTGCCCACTGCCCCACCAACCTCAGAACCCACCAGCTGCCACTGTCCCACAATATTATTATACATAGGCTAAAAAAGTACTTCCATGTATTTATTTATTTATTTATTTGGAAACTGCTCCCTGTTAACTTCATGAACTGACCCCTGGTTCTATTATTTTTAGAAAGGATAAATAGCAGCTCCCTATTTACCTGTTCCACACCTTCTTCCTTGGTGCCTAGCTTGTAAGAGTGACCTTGCATTGGGTGATGCTAAAAGACCCCTACCTTTCTGGAGATTTCTTTAGATGAAATTGAAACTTGATACCCTTCACTTTCTGCAGGCATTAGAGCTCCTTGAAACTTCAAAACAAATACTATCTGTATAAGTAGTCACTGTACATTGCTACTTTTTGGGAGGCTTAAATAAAAATGAACCTAGAAGAGTCTCTTAAACACTACAGTGAAACTTATTTAATGTACGTGTTTGATTATTATTATTATTATTATTATTATTATTATTATTTATTGATGATTATGATGTACAAGCAATGTGCCTGGGGCTGAACAGTCATAATTAGAGACAGGTCCCTGTGGCAAAAAGCCTTTTGCCCCAGCCTTTGCCTCTAGAGGGACCTTGCAGGACAGTGGTACATTTCTGATTAGGGTGGTACCTGCCCTCCTTTCTCTTGTGAGCACATGGCAACCTAGCCACAAGCCTAACAACATTCCTGAACCAAGTGATTGATTTGTCACCACATGGCTGGGCAGAGGCCTCGCTGCCTTGGACTGGATCATAGACCAGATGACCTCCCACTGACCAATCTCAGCAGAGGGGGATAGGATCTCAAAAGGAACAGACAGCCTCTTCTTTGCTCTCTTGCCTCTTGCTGTCTGCTCTGACATCTACAAGATCTGGGCTTCTGCCAGATAGGAACTAAGGACTGAGCCCTATGTAAGTTACCTGTATGTGGAGTTAGATGCCACCAGATTTCATACCTGAACCAGTACAATTTAGGCAGTTGCAGGTTCAAAAAGGGTCCTCCTACCCCTCAAACTGGACTGTGGGGCTTGCTCAATAACTTATCTTGCTTCTTACCCTTTTTTGCCTTTTTGTACCTTTTTAACCCTATAGGTAAAGTATAAACTTTTTCTATTCTTAGGGTGCCTTGGCAAGTGGGCTTATAAACTTCTGGGGTTCACATATCATTGGTTGTATGGATCCCCTCTGATTAGGCATGTGCAAATGTGATTCAACTGTTCGGTGTTCAGTGCAAACTCAGCCTGTTTGGACAACCGAACCGAATGCCCAAACCCAACACCCAAAGTCCCGAACAGTTAAGCCACGCTCAGGTGAGTTCGGCCACGTTTGGGTGGGGAAAACAGGACTGGAAGGCCCGGGCGGGGGGGGACAGCTGAGGCACAGACTTCCTGGTACCAGTGGTGGAGAGGCTTGGACTAGCAGCCAGCCTGCCCAATCACCATCCCTCTTTTCCTCAGACCACTGGCTTCGCAGTCTGCGATTGGCCATGGGCTAGGCTGCATGGAGTCAATGGGGCTTGTGGTAAGGTGGGCACAGCAAGTAATAAAAGCAATTTCCCCCCCTTCCAATTCCTCCTGAGCTAGCTACTGATCCTGTCAGCAGGCGTTTTCAGAACTCTTCCTCTCCCAGCAGTTTGTGTTCCTAATCCATTGCCATCTTCCTCCAATTTCACACATTTCCACACATTTCCCTCCATAGTTTCATTTATTTAGATTAGATTAGATAGATTTAGGTGTTATTTTTATTTTTTACCGCTCCCCGTATTCTTTCTCCCAACCCTCCATTAAATCCTTCCCTCCTCCCACTATATATTTAATCCCTGATTCCTTTCCTCTGGTTTTGGATTTATTTAGAGTAGCATTAGATTGATTTAGGTTTCGTTTCAGTTTTGTACCCCTCCCTGTGTTGTTTGTTGTGAGCTGTCTGTGTCCCCCCCAAATCCCTGTGTGTAGATAGATAGATAGATAGATAGATAGATAGACGTAGGAGTTAGCTTAGTTATAGAGATAGTGTGTAGTGATTAAGTTTTAATATTTTATAGTGAGTTTGTAGGACTAGGTCTTTGTAGATATTAGATAAAATTCCATTTAGTTCCATAAGTTTTAGAATATTTAATAGCAGTTAAGAGTTAGTGTAGTAGATATATATAATATAAACATTCTGAATAAATTTTATATATATATAATCTTCCGCCACATAATTTGTAATGGCAAAATGGAGAAGGGAAGTAGCAGATGCTGATCTGCTACCCATAAGGAAGGCAATGGGATATGTGTCAGAGGTGGCATATATTGTCTGCAAGTGTCCCACACAGAGGCCAGCCAGCCTGCAATGCCCGGATGAGCAGGGGTGCCATCCACCAAGCCCTGGCTGGGCCTCTGCAACTACTCCACCAATGCCATCCAGCCTGCAACGCCCAGCTGAGCAGGGTTGCCAGTCATTTGAGCCCCAGGACCGACCATCAGGGTTCTGGGGCTGTCATTCTACTCATGGGGAACTGTCATTCCACTGCATCAAGAAGCAGTCAGTCACTACAGTCCCAGGACCCACCCTCAGGATTCTGGGGACGTCATTCTGCTCATGGGGAGTTGTCATTCCACCGCATCAAAAAGCAGCCAGCCGCTCCATCCAAAGCACCCTCCATCAGGGTTCTGGGGACTATGTTCCAGGTAGGGAGGGCTGTCATTCCACTTTTTTGCAAGTGTCCCACTTTGAGACCACCCAGCCTGCTATGCCCGGCTGAGCAGTGGTGCCAGCCACCGAACTCTGGCCGGGCCTCTGCTGCTGCTCCACCAGTGCCAGCCATCCTGCAATGCTTGGTCGAGCAGGGGTTCCAGCCACTCTAGCCCCAGGACCCACCATCAGGGTTCTGGGCCAGCAGTTGCAGGCCCTCCATGTCCTGCAACTGCTGATGGACTTGGTAGCTGCCCCCACCCCAGCTCCTCCATGGTGCACTGACACTTCTTGGCCTCAACTAGATGCTGCTGCTGCACCACTGACAACACTGATGGGAGGGGCAGAACATGGTGGCGACACAACTCTCAGATGGACGTGTGGCCAGCCCTCTCCAAAGTGGCCTAGGGTCTGTGGACCTGCCCATCAATGAGTGTCCACAGCAAGTGGGTGTTCTCAATGGCGGGGGACATTTTTTTGCCACACTGCCTGAGACGGGGGGGCCAAGTTGGTGGAGAAGTTGCTTTTCATCAAGGTGAACCTTCCTCTGCTTGGATTCCCCGAGCTGCTCCTGGACATGGATTGATGGTGCAGTGGCACACGCCATCCCATACCAGGGTAAGTCTTGGGACGGGGTCCTCCTCAATCTGGGCTGCTGCTGCTGCTGAGGTGCTGTCCCTCCCTCCCAATGCCCGGCGCCCGCCCTGCCTCTCTCTCTCTCTCTCTGACTAAATGGCCTCGGCTGGACTATCTGACTGACCTCATGACACAGGGTGGCATTGGGAAGCTGAAAGTCTTCCAGACGGCCTCTGGCTAGACAATCTCGGCCCGGGCCCATCTATCTGACTGGCTCTCTCTCTTGCACATGCTGCACAGTCTTTGCCAGCCTATCTGAGTGCCCATCCAAAGTCCCAGCCTGCCTTTCCTACTTTCTCTTATGCCACGTTGCCTGTCTGCCCACCCTGGTTGCTAACCTCAAACCCTGCCTCAGCCTGCCTTCCGCTGCTCATGCCACGCTGCCTGTCTGCTGCTGCTGCCGCTGCTGCCTCTGCTATGCCATGCATTCTGCTACCGGGCAATCCAATGTATACCGCTGCTCCACCGATGGCTGGCAGCCTGCAATGCCCATCCAAGTAGGAGTGCCAGGCCTGCCACCAAGCCCCAAGCCTTCCCAGCCTCTGATGCTGCTTCTGGATCTCAGACAGCCTGTCATGCCCCCACATCACCTCTGGAGTGCCCCAAGCCTCCTGGTGGGACCAAACTTTCTGAATGTTCAGGGGGACCGAACTGCACCAGACCGGATGCACGAACCTGAACTAAGTATTTGGACCAAACGTCTGTACGTTCGAACATCCGAACCCCATTCTGTTCACACATCCCTACCTCTGATTTCTGGATCCCAGGTGGTAGCAGCAAAAACTAGGTCTTTCTGGTGTTTGCCAGCTGTGGGGGACCCCAGGTTAGAGATTTGGATGAAAACAGTGGGGTGGGGGGGGTGACTCAGCTGTATAGCACCCCCATGCTGCATTTCACCACAATCCCCATACTAAGGGACTTACAATCTAGAATGAATGAGGGTGGCTACTAGGGAAAGGTCTAAGGGGAGAGATGGGGATACATTCACAAAGCTTGGTTTACTGGGTAATTGAGTAATTACAGGGTGTTGGGTAATCCTTTAGGATTGAAGGATAAGACAGTATATGGAGAAGCATCCATGTGCCATCCATGGGACCAAGGAGCTAGGAAAAGCCTGGCAGAAGGAAGAGAGTAGGTGGAATTTAAAGGTATGGAGGGAGCAGAGAATATATCCAATGATTTGCATTTTAGTTAATAGTGGTAATCAACAATTTGTGAGATCTCTTATGGTAGACATAGTGTGTGATTCTTGCTCATTGGCTTCGATGAGGTTATGAATATAGCGATGATCTCCTGAAGGATGTTTGTCTGCCAAAATGTATTTTTAAATGACAGTGAAAAACGTATAGACCAATTTTCTTTCTTTCTTTCTTTCTTTCTTTCTTTCTTTCTTTCTTTCTTTCTTTCTTTCTTTCTTTCTTTCTTTCGTATGTTTATCCCGCCCCTCCTGCCCTCAGGACAGTTCAGGGCAGTGAACAACAAATTAAAAAAATAAAACAATAAAAGCAATTTAAAAGTTAAAAATCCCCTTATGCAGGAGAAAAAACAACTCCCACCCACCCATCCTACCCCTTGCCAAAAGCCTGGTGGTGGCAGAACAACCAGGTCTTATACAAACATTGAAATGACAGGAGAGTGGGGGCCAACTGAGCCTCCTCCGGGAGTGATTTCCACAGCACAGGGGCAGCTACCGAAAAAGATCTACATCCGTGGCTACCCATCTTGCTCAGTGAACCTCCAAAAAGGCTCCCATGGACAATCTCAGGGGCTGCACGGGCACATGGGGAGTGAGGTGGTCCCGCAGAAAAGCAGGGTCCAGGCCATGAAGGGCTTTAAAGTTCAAAACCAGCATCTTGAACCTAGTCCGGTGCTTTATAGGCAGCAAATGCAGAGCCCGGAGCACAGGTGTCATGTGCTCCCTGTAGCCCACCCTCGTAAGGAGACGGGCCACAGAATTCTGCACCAGCTGCAGCCTCCAGACCAGCTTCTTGGGCAGCCCCACGTACAGCGTGTTGCAGTAATCCAGCTTCGAGGTGATGAAGGCATGGATGACAGTGGCAAGGTCAGAGTCTGAGAGATACGTCCAAAGCCTCTGGACAAGATGTAACTGCCATAATGCACTCTTCACCAGGGCCACAACCTGAGATTCCAGGCTGAGCCGTGAATCAAGGAGCACACCCAGACTCCACACTTGAGAGACCATGGGAGGGCGAAACCCCCCTACAAGAGGAGATTCAACCATTCCCAGGTCCCCCAAGACCTCGCCCACCAACATCACCTCCGTCTTGTCAGGATTCAGCTGCATGCAGATGGCTCAACCTCATCCAATTCCCCAAAGCTGACAGGTACTGGGAAAATAAGGAGACTGCATGGCCTGGGTTGATGGAAAAAGAGAGGTAGAGTGGAGTGTCATCAGCATACTGTATGACACTGCATACCCTGAAACCCTCTCACGATCTACCCTAACGGCTGCATATATATTATTTTATTTATTATATTTTATTTTATAAATTTGTACCCCGCCCCTCCTGTGAACAGCTCGGGGCGGCTTCCAACAATAAAATACCATACATAAACACAATTTAAAATCATCAATAACAATATAAAATTATTAAAACAGGGCTCAGGGCCTTCATTCAACAATAATAAATAAGGTGGGGGAGCTAAAAAAATCCCCTTACCCCCCTCCCCCCCTCCCCAAAGGCCTGGGTGAACAGCCAGGTTTACAACTTCACCGGAATGTCAACAGGCTGGGGGCCAGGCAAGCTTCCTCTGGAAGGGAGTTCCAAAGACGCAACGCAGCCACAGAGAATGCCCTCTCCATTGTAGCCCCCCGCTTAACACGTGGGACCTCCAAGAAGGCACCCCCGGCGGAACAAAGGAGCCTTTCTGGGGCACAGAGGGTGAGGCGGTCCCTGAGGTACAAGGGGCCCAGACCATGAAGGGCTTTATAGATCAACACCAAAACCTTGAACCTGGCTCGGCATGCTATCGGCAATCAGTGCAGAGCTCGGAGCAAAGGTGTAATATGCTCCTGACAGCCCGTCCCCGTAAGGAGATGAGCCGCCGCATTCTGCACTAGCTGCAGCCTCTGAATCAGGAACAAGGGAAGCCCCACATAGAGCGCGTTACAGTAGCCCAGCCTCGAGATGACGAAAGCATGGATGAGGGAGGCCAGGTCCGGGCCGGAGATGAACGGACGCAGCCTACACACCAGATACAACTGGCGGAAAGCAGCTGTAGCAACTGCCTCCACCTGCCGCTCCAGGCAGAGGTCTGCATCCAGTATCACCCCCAGACTCCGGACCTGCTGAGCTATAGGAGGGCGAACCCCCCCAACCAGGGGGGCCACTACCCCCCTCGCTCTCCCTACCAACATCACCTCTGTCTTATCGGGGTTGAGCTTCAGTCTGCTCTGCCGCATCCATTCCGCCACGGCCTCCAAACATTGGGATAGCAATGGCTGCTAATGGGATTAAATTATTACTGATGGGATTAAAATGTTACTCCAAACCTTCTGAGCTATCAGAGGGTGAACCCCCCCCCCCCCAAATCAGGTGGTCCAACAGCTCCCTCACCCTCCCCACCACCATTATCTCTGACTTATCGGGGTTGAGTTTCAGTCTGCTCTGCCACATCCACTCCGCCACGGCCTGCAAACACTGGGATAGCAACGAGACAGCAGGTTCTGGGTCATCTGAAAAAAAGAGGTACAGCTGAGTATCATCAGCATATTGGTAACAATACACCCTGAACCCTCTCACGATCTCCCCCAAGGGCTGCATATATACATTAAATAATAATGGAGACAAGATGGAGCCCTGCGAAATGCTGCAGGACAAAGCATGGGGGCAAGATGTTTCAGCTCCCAGCACCACCCGCTGGCTTCTACCCGAGAGGAATAAGCAGAACCATTCAAGAACAGTCCCATCGAGACCCCCCAGGTCTCGCAGCCATCTCAACAGCAGCCCATGGTCCACGGTATCAAAAGCAGCCAAGAGATCTAGCAGGATAAGAAATGTAGAACATCCTGCATACATCTCCCAGTGGAGATCGCCGACCAAGGCCACCACTGCTGTCTCCGTGCCATAGCCAGAATGGAACCCAGATTGAAAAGGAACTAGGAAACCAATGCTCTCCAGATGCACCTGGAGCTGGATCACTACCACCCGCTCAATAACCTTCCCTAAAAAGGGAAGGTTAGAGACAGGTCGGTAACTGGCGAGTTACTGTGGCGAGTTACCACATCTAATGATGGTTTCTTCAGCAGGGGGAGCACCACAGCCTCCTTGAGGCTGAGTAACAACCTCCCCTGCTGCAGGGACACGTTAACCACTCTCCCCAGCACCATCCCCAATGTCTCCCTGGAGGCTTTCACCAACAAGGACGGGCATGGATCAAGTTCACAACTGGTGGCCCTCACAGACCCCAGAACATCCACCACATCGGCTGGCATCACTTCCTGAAACTCCCCTCACAAAGTTGGACCAGACAGGGCCTCTGTAACCTCACGGTCTCTACCCACTGCCCCCAACCCGGCATCAAAGTCACTCTGAAATACCTGATGTTATGGTGAGTCTCTGGCCTAGGCAGGCCATAACGGACCTTAGCAGACCCTTGTCACATTTATTGTCAGTCACCCTGTATTAAAGAGTTGGTAGCTGATTCTGCGGGTAAGTCCACGTGTGTGTGTTTGTCTACCCCACTAATGGACCACTTAGTTCCAAGTGCCACTGCCTCTATGGTACTCAGTGGAAACCTTGCACATCAGGTGTAGTTTGGCAGGAGGGGCAGCAGGGCGATGTCCAACATCATGAAAACTGCCAGCCTTGCTCTTCCAATCTCTCCCATCTCCAGCCCAGACTTTAACCAGCTCCAGAGGTGACTCATGGGGGTGGTGTGGGGTGGTGTAGCACGGAATCCCTTCAGAACCCCTGCCCAGTCCCCACTCCTGTTCCCCTCCCTCCCCCCCACCATTGACAGTTAGCAGTCCCCTATGGCCAGCCCCTCCTCCTAGACCATCTATAGGTGGCTTGGGTAGAGGAACCCAAATTCTGGTTTAGCATTAGGATCCTACACCCTTTAATCTGGATCAGGGAACAGGACCTTAGTAATACTTTGTTACTGAAACAGATTATTAATGACATCAGTTAACAAAGTTTGATAGGAGAGAACCTATAGCCTGTTAAAATGGCTGTTTCCTGTAATGTGTTTAACATTGGTATGCTGGAAACATGGCCTTTTCCCTTTCTAAGACCTATTCCTTTAGCAGGTATTTCCTTAACCCCATTGTATTGTTCAATAGGATCTGGCTAACTCCAGAGAGAAGCTAGTTGTTCAGGCACTGTACTCTTAAGAGGCATTTATTACAATGGAATGCCCTGTAGTCTCCCATCCACCCCATGCTAGTTTGTGTCAGAATGCTGTAGTGCATAGCCCCAGTGTGTGGTCTTTAATTATAGTAATATAAAAGTGAGGCCTACTGTGGTCCTCATGCATTCAATAGAAAGCTGGGTTTTGTTGAGATTTTTATAATGAAAAAGAAAATTACAATTATGTATTTGATTATCTTGAACAAAGAAAAAATAATTGTACCACAAAACCTGCATACTGATTTGTGTGTGTGTGTTGTTTCAGAGCACTAAAGACCTGCATTTACTATAACAAATATTTTTTCTAGCCCATTGCAAAGAAAGATGTCATTTGAAAGGGTTTTTCTGCAGTAGAAACCAATCCATTACTTCTGGGTAATTTTTGAAGGTCATATTTTATAACCCTCATTGTTTTTCAGAAAACAATTTTATGCCACCTGATGCGTTTTTCTGCTGTGCAGCCACTGAACAATACCTTCAGCTGTGTTCAGCAACAAGTGAAACTACTTCCTCTATGATCTGCTCTAATGGACACACTTTGGCAAGTGTTTTTCAAAGAAGCTTGACATTATTCTTACAGAAATCAGGCATTCTCCAAGGTGGGCTCTTGCCAGTAAATCAACTGTAGTGTTAATCAATAAAAGTAATCAACCTCTGAAGCAAGGCCTGTCTATTACAATATGCTAACAACAAAGCATTTGCTAGTCTTAAAACACTGTTTTAAAGAGTAAACAAAAGGACACTTGTTTTTTCTCTCTATTTGGATCAGAGAGATTTGAATTTTAAATAAGGATGGAATTCACATTCCTTTAGTGAGCATGTGGATTTTAAAACAAAGTATGGAAGGAATGTATGAAACAGTAGAAACCTGCTCAATTGCTACAGTACCATGGCTGTGCATTCTTGAACAGATTTCTTTCCCATATCACTTTCACATGTATATAGATGTGTTGGATTAGAAAAGAAAAAAAAGTATTCCTGATTTTAAAAAGGGAAGATTTCTCTCTCTGGTTAAAAACAGACATGACAGCGGTCTGCTGTGGCCCACTTGTGACTGGACCTCACCTGCATGTCTGTGCAGGTGCCACCAGATGTTGGCCTGGGCCTTGGCTGTGTTGGTGGCTAGCCCCGGTTCTGACCTCAGGAACCCCCAGAAGTCACAGCCCAGACTAAGGCCCACCTGATCAGGCCACAACGGGCTATAACATCTGCTCCTGGGCTGCTTTCATTGGCCACCATAGTTGTTCATCATGGCAGGGGGTGGGGCACTGGACGTAGTGCAGGGCTGGTTGTCCGGCCCCAGGTTTGGAGTTCTCCCTGGCTTCCCCGGTGCCTCAGTCATGGGTATGTCTGTTCAGCACCCCAACCCAGTCCTGGCTGTGTTTGCCGCAACATCCCAAGTCGGGGCAGGGTGGGGCCACCTCCACGCGGCCATCACTTCTGTTTTCACCCTCTAACTGTGATTCATTTGTTAATGTTTATGATACTATTATAATGGAAAGTTTAACCCTTGTTTAGTTCCACTTTAATCTCCTTACATAGTTTTATAAATAAGTGAAAAATTGTTGTAAAGCTGTCTCTTGTAAATATTTGATACCGTACACTTTTTAAAAGATCTACTGAATAGTTTTACAACTCACAATAGTTTAATTCTCTATTTCCATGTACTTTTTATGTTTAAAAGGATTTATCCCTACCCATGCAATACAGCACTAGTCATGTTTTTAAAAGATTTTTTCAAAGCTTCAACTGTCAGAAGTATGTTTTTAAAAGTGTGCATCATTTTTAAAAGCTTTTTTCTATGCAGTAATATAATAATCTGTTTCAGATATTTTCATAGGTCCAAATGCTAATATTCCTACATACAATGGGGCCAATGCCATGCCCCGCATTTGCTGCGTAGTACACATGCGCAAACTGCACACACGTCCATTGTGTGGACATTGTGCCACACGCAAGCCGCACAGGACCCGCATGCAGGAGGTCTGGGATCACAGTCAATGAGTTGTGTCATTTAATCAGTTGTTAAAAGGTGCTTCTTATCTTGGATAATAGAATAAGAATCTGGTCTACAATGACAACTAGTAGGCACTGGTGTGGGGGAGAGTGATAATGGCTAGCTTGGTGGAGATCTTGTTAGCTTGTGAAGGGTGGAAAAGGGCATGGGTCTACTACTTACTACTACTACTTATCATTTCTATATGTTACCAGTCATACACAGCACTGTACAGATACACATATATCAAGGATGTCTCTGCTCCAAGGAGTTTACAATCTAGTTAAGACACACAGTTAAAAGCAAAGGTCATTATATGAATCATGGTCTACAGGATACAGTTTATTCACTAGTTAATTCATTTCAAATAAGATATTTTAGATAAAATCTACAGGGCTATGATATGTATTTTAGCCTGGGTTCAATAATGTAAAGGCCTGCCTTTTTGAGGTTGCCTTTAGGTGGGCCTTGACTATAGACAGGGAGAGGATATTGTTTCATGCATACAGTGCAGCGAGGTGAAAGGCATGGAGTTGGGAGTTGGTGATGAAAGAGAGGGGTGCAGATAAGAGCATCTTGCCTGATGATTGGAGTTCATGAGAAGGGATGTGGAGGAGAGGTAGTGAGGGGCTTCAGAATGAAGACATTTATAGGAATAGAAGGAGTTTGAACTTTATGCAGAAACGGACGGGGAGCCAGTGTAGTGACTTGAGGAGAGGTGTTACAAGGTCATAGCAGCATGGAAGAATGCTGCTGCCATAGTGTCTGCAAATTACCATCTGGTGGAGCTCTTCTGGGTGGTGAATAGATTATTAAATCCTGGCTGTCTCCAGCTGGAGTTAGAGACACTAGCTGCCCACTGTGATGAGTTTACAACTTACTTTGCAGAAAAAGTCGCTCATATTTGGCTTGACTTGGGCACTGCTACTTTGAGAGTAGAGTCAGAATTTGGAGTTGTGGAGGCCTGGTCTAGTCCAGTTTTCTTGAATTGAATTTAAATCATTTTGCCTACCAGTGCAGTTTCCATTAACTTCTGTTCATCTGAAGGAATTTTCTGCCTCAATCACATAAGATCACCTTGATTTAAGGCAAAGTGGGAAAGCTGACTGTCTAGGGTCCCAAGCCACCTTGCTTGTCTTGCGGCAGCTCTGCACTGTGGGGCCCTCAGCCAACTACTTTTCTTTCTGCACCACTCCTTCTGCCTCCTCCATTCCAATGGGAAAGAAAAGACGGCACCCAGGTGAGAGGGTAGGCAGCTAGTGGCCCTGTATAGCACAGAACCCTCAGCCACTAGTCTACCTGCTACTGGAATGGAGGGAGTGGAACCGGTTGAGTGGGCATCTTATTTGGAATGAATTAACTAGTGAATAAACTGTATCCTGTAGACCATGATTCATATAATGACCTTTGCTTTTAACTGTGTGTCTTAACTAGATTGTAAACTCCTTGGAGCAGAGACATCCTTGATATATGTGTATCTGTACAGTGCTGTGTATGACTGGTAACATATAGAAATGATAAGTAGTAGTAGTAAGTAGTAGACCCATGCCCTTTTCCACCCTTCACAAGCTAACAAGATCTCCACCAAGCTAGCCATTATCACTCTCCGCTGAAGGCCCTGTAAAAGGTCTTAAGCCTACCTGATCTCTCCACCCCTCTTCTCCAGTGGATGCAGGCAGATATATTCATGAACAAACATCTAATCTAAGTATCCAGCAGATGGTTGGAGTAGACAAACCTCCCAGCCCTATTATTCTATATTGGAGGTAGGGTGTGCAGAGATATCATGTATTACACATACAAGAGCCAGGCTTGGATGGCAATCAGTCAGCAAAGGTCAGAGATAGCACAGCTGTACAGGCTGACTCAATGCCTGGCTGCAGTGCTGGCTGCTTCTCTGAATCTTGTCTGTCACTGCTCTATGTCTCCTTCCTTTCCATCACTCAACTGAGCTCTTCCCATGCTCAGCTTTTCTGAGCAGTGGAGGAGCAAGAAGGCCTCTTCCAGGTCCTGCACAAGAACCACCCAAGTAGGCCTGAAAGGACAAATTAGAAACAGGTTAATTGCCTTCATTCATATGACATGGAAACTTACCAGCTTTTCTGCTGTTTTTGCCATTTATTTTTTGTGAATTGAACAGAGCTGCTATGGGGCTGATCCCAAGCCCTATGTGTACCCCATGCACACCCCTAGGGACTGTGGAGACACAAAGGTGCTGGCTTATAGGGGTGTTCAGAAGGCTTGGCTTGTTTTATTTTAGTTTTCAATTTTGTTTACAAAAACCCCTTCATTTGGGGGGGCTTTCGTAAATGACCTGTTCATTTTGAGTCCCCCCACCTTTTATTGAAATAAATAAATCATTGTGAATGCACAAAATGGCCACTGGCCCATGTTCACCCTTTTTTGAAAATGGCAGTGGCAGTGTTGCTGCCATTTTGGAAAAGGATAGCGAGTCTACGCATGCGAAAAAATGGCCACCACTTTGTGTAGACTGGCTGTACTTTTCCAAAATGGCATTGATGCTTTCGGTGCCATTTTGGAAAAGGCCATGCATGTGCAGATTCTCATTTCCAAAATGTTGCTGACACTGCCTGCACCATGTTGGGAAATAGTTCGCATGTGCAGAACAGCCCCGGCAACCATTTTATTCATTCAGAGTGATCTTTTAAAAAAATCTATTTTTAATTTTTTCCTCTTTAAAACAAAAAACAAAAAAATGAAAGCAAACAACAATAATTTGCTTATTCATCTGTTTTAGTATCTTTAGCTACTAAAACAATCAATTCATGGGGTTCCATTCATTTTAGTAACTTAAAAAACTGCAACAAATTGCACACCTGGAAAGTCCTGGAAAGTGTCGGAAAATGAGGAAAAAATGCTGGAAAGTGATGAAAAATGACAAAAAATGCCAGAAAGTGATTAAATTGATGGGAAATGATGAAAGAATCACAGGCACCAACATCAGCAATTGCAAAAGTGTGGAATCACCAGAGACTGATGAGGCACCAATGAACAGTCGCCAGTTGGTATTTCCCTGCAGAATGAAAGCACTTGTTCTCATCTCAGTCCTAAACCCATCTTAGCTTGAGTGATGGCA
Organism: Sphenodon punctatus; assembly: GCA_003113815.1. Taxonomy (NCBI): domain Eukaryota; kingdom Metazoa; phylum Chordata; class Lepidosauria; order Sphenodontia; family Sphenodontidae; genus Sphenodon; species Sphenodon punctatus. Next base: position 1,353,080 of record QEPC01005540.1, on the reverse strand, counting down.
GGGAAGGAGCAGAGGGAGCAGCAGTAGCCGGGACTCAGAGAAGCAGCCAGCACTGCAACCAGGTGGTAAATGAGCCTCAGCAGTTGGACTATCCCTGTCCCCAGTGCAATCGACTGGCAAAGCCCCTCTGCCCACTCCCCATTCCTCCTCACTGGAACTCATTGAAGCGGTGCCAAGCTAATGCTATCCCTAAGGCACTGCTCCAGTGAGATCCAGAAATACCCATCTACATTCCGGAAAGCTGTAAAATTTGAAATACGGATCTGTAATTAAAACAAATCCATAAATCAATACAAATTCCCATCCCTAGGAAACAATGGTTGGGTGAGGTGACGCCATTCTTGATAGCAGCACTTTCTGGAACTCCTACTTAACCTGAAATCATATTTTCTTGAAAAATCAAAGAACAGTCAGTCAGCAGGTTTCTGGACAGCTGCATATGTTTCTAGTTAATCTATTCTGCTCTTACACACAGGGGGGGAAATGATTTATTTGAAAGTGACTTGCTATTACTGTATTATAAGACTGCTCCTAAAATAAGACTAATAATGCCTGGCTCCCAGCTTCACTAAAGGGATTATAAGGTCCCGATTTAATAATGAGCATCTCATTTTACTCCCAACACATTCTTTACTCTAACACCCTATGGTACAGGAGTAATGCAATATGTATGAGGAGCAATGAATTACTTTTTTGAAATGTTATGCTATTCACCAGTTTATATTGTTAATCAGTTCACGTTTAACTTATATATATATATATATATATAACTTATATATAACTTATATATATATATATATATATTTAGTGTCTTCTTTCAAACACCTACGCCAAAAAGGTAAGTTCCATTGTTTTCAATAAAGACAAAGTAGTAAAGTGATATCTTTTATTGTATAAAAATAGTATGGCTTTACTATTTTGTAGGCATGGGCGAACAGATCGCAGTTCGTGTTCGGCCGTTCGGTTCGGCCGCATTCGGTTCGTGTGTTCGTGTTCGGCCGCGTTCGGTTCGTGTGTTCGGTCGTTCGGTCATATCGCGTGTTCGTGTTGGCCCGTTCGGTTCGGTGGCATTCGTGTTCGGCCGTTCGTGTTCGGTTGTTCGGGCAGGTCGTGCATTCGTGGTCGGGCGTTCGGTTCGTTCGCCATCGGGTTGTGCGTTCGTGTTCGGACGTTCGGTTCGTTCGCCATCGGGTTGTGTGTTCGTGTTCGGTCGTTCGGTGTTCGGGTGGTTTGCGCGTTCAAATATTTATATCTCTATATCTACACTAATAACTAACTAACTACCTAACTAATAAATGTATTCTAAATGCTATGAATAACTCCAACAAACCCTAAAGCTGAATCACAG